>ML663012.1:11468071-11486215 GCA_007570785.1 Antilocapra americana
AGCATCAGGGTCTTTTCAAATGAGTCAGCTCTTCACATCAGGTGGCCAAAGTACTGGAGTTTCAGCTTCAACATCAGTCCCTCCAATGAACACCCAGGACTGATCTCCTGTAGGATGGACTGGTTGGATCTCCTTGAAGTCAAAGGGACTCTCAAGAGTCTTCTCCAACACCACACTTCAAAAGCATCAATTCTTCTGTGCTCAGCTTTCTTTATAGTCCAACTCTCACATCCATACATGACCACTGGAAAAACCATAGCCTTGACTAGATGGACTTTTGTTGGCAAAGTAATGTCTCTGCTTTTTAATATGCTGTCTAGGTTGGTCATAACTTTGCTTCCAAGGAGTAAGCATCTTTTAATTTCATGGCTGCAATCACCATCTGCAGTGATTTTGGAGCCTCCCAAAAGTAAAGTCAGCCACTATTTCCACTGTTTCCCCATCTATTTGCCATGAAGTGATGGGACCGGATGCCATGATCTTAGTTTTCTGAATGTTGAGCTTTAAGCCAACTTTTTCACTCTCCTCTTTCACTTTCATCAAGAGACTTTTTAGTTCTTCTTCACTTTCTGCCATAAGGGTGGTGTCCTCTGCATATCTGAGATTATTGATATTTCTCCTGGCAATCTTGATTCCAGCTTGTGCTTCCTCCAGCCCAGCATGTGTCACGATGTACTCTGCATATAAGTTAAATAAGTAGGGTGACAAAATACAGCCTTGATGTGCTCCTTTTCCTATTCGGAAGCAGTCTGTTGTTCCATGTCCATTTCTAACTGTTGCTTCCTGACATGCATACAAATTTCTCAAGAGGCAGGTCAAGTGGTCTGTTATTCCCATCTCTTGAAGAATTTGCCACAGTTTATTTTAAATTTAAATAATTGTGTTGTTTCTGCATTTTTATTCTTTAATTCTTCTATATATTTGTTAATTGGTTCTTTCACTTTCTCCATTTTGTTTTCAATGTTTTTGATCACCTTTACTATCATTATTCTGAATTCTTTTTTAGGTATTTAGGTTATTTCCTCTTCATTTATTTGGACTTCTGTGTTTCAAGCTTGTCCCTTCATCTGTGTAGTATTCCTATGCCTTTTCATTAAATTTTTTAAAACTTATTGTGTTTCAGGTCTCCTTTTCCCAGGCTTCAAGTTTGAATTCTTTCTTCCTTTTGGTTTCTGCCCTCCTAAGGTTGGTCCAGTGGTTTGTTTAAGCTTCTTATAGAGTGAGATTTTTGTTAAGTTTTTTGTTGTTTGTTTGTTTTTCCTCTGATGGGCAAGGCAGAGTGAGGTGGTAATCCTCTCTGCTGATGATTGGGTTTGTATTTTTGTTTTGTTTGTTGTTTAGATGAGACATCCTGCACAGGGTGGTATTGGTGGTTGGGTGATGCCAGGTCTTGTATTTCAGTGGTTTCCTTTGTGTGAGTTCTCACTATTTGATACCCCCTAAGGTTAATTCTCTGGTAGTCTAGGGTCTTGGAGTCAGTGCTCCCACTTCAAAGGCTCAGGGCTTGATCTCTGGTCGGCAATGAAGATTCCACAAGTGGTTTGTTATGGCATTAAGTGAGATAAAACAAATATCCAAAAATGAGAAACCAAAGATGAACCTCAGACAAATGGCAGTTACAAAATAAGGCAAATAATAATTAAAATAATGAATACACACATAAACATGTACACCCAAAGTCAAAACAGTCCAACAGAAATAAAGTACAATAGATTGACCCAGTGAACAAAGGAAATAAAAAATTATATTTACCAGTTAAGAACAAAATTAACTAAAGCACAAACTGGAAAACAAAACTAAAGCATGGTCCCAAATGAGGAGTAAAGCAATGAAAACAAAACTAACAAATATGTTGAGAGGAGAAGAAAAAAAGAAAAGAAAGGAAGATTAGATATGCAAAGTTAAATAGAGTTAGATTAAGATGTATATACATTAAAGAGTAACTACAAGGGGAAAATAGCAGTAGGAAAGGTAAACAAAGGAATACATGAAAAATATAATATGTTAAAAAAATTAAAGTTAAAATTATGAAAAAGAGAAAAGAAAAGAAAAAAAAAAACACGGAAGATGCAGGGGGAAAGGGAAAACTCTACAGAACTGCAAAAGCCCAATGTAGATGCAGAGGTTTATAACAACAATAAAAAGTGTGACTGAATATACACATGTACATATACACCCACAAGCAAAATCAAAATAGTCCAACAGAAATAAAGTACAATAGATTGACTCGGTGAAGAAAGGAAGTCAAAAATTATATTTATCAGTTAAGAACAAAACTAACTAAAGCACAAACTGGAAAACAAAACTAAAGCAAGGTGCCAATTGGGGAATAAAGCAATGAAAATAATACTAACAAATATATTGAGAGGAAAGGAAAGAAAGAAGAGAAAGAATAGATATGCTAAGTTAAATAGAGGTAGATGAAGATTTATATATGTTAAAGATTAACTGCAAGGGGAAAAGAACAGTAGAAAGGCAAACAAAGGAATAAATGTAGAAAAAAATAATAGGTTTAAAAAATTAAAATTATAAAAAAGAGAAAAGAAAAAAATGAAAGAAGAAAAGAGAAAAGGAAAACTCCACAGAACTGCAAGGCCTCAATGTAGTGGTAGAGGTTTATAAGAACAGAAAATTACTAGAGCTAATCAGTGAATATAGTAAAGTTTCAGGATACAAAATCAACACACAGAAGTGTCTGGCATTCCTATACACTAACAATGAGAAAACAGAAAGAGAAATTAAGGAAACAATTCCATTCACCATTGAAACAAAAAGAATAAAATACTTAGGAATATTTCTACCTAAAGAAACAAAAGACTTATATATAGAAAACTATAAAACACTGATGAAAGAAATCAAAGAGGACACAAATAGATGGAGAAATATACCATGCTCATGGATTGGAAGAATCAATATAGTGAAAATGAGTATACTACCCAGAGCAATCTATAGATTCAGTGCAATTCTTATCAAGCTACCAGAGGTCTTTTTCAGAGAATTAGAACAAATAATTTCACAATTTGTATGGAAATACAAAAGCAATCTTGAGAAAGAAGAATGGAACTGGCGGAATCAACCTACCTGACTTTAGGCTTTACTACAAAGCCACAGTCATCAAGACAGTACAAAGACAGAAATATAGATCAATGGAACAAAATAGAAAGCCCAGAGATAAATCCACACATCTATGGACACCTTATCTTTGACAAAGGAGGCAAGAATATACAATGGAGAAAAGACAATCTCTTTAACAAGTGGTGCTGAGAAAACTGGACAGCCACTTGTGAAAGAATGAAACTAGAACACTTTCTAACACCATACACAAAAATAAACTCAAAATGGATCAAAGATCTAATCATAAGACCAGAAACTATAAAACTCCTAGAGGAAAACATAGGCAAAACACTCTCCGACATAAACCAAAGCAGAATCCTCTATGACCCACCTCCCAGAATATCGGAAATAAAAGCACGAATAAACAAATGGGACCTAATTAAAATTAAAAGCTTCTGCACAACAAAGGAAACTATAAGCAAGGTGAAAAGGCAGCCTTCAGAATGGGAGAAAATAATAGCCAATGAAGCAACAGACAAACAATTAATCTCAAAAATATACAAGCAACTCCTGCAGCTCCATTCTAGAAAAATAAATGACCCAATCAAAAAGTGGGCCAAAGAACTAAACAGACATTTCTACAAAGGAGACATAAAAATGGCTAATAAACCCATGAAAAGATGCTCAACATCACTCATTATCAGAGAAATGCAAATCAAAACCACAATGAGGTACCACTTTACACCAGTCAGAATGGCTGCCATCCAAAAATCTACAAGCAATAAATGCTGGAGAGGATGTGGAGAAAAGGGAACTCTCTTACACTGCTGGTGGGAATGCAAACTAGTACAGCCACTATGGAAAACAGTGTGGAGATTCCTTAAAAAACTGAAAATAGACCTGCCATATGACCCAGCAATCCCACTGCTGGGCATACCCACCGAGGAAACCAGAACTGAAAGAGCCACGTGTACCCCAATGTTCATCGCCGCATTGTTTACAATAGCCAGGACATGGAAGCAACCTAGATGCCCATCAACTGACGAATGGATAAGAAAGCTGTGGTACATATACACCATGGAATATTACTCAGCATTAAAAAAAAAATTCATTTGAAGCAGTTCTACTCAGGTGGACGGAACTGGAGCCTATTATCCAGAGTGAAGTAAGCCAGAAGGAAAAACAACAATACAGTATACTAACGCATATGAAAGAGGGTAAAGAGAACCCTGCATGCGAGACTGCAAAAGGAACGCAGATGTATAGAACAGTCTTGTGGACTCTGCGGAAGAGGGCAAGGGTGGGATGATATGGGAGAATGGCATGGAAACATGTTAATTATCATATGTGAAATCAATCACCAGCCCAGGTTTGATGTTCGTGGCTGGTGTACTGGGATGACCCAGGGAGAGGGAATCGGGAGGGAGGAGGGAGGGGGGTTCTGGAAGGGGAACATATGTATACCCATGGCGGATTCATGTCAATGTATGGCAAAACCAACACAATAAAGTAAAGAAAATTAAAATAAATAAATTAAATTAAATTAAAATGCCAAAAAATTTAAATTATAAAAAAGAGAAAAGAAAAAAAAATGAAAGAAGAAAAGAGAAAAGGAAAACTCCACAGAAATGCAAGGGCTCAATGTAGAGGCAGAGGTTTATAACAACAATAAAAAGTGTGACTGAATATACACATATACATAGACACTGATAAGCAAAATCAAAACAGTCTAACAAAAGTAAAGTATAACAGACTGATCCAGCAAACAAAGGGAACCAAAAATTATGTCTACCAGAACACTAACTAAAGCACAAACTGGAAAACAATACTAAAGCAAGGTGCCAACTGGGGTATAAAGCAATGAAAGTAAAACTAACAAATATGTTGAGACTAAAGGAAAGAAAGAAAAGAAAGAATAGATATGCAAAGTTAAATAGAGGTGGATAAAGAAGATTTATATATATTAAAAATTGACTGCAAGGGGAAGAGAAAAGTAGGAAAAGCAAAAGAATAAATGTAGAAAAAATAATAATAGGTTTAAAAATCTAAAGAGAGAAAGAGAGAGAGAGAGAAACCTCCCCAGAACTGCAAAAGCCCAACATACAGGCAGAGGTTTATAACAACAATAAAAAAATGTGACTGAGGAAAAAAAAAGAAAAAAAAAGCTCAGAAGCTTAATTAGATTTCATAGTGCCAATTAAATCAACAACTACAACAAGGGTGGGGAAGGAGGGGAAAAAAGAAAGAAAGTCCGAAAGAATCTACATAACAAGTCATAACATAAGAATAGCTACTTTTTTTCTTGAGTCACTGCTGTCAGAATCCCTTCCCTCTCTGGGAGTCACAGTCCACCTCACCTCCCTAGGATGCCCTCCAACACTGTGCTGATTGCTAGACCTGCTATGGGGGCAGCTCAGATTCTAATCTGGTCCTACTCCTCTGTGTTCTTGCCTCCAATGTCCACAGCTATCAGAACTAGTGCGTTTTCTTTTGTGAGAGCTCTCAATGACCTTTTATATATTCCATAGACACAGAGTCTCCCTGGTTGATCGTGTGAATTTAATCTGCAGCTTGTACAGATGGTGGGAAGGTTTTGAGTCTTTCTCCTTAGCCACACTGACCCTGGGTTTCAGTTGTGGTTTTAGTTTCACCTCTGTATGTGGGTCGTCCACTGGGGTTTGCTCCTGAGGCTGCCCTGGAAGACTTGGGTTTGCCCCTGTGAGGGCCAGGCATGGAGGTGGTGCAGCTGCTTGGGTCACAGGGGTTCTGGGAGCAGCAGAAATTCAGGGGAGTTGGTGGCTAGGGCAGCAGGAAATACAGTGCTCTAGAAGGGTATGGCAACCAGTATTGGCCAATATGCTCCAGTATTCTTGCCTGGAGAACTCTCCTCCTTGACAGAGAAGCCTGGCAGGCCACAGTCTACAGGGCCACAGAGTCGCACACTACCAAAGTGATACTGCATACATAGGCACAAGACTTTTTTTCGCCTGTGGCAGCTCTGCCCCAGTGAGAGTTGAGCGTAAAGCTGCTTGGCTTGCAGGGACCCTGGCAGTGCCAAGTGTGCAGGGACACAGATTGTCTCCGCCAGAGGAGTTATGGTCCTATCAGAGTCTTTTTTTGAACATCTTGTAGCTAGCGATCAGAAGGGCTCTTTGGCCAGTGTTTCTCCATATCTCCTCCCGTTCAGGCACTTAGAGGAGCTTCCTTGCCTGGGTCCTTCTCTGTTGTTCGGTGCATCAGGCACTTAAAGGGGCACCTGGGTGGGGTCCTACTCTGTAGTTCAGCGCATCAGGCATTTGATGGGTCTCCTCTCTATTGTTCAGCTGCCAATGCTGGCATGTGGGGAGAGAGAGGCTATGGTGATGGCTCCACCCTCTACATATGACTCAGCAGTATCGACTTGCTTCCATGGCTCCCCGGCTTTCCTCCACAGGCATTTCCAACCACAGTCTCCTCCCTCATATCCCTTCCATCAGTCTCTCTGCAGTCAGGAGCAGCCCTTGCCCTGGAATTGCTCCACAATCCCTAAACTCCAGCTCCCAGCCATTGTGCTGTCTGTGGTATGTATGGCTGCGGCAAGGACTGTCTGATTCTTATTCCATTTCGGCTGCCATAGACCAGTTGTTTCACTCTTAGCCTTAAATGGTTCTCCTCTGACTCAGACAATTGCCCTGATGTGGGGATCAGACCCCTGCTTCAGTTCCCCTACCCTCTGAGGGCAGGTCCAGTCCTACTAACACTCCTGTTTTTCCCCCTAGTTCCTTCCTCCTACTGAGTTTTGCGTGGGTCTATATATTTTCTGCTGGTCAGGTCCTCCTGTCCGCTCTCAGCTGGTGTTCAGCATGCGCATCTGTGTCTGAAGGTGTATTCCTGATGTTTCTGTGGAGAGAGATGTACTCCACATCCATCTGCTCCTCTGCCATTTTGTTCTCCCTCTTTTCTTTTTAAACTAGAAAGTCACATTTTTGTAGCAATAGCTATTATAAAAAATTAAACAAAATTTATATCAATGACTAAACTAGGGCCAAATATCAAAAAATTAAATATCAGATATAAAGCAGTATTGTTTTGTTCTACTATGTTTACTGTCAAATTTTGTTATTTCACTGTGTGGTACATACTATATTAAATTTTTTTCTTTTTCCTTAAAATTGACTCAAGAAACAATACAAAATATGAATACATCTGCAACAAATAAAGAGATTGAACTAGTATAAACTTCATAAAAACTCAGACACAACTGACCAACAAACATTTTCACTTTCAATAAATGTCCAAAGACTTCAATGGTAAATTCTTTCAGACATAAAAATCAAGCTAGAAAACTATAAGATACTGATTTTTGTTGTTCAGTCATTCAGTCATGTCTGAATCTTTGTGACCTCCATGGAATATTTAGGGTCAATTTCCTTTAGGATTGACTGGTTTGATCTCTTAGCAGTCCAAGGGACTCTCAAGAGTCTTCTCCAAAGCCACAGCTCAAGAGCATCAGTTCTCTGGCAGCTCAAGAGCATCAGTTCAGCCTACTTTATGGTCCAGCTCTCACATCCATTCGTGACTACTGGAAAAACCATAGCTTTGACTGGACAAACCTTTGTTGGCAAAGTAATGTCTCTGCTTTTTGATACGCTGCCTTTTAATATGCTAGTTGGGCATAGCTTTTCTTCCAAGGAGCAAGTGTCTTTTTTAATTTCATGGCTGCAGTCACTATCTTCAGTGACTTTGGAGCCCAAGAAAATAAAGTCTGTCACTGTTTCCATTGTTTCCCCATCTATTTGCCATAAACTGATAGAATGGAATGCCATGATCTTTTTTTTTTTTTTTTGAGTGTTGAGTTTTAAGCCAGCTTTCTCACACTTCTCCTTCACCTTCATCAAAGATACTGATTAAAGAAATATAAAAAAATGATACAAACAAATGGAGAGATATACTGCGTTCTTGGACTGGAAAAATCAATACTGTGAAAATATACTACCAAAGCAATCTATAGATTCAATGTAGTCTTTATTAAGTCACCAATGGCATTTTTCACAGATTTAGAACAAAAATTTTACAATTTGTGTGAAAACACAAAAGACAAGAATAACCAAAGCCATCCTGAGAAAGAACAGGGGTGGAGGAATCAGGCTCCCTGACTTCAGACTATGCTACAAAGCTACAGAAATCAAAACAGTGTGATAGCATCACAAAAACAGAAATATAGATCAATGGAACAGGACAGAAAGTTGAGAGATAAGCCCACACACCTGTGGTCATCTAATCTATGACAAGAGGCAATAATACACAGTGGAGAGAAGACATTCTCTTTAGGAAGTGGTGCTGGGAGAACTAGACAACTACATGTAAAAGAGTGAAATTAGAATACTCCCTAACACTATACACAAAAATACTCAAAATGGATTAAAGACCTAAATGTAAGACTGGATACGATAAAAAAATGTTAGAGGAAAATATAGGCAAGCACTCTCTGACATAGATCACAGCAAAATCTTTTTCAATCCACCACCTAGAGTAAGGAAAATAAAAATGAAAATAAACAAGTAGGACCTAACTAAACTTAAAGGCTTTTGCACAGCAAAGGAAGCCATAAATAAAGCAAAAGACAGCCTTCAGAATGGGAGGAAATTTTTTCAAATGAAGCAATTGACAAGAGATTAATCTCCCAAAGATAAAAACAGCTCATGCAGCTCAGAACGCTGCTGCTGTTGCTGCTGCTAAGTCACGTTAGTCATGTCCGACTCTGTGCGGCCCCATAGACTCCCCCGTCCCTGGTATTCTCCAGGCAAGAACACTGGAGTGGGTTGCCATTTCTTTCTCCAATGCAGGAAAGTGAAAAGTGAAAGTGAAGTTGCTCAGTCGTGTCTGACTCTTGGCGACCCCATGGACTGAAGCCTGCCAGCCTCCTGTGTCCATGGGATTTTCCAGGCAAACGAATACTGGAGTGGGTTGCCATTGCCTTCTCCACAGCTCAGTGTTTGTATATATATAGGACATAAGATCAATGGACAGAAATCAATTGTATTTCTGTACACTAGCAACAAATAATCCAAAAATGACATTAGGAAGATAACTCAATTTATAATTTCATTGAAAAGAATAAAATATTAAGGAAGAAATTTAATGAAAGAAATATAAGATGGGAGAAATCTTGAAAGAAATTAAAGATCTAAATAAATTAAAAGTTGCTCATATTCATGGGTCACATTTAATATTATTAAGATTGTGCATTAGTTTCATAATCCTTATCTACAAGTCTTGGTTCCATGGAGAGGAATGCTTCCATAAGGAAACACAGAAGTGATGCCATTGAACTGGAATTTAAGACTGCCACCCAGCTAGATTTTGCTCCTCATGCTTCTGAATCAATAGGCGAAAGGAGTTATTGTGCTAGCTGGGGTGATTTGGCCTGATAACCTAAGGGAAATTGGACTACTACTCCACAATGGAAGTAAGGAAGACTATGTCTGAACCCAGAAAATCTCTTACAGTGTCTCTCTGTATTACTATGCTGTGATTAAAAATCAATGAAAAACCACAACAATCCAATTCAAGTAGGACTAGTAATGGCCCAGACCCTTCAGGAATGAAGATTTGAGTCATCTATGTCCTATGAAGTAAAGAAGCATAATCATCTTAGGGTGCCTGCTGAGAGCAAAGGAAATATGGAATGAGTAGTAGAAGAGGGAAGTTATAAACACCACCTAGGACGATGTGACCATTTACAGAACTAGGACTGTGGGTATTATGAGTATTTTTACCTCATTCTGTTGTGTATGTGTGTGTGTGTGTGTGTACATTTCAGGATGCCAAAGAGAAGAGGCAACATCACTCAAGGACTTTGTATTCTCTCCTGGGAAAAGGGTTACTGCATTTTCAGCTGTACTCAGGATGAATGCATCATGATAGAAGTATAACTTTGCTGTTATTTTTATTTGGGGGTTAATATGGATGTGTATGGGCTTCCCAGGTGGCACTGGTGGTAAAGAACCTGCCTGCCAATGCAGGAGATACAGGAGACGCAGGTTTAAGCCCCTGGGTCAGGAAGATGCCCTGGAGGAGGGGATGGCAACCCACTTCAGTATTCTTGCCTGGAAAATCCCACAGACGGAGGAGCCTGGTGGGCTATAGTCCACGGGGTTGCAAAGAGTTGGACACGACTGAAGTGACTGAGCATGTATACACAGGGATGTGTATGGGTACCAAGCTGACAGGGGAGGAGTGTCAAAGTTAATTTTATGTGTCAACTTATTCAAGTTAGGATGCCCAATTGTTTCTTCAAATATTGTTTAAATGTTTCTGTGAAGGTATTTTGTAGATATAATGAATATTTATAATCAGTTGGCTTTAAATAAAGATTATCTTTGATATGTGAAAGGGCATCATCTGATCAACTGAAGGCCTAAAGAGCAAAAAAATGAGATTTCCTAGAAAAGGAGTTCTGCCTCAAGATGATAACATATAAATCCAATGAGTTTCCAGTCTCCTGACCTCCCCTACAGATTTCAGAGTCAAGATGATAGCCCCCGCTCTTGCCATATTCTCTAAGCTACTGCTTGCCCTGTAGACTTTGGCCTTGCCAGATCTACTCCTATTACCAAAATCTACATCAGTTTCCCACGGCTGCCATGTCAAAGTACTACATGCTTGATGGCTTAAAACAATTGAAATGTATTCCCTCACAGTTTTGGAGGCCAGAAGCTGAAATCAAGGTGTCAGTAGCATTGGTTCCTACTGAGGTCTCTGAGAGAGTATCAGTTCCATATGGTTTTCCTAGTTTTTGGTGATTGCCAGCATTGCTTGGCATTCCTTTGCTTTTAGGTGCATCACTCCAATTTCGGTATCCATCTTCACACTGCTTTCTCTGTGTGTTCACATGGCCATTTTCTCCCTACATGCCTCTCTCTCTGCTTCTTACAAAGACAACAGTTACATCGGATTAAGGTCCCACCCTACTCCTGTTTGACCTCATGTTAACTGTAATTACATCTGCAATAACCCTATTTCCAAAAGTCACATTCTGAGGTACTGGGAGTAGGACATATCCATCCAGGGATACAATTCAACCCACAACAGATGGTAATACTCTCCAAGTTGATCTACAGATTGACTGAATCCTTATCCAAATTTCAGATGAACCTCCTACAGAAATTAACAAGCTGACCCTAAAATTCATATGGAAAATGACTCAGACTAGTCAAGACAATCTTGAAAAAGAAAAAATAAAGTCGGAGGACTTAAATTTTCATGATTACAAACTTAAAAGACTACAGTAATTGCGACAGTGTATAACTGGCATAAGGATAGAAATATATGGGGGAAACTCCTTGCATTTATGGTCAATTGTTTTTTAGCAAGGATCCAAGAAAACCAGTGAGACAAGATGAGTCGGTTCAACAAATGATGTTGGGACAACTCAATAGCCCATGCAAAAAAATAAAGTTGGATGCCCTACCTCATGTCATAACACACAATTTATCTAACAATCAATCACAGACATAATATAAGAGTTAAAATGATAAACTGCTTATAAGAAAACACAGGGATAAATCTTTATGACTTCAGTTTAAGCAATGGTTTCTTTTTTAAAATTTATTTATTTATTTTTCTCTTTACAGTATACATACATTGCCAAAAGCACAAATGGCAAAAGAAAATAGAGAAGTTGGACTTCTTTAAAATTAAAATCTTAGTGTGTCATAAAGCACATTCAAGACAGTGAAGAGACAGCCCACCTACTGTGAGAAGATATTTGCAAACCATGTATCTGATGAGACTTTAAACCCATGGCGGTTTCCTGTCATTGTATGGCAAAACCAATAATAAAAAAAGAATTTATAAAGCACTCTTACAACTCAATAAGAAAAAAAGTATCAATGTGAAACTATCACAAACTGAAAGAATATTCAGTAAAGTAGAATACAAAAACCCAATAGCCTGCATATGTAAAATAATAACATTAGGGAATTTCCAGGTGCTCCAGTGGTTAGGACTAGGCATTTTCACTGAAGAAGCCTGAGTTCAATCCCTAGTCAGGAACCTAAGATCCCACAGGCTATGCAGAAGAGCCAAATAAAATAAAAATGTGTCAGAAGATACCAATATCAGGAACAAAGATGAATGATTACTATGGGCATTGAAAGAATAATAAGGAAATATTTACTAACTTTATAGCCATAAATTCAATAATTCAAGTGAAATGGACAACCTCCTTAAAAGATACAAAGTACCAAAGCTCATTCAAGAAGAAACAAATCACCTGAATAGTCCTACATGTATTACAGAAATTGAATTCATAGTTAAAAACCCTTCAGAAAAGAAAATTCTAGATTCAGTGATTTTACTAGCCATCATATGGATAAGTCTCAAATGCATTATGTTAAGTAGAGGAAGTCAGACTTAAAAGACTACATATATGATATTCTAGAAAAGGCCAAACTATGTGGATGGAAAAGTATCTTAGTGGTTTAAAGGGGCTGGGGGGAAAAGGAAAGCTTGACAATAAAGATGCACAGGGAAACTAGCGGTAGGGATGAGGGGTACAGAGGAATTCTATAACTTGTTTTTGGTGGTAATAGGATTGTATTGTCAAGACTTGCATGATTGGATATAATTTACTATTTGTATATTATATCTTAATCAAAAAGGTTTTGACAAGTGGGTGGAGGATCTATACATAGTAATTTACCTTAAAGAATTGAGTGGGCTATGAAGAAAGGCAAAAACATAATGATTTATAACACAGAATTCTCAAAAAGAAGCAGTGTGTCTAGATCTGACTAGGAAGGAAAGAATATTGGGGGGAAAGCCATTTTAGATAGTTACATCCCTAAATCTCCCTATTCCATATCTCTAGGCTGGTATACCTTACTGACTATTGCAAAAATCTGAAGTTTTGTTTTCTGCTGGAAGTAAAACAAGTAATTCACATTGAGGAGTCTCAGGGCAGTTCAGGGCCCTTCGATGCCAAAATTGGAAGGTCAGGAGACGGCATACTTAATGAAGAGTACATGCCACCTTTGACCTGAGCTGCCAGAACCCTGAAGTAAGACTCCTGCCTTTCAAGGAGTTTGGGATCCTCTGGAGAAGCTAACAAGTCCAAGAAAGATGTCCTAAAGATACTGACATCAGCAGGTCCCCCATGACTCATCCGGTTCTCTCCCTAGGAAGTTCAAAGTAAACAACCTAAGTCCACATCCCAGAGTTTCCAATCACTTTTTATTCCAACACTCATAATTTCAAATAGAAGACCAGACATCCAAGGAAAGTCTCTAAACACAGAAAATAAGCATTGAATCAATCAAGTTGAAAACAGCAATTTGTAGGAAACAAACTCAGCTGGGAGAAGAAAACAGACATCATTAAGGATTTCAAGTCCTTTAAAGTTTAGAAAAAATGAATACATTTCACTTTATTCCTCCCAGTGACCACAATGCCACAAGCCACTTACCATTAGATTCTGAAAGGTGGACAAAAGGAGGGAAATTAGCTAGGGACCTCAGGACTCAAATAACAACCCAGTGGGGAGTTTCCTGGGGTTTTCTTTCCTCTCATGCATCCAACTTGAGGTTAGAGAAGTCTGAAATCTGGAAATACCAACCTGGAAATCACACACATACACATGCCTTAAGAAAAGCCAAAGGTCCAGAAAAGATTAGCCCACCATGACAAAAACCTTTTCACCACTCTGTTCTTGTGGCAAACATGAGGAGAGCTGCGATTCCCAAACAGGCATTGCAGACGCTGAATTCACTGATAAGAGGCTATGTTCCAACCTCTTTTCCCTTTAGTAAGGTGGTCCTCATGGAACCTGTGAGCCAAGATATCTCATACTCAGCATTATTGACGTTTGGGGCTGCAAAAGGCTTTGTTCTGGAAGGATATACTATGCTCTGTAGGATGTATAGCAGTATCCCTGTATAACCCCCCAGATGCCAATACCACGCTCCCCCAATTCCTATAACCAAACGTGTATACAGATATTTCCATATGTGCTCTTGGAACACCACCTCTGATTGAGAACCAATGCTATTTGACTTCATACCGCCTTGCAGGAAGGATAGGACATGCAGGTCAGACACATTGTAGAGCCTGTCTTCTCTCCTCACCTGCAGTAGGAGGTAGCACCTTTCCCCATCTCAGGCCAGCACTGAGAAGACTATGAGGTGGGATCCCATCATCCTGGAAGCATGCAAGGAAAGAAGAGCCCTGCAGAGACTTGATAAACTGCTATTGGAACCACAGTCCACCAGAGTGAGCCAGGATGTGCATTCTGGACCTAAACAGATTTTCAACCTACTAAAATGAAAGATTTAAGTGAGAACCAGCGTCTCATGAGTAATACTCAAAATGCATAGGACACAGTCCAAAATTATTTGTCACACTATTGAAGTCACTCAGCTGTGTCTGACTCTCTGCAACTCCATGGACTGTAACCTACAGGGGTCCTCTCTCTATTGGATTTTCCAGGCAAGAGTACTGGAGTGGGTTGCCATTTCCTTCTCCAGGGAATCTTCCCAAACCAAGGATCAAATCCAGGTCTCCCGCACTGCAGGCAGACACTTTACCATCTGTGCCACCAAGGAAGCCCTTGTCACACTAAGAACTAGTAAACTCTCAATTCCAATAAGAAAAGACTATTAATGAACACCAACATCAAGCTGACACAGCTGTTGAATTACTGGGCAAGGATTTTAAAGCAGCCATTATAAAAGTTCTCCACTGAACAATTATGAACACACTTGAAACATATTAAAAAACAAGAAACAGAAATTTCTGGCAATACATATAAAATATAAGGGATTAATATCAAGAAATAGAGTGTACAGAGATTTCCCAATACCTCCTACGCTGATACTTGCATTGACTTCCCATTAACAACCTCTGTACCTTCTGTCTATTTTTGCTGTGAACCCAAAACTGCTATAAAAAATAAAATCTATTTTTTAAAAAAGAAATATAAGAAGCAGAGCAGAGGTTGGCAAGCTACCTACTTCTGTACATCTGAACTAATGTACATTTGTACATTCTTAACTGAAAACAGTTTATACACTTTTACTGCTTGGGGTTAAAACAAGAAAATATTTTATGAGATGCAAGAATTAAATAAAATTCCAATTTCAGTGTCTGTAAATACAGTTTGTTGGAATACAGTCCTGTTCATTTGTGTATGTATTGTCACAACAACAGAGTTCTGAAGTTTCCAGAGAGGGGGCTTAAGTACTGTACTGCATTTTTCCAGCACCTCCCCCCGCCAACATCTGTATAATTTACTTTATTCAATGGTACATTAGCAAATATGTTCAAGAAGAGGTGTGAAAAGTGCTTGTACATTTCCGAAATGTTGCACCTGAGACATGACCAAGTCTAAGCTTGCTGGCTGGATGCTGGGAGACTCGGGATGAAATTATTACCATCGCATCAACCAACTCAGGCAGCTGAGTAGGGAGGGAGACCAGCACCGTCCGGGGAGCAAGACCACGCGGAGGCTAACTGACCACGCTGCACGGAGTGAGGCCACAGAGAGCCAGCCCCGGGGGCTGGGGGGCCGGGGTGTCGGGGGGGGGCGGGGGGCCCGGCCGCCCGGCCCCGGCAAGGGGCGCCGTCGCCCTGTGCGCCTCCCTCGCGCTGTGGCCTCAGCACCCGCGTGCCGCGCACTGTCGCGCGCTTTCGGCGTCACGCGCTGCGCCCTGCCCTCCCGTCCACATGGCTGCCGCGCCGACGAGCCCTCGCGCTGGGCCCGCGGCGGCCGGGCCCGCGACCCCGAGCCTCCTCCTGCTCCTGCTCCTCGTGCCTCCCGCCCAGGTGGCAGCCACAGCCCCCAGGCGCCGCGCCAGCAAGGAGGCCGCCTCTCGCGGTGGTGTGGGTAGGACTCCTCCGAGCCCAGGTTGGCGGCGGTCCTGGCGCTGAATCCGCTGAGTCCCGGGCTTCTGACCCCCAAGCCTGGAGACCCAGCCTCCCACTCTCCCTCCCTTCACTTTGCGTGTGGCCAGGCCACCCTGGTGCCGCTGTTCCTTACACGCGCTGTCGTTCTTCCTTCAGCCTGTGGCCAGCGTCGTGTGCAAGGGAAGATCCTGAGAGGCGTGGATGCCCCTGAGGGAAAGTGGCCGTGGCAGGTCAGTGTGCACTTCGCAGGTTTCCACGTCTGTGGTGGGTCCATCGTTGCTGAATACTGGATCCTGTCGGCTGCCCATGGATCCTGTCGGCTGCCCACTGCTTTGGCAGGTGAGTGGGCAGCGATGGGTACCTTTCCCACGGAGGTCTAGGCTGCAGGACCAACCCCATGGACCACATAGGACTGGGACTTCTTGGAGTTGGGGAGAGAGTGGGACCCAGCATTCAGCTCCATCCACTACAGCTTCTTGCATGAGACTGAGGACTCCTTTAGGGCCATCAGCTCTTCCAGATGGGTGTGGAGCAAAATAATAGGATGAGAGGTGAGGTGAGGAGTCACATCTTAGGATGTTAAGATGAGAGGTGATGAAAGACTTATCCTCACTGGCAGCTCACTGTACATCTGACAAGCTCACGATCCAGCAGATACTGGCGAGTCCTTGAATCCTCCATATACTCAGGTCAGGACTGCTTTGGGAGCAATTCTGCCAGTCAGGTCCCTACTGTGCTGGAACTGCTCACTTTCCACATCCTGGCTGAGAGTTTGGATACCCAGGCCCCCATGTTCCAGGACTCCTTGGGCCTGTGAGCTCATGGAAGCTCCTCTTCCCAGGTGTCAGGTGCTTGAACCACTGTACCTTTGTCCTCTGTCTCTACAGGAATAGGAACACTGAGGCATTTGATATGTATGTGGGTCTTGTGGACCTCGAGGTTGCAGGCAATCACACACAGTGGTTTGAGGTGAATAGGGTGATCATACACCCCACATATGAATTGTATCACCCTATCGGAGGTGACATCGCTCTGGTGCAGCTGAAAACCCGCATTGTTTTTTCCGACTCTGTGCTTCCCATCTGTATTGCACCCCCAGACGTGATTCTTTCGAACCTTTCTTGCTGGGCTACAGGATGGGGATACATCTCCCAAAAAGGTAAGAAAACAAAGTGTGGGGGGGAATCCCTTTATTGGAGCTTGTGGAAGGGATGATGGCTTTATGATATTACCGGAGAGAACATGTTCTGTCCATTAAGGGGTTGCAAATATCTGAGGACTGGAATCTTTATCCATCAAATCACTATATGTTTCTCTGTCAATGTGGAGTTGTGCTTTATTCCTGGCTGGCTTTGTTGTATACAGAGAAGTAGTTACATCTACTTTGAGTGTGAAGCTAATAGTTTGTATACCAAGAGCACAAATTTCCAGGGTAGTTGTTCTTAAAATTTTTAATTCAATTTATAATCTTTTTTAACCTATGAAAAAACATATTAGTTATTCTAGTTGTCCATAAAGGCCTTGTACTTTCTTTCTAGGTTTAAATCTTTGTATTTTAGGATTTTTATGGTTATTTATTTATTTTTTTTTAATTAAACATTTTTTTATTAGTTTTGCCAAACAATGACATGATATCACCATGGGTTTACATATGCTCCCCCTCAAGAACCCCCTTCCCTCCTCCCTCCCCCCGGGAGATCTCGTTGCACCAGTCCCAAGCATCAATCCTGGGCCGGCTATTGCTTAGACATATGATAATTAACATGTTTCAATGCCATTCTCCCATATCATCCCACCCTTTGCCTCATCCACAGAGACCCTGAGTCTATTCTATACATCTGCGTTCCTTTTGCTGTCTCGCATGCTGGGTTCTCGTTACCGTCTTTCTAAATTCCATATATATGCGTTAATATACTGTATTGTTGTTTTTGCTTCTGGCTTACTTCACTCTGGATAATGGGCTCCAGTTTCGTCCATCTGAGTAGAACTGATTCAAATGAATTTTTCCTTAATGCTGAGTAATATTCCATTGTGTATATGTACCACAGCTTTCTTATCCATTCATCAGTTGATGGGCATCTAGGTTGGTTCCATGTCCTGGCTATTGTAAACAATGCAGCGATGAACATTGGGGTACACGTGGCTCTTTCAATTCTGGTTTCCTCGGTATATATGCCCAACAGTGGGATTGCTGGGTCATATGGCAGG
>ML663012.1:11486615-11502887 GCA_007570785.1 Antilocapra americana
CTTTAGGTAGAAATACTCCTAAGTATTTTATTCTTTTTGATTCGATGATGAATGGAATTGTTTCCATAATTTCTTTTTCTGTTTTTTCATTGTTAGTGTATAGAAATGCCAGGGATTTCTGTGTGTTGATTTTGTATCCTGAAACTTTGCTATATTCACTGATTAGCTCTAGTAATTTTCTCGTAGAGTCTTTAGGGTTTTCAATATAGAGGATCATGTCATCTGCAAACAGCGAGAGTTTTACTTCTTCTTTTCCAATCTGGATCCCTTTGATTTCTTTATCTGCTCTGATTGCTGTGGCCAAGACTTCCAAAACTATGTTGAAAAGTAGTGGTGAGAGTGGGCACCCTTGTCTTGTTCCTGACTTCAGGGGGAATGATTTCAGTTTTTCACCATTGAGGATAATGTTTGCTGTGGGTTATTTAAAAGATTATTTTTAATTGCATTTGTTAATCAGACACAGCTGTTGATTTCCGTGTATTGATAATATTTCCACCCACCATATAGGACTAATTTTTAATAGCTTATCAGTTGATTATTTAATTGTTCTAGATTTTTAAATATATTTTCTTCAGATAAAGCTTGTTTCATCACTTCCTTTTCTATATTTTATCCTTAATTAATTTTTCTTATCTTATTGCAATGATTAGAACCTCCAGTAGAAATGTTGCTAGGTCTCTTTTTCTTGTTTTTTAATTGAAATGCTTCTAATAGCTTACTCTTGTGTCTGTGGCTTGATTTGGAGATTTCAAATTGATATCTTATATCAGTTTAAGAAAGTTTAACATCTGCTTTACTTAATTAAAAAAAACTATTATTGAAGTTAAACTGATATAAATTCAAATTAGAATGTTAAATGTAATCCCCATGTAACCATGAAAGGAAATGAAGAGGGAATTGAAATATTTCACTACAAAAAATCAACTAAATGCAAAGACAGGTATGCAAAAAAATGAGGCAAGGGGGAAGCTATAAGGCATGTAGAAAGTACACAGTAAAATGACAAAACCAAGTTCCTCCTTATCAATAATTACTTTGAATGAAAATGGTTAAAGTCTCAAATCAAAAGACAGAGACTGGAATTAGGGAGATAAAGCCAAGATGGCAGAGTACACCTCCTCTCACTGGAACACATAAATTACAGTCATTGATAGAACAACTATTGATGAGAAAGACTGGAATCCACCAGAGAAGATTTTCTACAACTAAAGTTGGGAACCATAAAGAGATGGGTAGGAAGGGCAAAGTCATAGTAAAGTCAAGACCTATATGCTTGGATGGGTGACCCACAAATAAGAGGATAATTACAAATATGGAGCTTCTCCCCAAGGAATAAGGAGTCTGAGCCTCCCACTGGGCTCCCCAGTCCTGGGGTCCTATACCAGGGATATTTGGTTTTGGAGGCCAACAGGCCTTACTTTTGGGATACCCAGAAAGCTGTGAGAAATAAAGACTCCACTCTTAAAAGGCACATATAAAATCTCACATGCTCCAGGACTTAGAGCAGAGTAGTAATTTGAAAGGAGCCTGGGTCAGATCCACTTACTTATCTTGGAGAGTCTCCCTGAGAGGTAGGAAGCAACTGGAGCTCACCCCACAGACATAGGCACTGGTGGTGCCATTTAGGGGAGCTCATTCTATCACATGGACACTGGTGTTGACAAGCATTATTTTAGAGTCCTCTATCTAGTTTATTGGGCTTCCCTAGTGTAAAGGATCTGTCTGCAATGCAGGAGACCCAGGTCCAATCACTGGGTCAGGAAGATCCCCAGGGGAAGGGAATGGTTACCTACTCTAGTACTCTAGCCTGGAGAATTCCATGGACAGAGGAGCCCAGTGGGCTACAGTCTGTGAGATTTCAAAGAGTCGGACATGACTCAGTTCACCACTGACCCACCTGGGAAGCCCACATTACATCTCTAGTACTTATTTATCTTGTAACTGCTGGAAGTTTATAACTTTTGACTGCCTTCAACCAATTCCATCCTCCCTCAACACTCCCCTGCCACTGGTAATCACAAAACTAATCTCTTTTTCTATGAGTTTGTCTTTGAAGTCTGACTTGTTAGTTCCTGTTACACAACATAGTGATTTGGTATTTCTCCACAGCTCAAAATTATCACCATGATAAGTCTAATTACAATATGTCACCATACAAATATATTACATAATTTTTAATTTTATTCTGCACATTGTACATTTCATACATGTGACTCATTTGTTTTACAACTGGAAGTTTGTACTTCTTAATCTTCCTCACCTATTTCTTTCCTGACCCCAACCCCTCACCTCTGGCAACCACCTGTTTTTCCTCTGTATCTATAACTTTGTTCTGTTTGTTCATTTGTTTTCTTTAGGTTCCTCATATAAGTGAAATCATACAATATTTGGGCTTCCTTGATGCCTCAGATGGTAAAGAATCTGCCTGCAATGTGGGAGACCTGGGTTCAGTCCCTGGGTTGGGAAGATTCCCTGGAGAAGGAAATGGCACCCTACTCCAGTATTCTTGCCTGGAGAATTCCATGGACAGAGGAGCCTGGCGGGCTACAGTGCATGGAGTCACAAAGAGACACGACTGAGTGACTAATACACACACACACACACACACACACACACACACACACAGTATTTGTCTTTCTCTGTCTGATTTATTTCACGTAGCACAATATCCTCTAGATGTATCCATGTTATTGCAAATGGTTAAGATTTCATTCTTTTTTATGGCTGGGTAATATTCCATTGTATATACATACCACATCTTCTTCAACCACTCATCTATTAATGGGCACTTAGGTTAGTTTAGATCTGAAGTGAGTCTCTTGTAGGTAACATATATATGGGTCTTATATTTGCATCCATTTTATGTCATTTGATTGGCACATTTAGTTCATTTATGTCTAAAATAGGCATTAACTACTGCTGTTTTGTTCACTGGTTGGGGATTGCTTTTATAGCTCTTTTTTGTTCCTTTCTTCTTCCTTTGTTCTATTTCCTCATGATTTGATAACTATATGTAGCATTGTGCTTGGATTCCTTTCTTTTTCTGTGCGTATATCTATCTATTATAGATTTTCTTTGTAGTTATCATGAGGTTTAAACAATTCTATAATACCCATGATTATTTTAAATTGCTGATTTTTTATTTTAAATGTATTTTAACAACACTGCATATTTACTCTTTCTTCAAGATTATTGTTTTTATATATTTTACTTCTTTTTATCATGTATTTCTTAACTACTTATTGTGGATGTAGTTTTGGCATTTTGTCTTTTAACCTTCTTATTGGCTTTGTATGTGTTTGATTTACTATATTCACTATTTGCATTTACCAGAGAGCTTCTTCCTTTCATAATTCTCTTGTTCTAGTAGTAGCTTTTTTTCACTTAGCGAAGTCCCTTTAATATTTCTTGTAAAGCTGGTTTGGTGGTGCTGAACTCTTTTTTCTCACCTGTAAAACTTCCAATCTCTCCCTCAAATCTGAATGGAAACCTTGCTAGGTAGATTATCCTTGGTTGTAGGTTTTTCCCTTTCATCCCTTTAAGTTAATCATGCCATTCCCTTCTGGCCTGCTAAGTTTCTGCTGAAAAGTCAACTGATAACCTTATGGGAGTTCCCTGTATGTAACTTGTTGCTTTTCCCTTATTGCTTTCAATATTCTCTCCTTATCTTTAATTTTTGCCGTTTTAATCTCAGTATGTCTTGGTGTGATCCTTTTTGGTTGATCCTGTGTGGGCCAGCTCTCTGTGCCCCCTGGATTTGATGTCTGTTTCCTTTCCCAGGTTAAGACAATTTTCAGTGATTATATCTTCAAATATGTTCTCTGCCCCCTTTTCTGTCTCTTGTCATTGTGGGTTCCCTATCATGTTGGTGCATTTAATCTTGTCCCAGGGATCGCTGAGGCTATCTTCAGTTCTTTTCATTCTTTTTACTTTATTCTGCTCTTCAGCAGTTATTTCCACCATTTTATCTTCCAGCTCACTGATCCATTCTTCTGTTTCAGGTATTCTGCTACTGATTCCTTCCAGAGTGTTTTTAATTTCAGTAATTGTGTTGTTTTCATGTTTATTCTTTAATTCTTCTAGGTCTTTATTAATTTATTCTTACATTTTCTTATTTTCGAGGTTTTTGATCATCTTTACTATCATTACTCTGAATTCTTTTAGAGGGGAGGAAAGGATGAGATGTATGGAGAGAGTAACATGGAAACTTACATTACCATATGTAAAATAGATAGCCAATGGGAATTTTCTGTATGTCCCAGGGAACTCACGAGGGGTGGGATGGGGAGGGAGATGGGAGGGAGGTTCAAGAGGGAGGGACATATATATACCTATGGCTGATTCATGTTGATCTTTGACAGAAAACAACAAAATTCTGTAAGCAATTATCCTTCGGTTCAAAAATAAATTAAAAAAAAAATTTAAAGCATTAATTCTTTGGTGCTCAGCTTTCTTTATGGTACAACTCTCATATCCACACATGCTGGAAAAGCCATAGTTTTGACTATACGGACCTTTAACAGCAAGTAATGTCTCTGCTTTTTAATATACTGTCGAGGTTTGTCATAGCTTTTCTTCTAAGAAGCAACCATCTTTTAATTTCATGGCTGCAGTCACCATCTGTAGTGATTTTGAAGCCCAAGAAAATAAAGTCTGTAATTGTTTCCATTGTTTCTCCATCTATTTGCCATGAAGTGATGGGACCAGATGCCATGATCTTTGTTTTTTGAATGTTGAGTTTTAAGCCAAATTTTTCACTCTTCTCTTTCACTTTCATTAAGAGGCTCTTTAGTTCCTCTTGGTTTTCTGCAGGGATGGTGTCATCTTAAACCACCTTTATTTACATTTTTTTCTGTTCTGTTCAGCTTCATTGATGGCCTTTAACGTGATCTTGTGGATGAGAGCCATTCTGACAGATGTGAGGTGGTATTTCACTGTGGCTTTGCTTTGCATTTCTCTAATGATTGGCAATGTTAAACATCTTTTCATGTGCCTGTTGGCCATTTGTGTGTTTCCTTAGGGAAAATGTCATTTTAGGTCTTCTGTCCATTCTTAAATTTAATTTAGATAGATAGGATATATATATATAGTTGTATAAAGTATTATATATTTGGGATATTAACACTTATAGGACATATTACTTGCAAATATTTTCTCATTCAGTAGGATGTCTTTTCATTTTGTAACTTTCTTAGTAGTATCCTTTACCTTGCTAAAACTTTTAAGTTTAACTAGATTTCATTTGTTTATTTTTTATTTTCCTTTGTTTCCTAATGAGATAAGCCCAAAACACTATTGCTATAATTCATGTCAAAGAGTATTCTGCATATATTCTCTTTTAGGAGTTTTGTGGTTTCAGGTCTTACGTTTAAGTCTTTAATCTATTTTCAGTTTTTTTCATATGTTGTATGAGAAAATGTTTTAATTTCGTTATTTTACATTCAGCTATTCCAATTTCTCGGCACCATTTATTGAAGATGGCCTTTTCCCCTTTGTATATTTTTGCCTCCTTTGTTGTAGATTAATTGACCATAAGTGTGTGGATTTATTCCTGGGTCCTCTATTGTTTTCCATTGATCTATGTGTCTGTTTTATGTTCCAGTACCACACTGTTTGAGTACTGAAACTTTGTAGTATAGTCCAAAGTCAGCCACCATGATACTGATAACTTTGTTCTCTTTTCTCAACATTGCCTTGGCTATTTGTTTTGTGTGTATGTGTGTATGTGTGTGTGACTCCATATAAATTTTAGGATTATTCTAGTTCTGTGAAAAATATCATGGGTATTTTGGTGAGGGTTGCATTAAATCTATAATGACTCTGGGTAGTATGACCGTGTAGTGCTGTGCTTAGTCACTCAATTGTGTCCGAATCTTTGCAACCCCATGGACTGCAGCCCTCCAGGCTCCTCTGTCCATGGGAATTCTCCAGGCAAGAATACTGGAGTGCATTGCCATGCCCTCCTCCAGGGTATCTTCCTGACACAGGGATCAAGCCCAGGTCTTCTGCACTGTAGGCAGATTCTTTACTGCTGAGCCACACACACACACACACACACACACACACACATATTTGTTGTTGTTTAGTCACTAAGTCATGTCTGACTCTTTGCAACCTCATGGACACCAGCATGCCAGGCTCCTTTGTCCTTCACTATCTCCCAGTTTGCTCAGATTCATGTCCATTGAGTCAGTGATACTATCTAACCATCTTATCCTCTGCTGCCTCCTTCTCCTTTAGCCTTTAATCTTTTCCAGTAAGTTGGCTCCTTGCATCAGGTGACCAAAGTATTGGAGCTTCAGCTTCAGTGAATGTTCAGGGTTGATTTCCTTTAGGATTGACTGGTTTGATCCCCTTGCAGTCCAAGGGACTCTCAAGAGTCTTCTCCAGCACCACAGTTCAAAAGTATCAGTTCTTTAGTGCTCAGCCTTCTTTATGGTCCAACTCTCACATTTGTACATGAGTACTGGAAACATATGGACTTTGTTGGCAAGGTGATGTCTCTGCTTTTTAACATGCTGTCAAGGTTTGTCGTGATTTTCTTTCCAAGGAGCAAATGTCTTAATTTCATGGCTTCAGTCACCATCCACAGTGATTTCAGAGCCCAAGAAAATAAATTCTGTCACTGCTTCCACTTTATCCCTTCCATTTGCCATGAAGTGTTGGGGATAGATGCCATGATCTTAGTTTTTTGAATGTTTAGTTTCAAGAGAGCTTTTTCACTCTCCCCTTTCACCCTCACTGAGAGACTCTTTAGTTCCTCTTTGCTTTCTTCCATGAGAGTGGTATCATCTGCATATCTGAGGTTGTTGATATTTGTCCCAGCAGTCTTGGTTCCAGTTTGTGATTCATCCAGCCTGGCATTTTGCACAAATGTACTTTGCATATAAGTTAAATAAGCAGGGTGCTAATATGCAACCTTGTCATACTCCTTTCCCAATTTTGAATCAGTCAGTTGTCCCGTGTCCAGTTCTAACTGTTGCTTCTTGACTCACATACAAGTTTCTCAGGAGACAGGTATGGTGGTCTGATACTTCCATTTCTTTAAGAATTTTCCACAGTTGTTTATACAGCCTTTGATTGTGTGGATCACAACAATCAGCCATAAAAACGAATGAAATTCTGCTATTTGCAACAATGTGGATTGATCTAGAGAATATTATGCTTAGTTAAATAATTTATACACAGAAAGATAAATACTGTGTGAGTCATACTCCTAATTTGTGGAATCTTAAAAATACTACCAATGAATATATGCAAAATGGAAACCAACTCACTGATTTAGGAAACAAACTAGTGGTTACCAAAGGGTTAGGGTTAGTGGCAAATTAGGAGTATAAGATAAAGGGAAACAATTCCATTCACCATCGAAACAAAAAGAATAAAATACTAAGGAGTCTTTCTACCTAAAGAAACAAAAGACTTGTATATAGAAAACTATAAAACACTGATGAAAGAAATCAAAGAGGACACAAACAGATGGAGAAATATACCATGTTCGTGGATTGGAAGAATCAATATAGTAAAAATGAGTATACTACCCAAAGCAATCTATAGATTCAATGCAGTTCCTATTAAGCTACCAGAGGTCTTTTTCAGAGAATTAGAACAAATAATTTCACAATTTGTATGGAAATACAAGAAACCTCGTATAGCCAAAGCAATCTTGAGAAAGAAGAATGGAACTGGAGGAATCAACCTACCTGACTGTAGGCTATACTACAAATCCACAGTCATTAAGACAGTATGGTACTGGCACAAAGACAGAAATATAGATCAATGGAACAGAATAGAAAGCCCAGAGATAAATCCATGCATCTATGGACACCTTATCTTTGACAAAGGAGGCAAGAATATACAATGGAGAAAAGACAACCTCTTTAACAAGTGGTGGTGGGAAAACTGGACAGCCACTTGTAAAAGAATGAAACTAGAACACTTTCTAACACCATACACAAAGATAAACTCAAAATGGATCAAAGATCTAAGCATAAGAGCAGAAACTATAAAACTCCTAGAGGGAAACATAGGCAAAACACTCTCCAACATAAACCAAAGCGGGATCCTCTGTGACCCACCTCCTAGAATATCAGAAATAAAAGCACGAATAAACAAATGGGACCTAATTAAAATTAAAAGCTTCTGTACAACAAAGGAAACTATAAGCAAGGTGAAAGACAGCCTTCAGAATGGGAGAAAATAATAGCCAATGAAGCAATGGATAAACAATTAATCTCAAAAATACACAAGCAACTCCTGCAGCTCCATGCTAGAAAAATAAAAGACCCAATCAAAAAGTGGGCCAAAGAACTTAACAGACATTTCTCCAAAGAAGACATAAAAATGGCTAACAAACACATGAAAAGATGCTCAACATCACTCATTATCAGAGAAATGCAAATCAAAACCACAATGAGGTACCACTTTACACCAGTCAGAATGGCTGCCATCCAAAAGTCTACAAGCAATAAATGCTGGAGAGGATGTGGAGAAAAGGGAACCCTCTTACACTGTTGGTGGGAATGCAAACTAGTACAGCCGCTATGGAAAACAGTGTGGAGATTCCTTAAAAAACTGCAAATAGAACTGCCATATGACCCAGCAATCCCACTTCTGGGCATACACACCGAGGAAACCAGAATTGAAAGAGCCACGTGTACCCCAATGTTCATCGCCGCATTGTTTACAATAGCCAGGACATGGAAGCAACCTAGATGCCCATCAACTGACGAATGGATAAGAAAGCTGTGGTACATATACACAATGGAACATTACTCAGCAGTAAAAAAAAATTCATTTGAATCATTTCTACTCAGGTGGATGGAACTGGAGCCTATTATCCAGAATGAAGTAAGCCAGAAGGAAAAACAACAATACAGTATACTAACACATATATATGGAATTTAGAAAGATGGCAGCAAGAACCCTGCATGTGAGACAGCAAAAGAAACGCAGATGTATAGAACAGACTCGTGGACTCTGTGGAAGAGAGCAAGGGTGGGATGATATGGGAGAATGGCATTGAAACATGTTAATTATCATATGTGAAATCAATCGCCAGCCCAGGGCTGATGCTCGGGGCTGGTGCACCGAGATGTCCCAGGGGGAGGGAATCGGGAGGGAGGAGAGAGGGGGGTTCTGGAGGGGGAGCATATGTAAACCCATGGCAGTTTCATGTCATTGTATGGCAAAACCAACACAATAAAGTAAAGAAAAATTTAAAAAAAGAGTATAAGATAAAGGGATATAAAATATTACATATAAAATAGATAAGCAACAAGGATATATTGTATAGTACAAGGAATTTCAGTCACTATCTTGTAATAATTATTTTTGTAATAACTTTTAATGCAGTCTAACCTGTAAAATACTGAATCACGATGCTGTACACCTGAAACTAATATAATAGTGTAAATGAACTATACTTTAATTAAAAATTACTAATATGTTAAATTTTAGTGGAGTTTTTTAGAAAGAAAAACAATGGATTTCTCTATATTAATCTTGTATCCTTCAGCTTTACTGAATTCCTTTATTAATTCTAATAGTTTTTTGGTAGAGACATTAGAGTTTTGTATATATCATGTCATCTGAAACAGTGACAGTTTTACTTCGTCCCATCCAGTTTGGATACTTTTTATTTCTTTTTCTTGTCTGGCCTCTGTGACTAAGACTTCCAGTCAGTCAGTTCAGTCGCTCAGTCGCATCCAACTCTTTGCAGCCCCATGGACTGCAGCACTCCAGGCTTCCCTGTCCATCACCAACTCCCAGAGCTTGCTCAAACTCATGTCCATCGAGTCGGTGATGCCATCCAACCATCTAATCCTCTGTCGTCCCCTTCTCCTCCTGACTTCAATCTTTCCCATAGGACTTCCAATACTATGTCAAACAAAAGAGGAAAGATTGGGCATCTTTGTCTTATTCCTGATTTTAGAGGGAAAATGTTCAGCTTTTTAGCATTGAGCATGGCATTAGCTGTTGGTTTCTCATAACTAGCCTTTATTATATTGAGATATGTCCTCTATATACTAACTTTGAAGGGAGTTTTTTTATCATAAATGGATTTTGAATTTTGTCAAATGCTTTTTCTGTGTCTATTGAGATGATCTTGTGATTTTTATCCTTCCTTTTGATAATGTAGTTGGAGGGCATGGCAACCTACTCCAGTTTTCTTGCCTGGAGAATCCGCATGGACAGAGGAACCTGGCAGGCTACAGTCCATGGGGTTGCAAATAGTCGGACATGACTGAGGTGACTTAGTACTTGTTAATGTGATATATCACATTGATATTGAACCATTGCAGATATTGAACTGCAGATATTGAACCATCCTTGCATCCCTGTAATTAATTTCTTTTGATCATGGTTTGATATTTTTTATATACTGTTGAATTCAGTTGGCTAATATGCTGAGGATTTTGTAGCTATATTCATCAGGATATTGTCCAGTAATTTTCATTTTTATGATGTATTTGGTTTTGATATCAGGAAAACGGTGGTTTTGTAGAATGAACTCAGTAGTGTTTCCTCCTCCTCGATTTTTTTGAATAGTTGGAGAACAGTAGGTATTAACTTTTCAGCTGAGAAACCGTTCAGTGTTTGACTTTTGCCTCCTGGGAGTTTTGCATTACTGATTCAGCGTCACTACTAGTGATCAGTCTCTTCAGATTTTCTATTTCTTCCTGATTCAGTTTTGGAAGGTTGCTTGTTTTTTGCAGATTATCCATTTTTTCCTAGGGTGTCCAATTTGTTGTCATATAACTTTCATAGTGTTATGTTTTAATTTTTTTGTATCTCTGTGATATCACTTGTAATTTTCTCTCTTTCATTTTGTTTACTTGGGTCCTCTTTCTTTTTTTCCCTATTGAACCTGGTTAAACACTTATTAATTTTCTTTATCATTTCAAAAAAATAGCTCTTGATTTCATTGATCTTTTCTATTTTTGTCTATATTTCATTCTTTTCTATTCTGGCCTTTATTATTTCCTTTCTTCAGATGACTTTGGGTCTTGTTTTTCTTCTTTTTCTGATTCCCTTAGATGACACGTGGTTTGAGATTTTTCTTGTTTCTACAGGTATAAATTTCCCTCTTAGATTTACTTCTGCTGCATTCCATAGATCTTGAAAATTTGCTTTTATTTGTGTTGAGGTATTTTCTAATCTTTGCTTTCTTCACTTACCCATTGCTTTTTAATTGCACGTTGTTCAGTCTCCATGTGTTTGTATTTTTACTATTTTTCTTCCTGTAATTGATTCCTAGGTTCATACCTTTATGGTCAGAAAAGAGGTTTGATATAATTTCTATCCTCTTAAATTTGTTAAACTAAATCTATAAAACAAATACTAACAGACTGAAGGGAGAAATTGGCAATGATAAAATAATAGTAGGGGACTATAACACCCAAGTTACAACCAGACAGATATCAATAAAGAAACAATGGCCTTTAAATGACACATTAGACCAGATGAACATAATAGCCAGCTATAGAAATTCCATCCAGAAACAGCGCAGTACTATATTGCGTGCGTGGGCTTCCCCGGGGCTCAGACAGTAGAGTCCACCTGTGATGCCGGAGACCCAAGTTTGATTCCTGGGTTTGGAAAATCCCCTGGAGAAGAGAATGGCTGCCCACGCCAATTTTCTTGCCTGGAGAATTCCGGGGACGGAAGAGCCTGAGGAGCTACAGTCCATGGGGTCACGGAGTTAGACACAACTGAGTGACTGATATACCCGTATTAGGTGCATGAATGTTAACAGACATATCCTCTTCTTGTATTGATCCCTTTATTGTAGAATGCCCTTCGTGGTCTTTTGTCATAGACTTTTATTTAAAGTTTTCTTTTTCTGTTGTCAGTACTGCCACCCCAGCATTCTTTTGGGTTCCGTTTGTGTGGAAAAACTTTTTCCATCCCCTCACTTTCAGTCTCTGTGTGTCTTTAGCGCTCAAGTGACTTTCTTGTAGGCTATAAATAGATGAGTCCTGTTTTTCATCCAGTTAGCCCCTTTCTGTCTTTTTATGGGAACATTAGTGTATTGATATTTAAAGTGATTTTTGATAGGTATGTACTTTCTGTCATTTTGTTACTTGGTTTTTTTTGTTTGTTTTTTAGTTCTTCTCTGTTATTATTTTTGTCTCTTCCCTTGTGGTTTGATGGTTTTCTTTAGTATTCTTTTCTTTTTAGTTTTTGTGTGTCTATTGTAGGTTTTTGATTTGTGATTACCATTTATTTTGACCTGTGACTATATTTACTGGTTCAAACGCATAGTCAATTCAATTCAAGCACATTCTAAAAGATCTGCTTTTTTTGTTTTACTACTTTTACCTGTGTTTTGTGTTTTTCACATCTACACATCTATTCCTTGTTTATTATAGTTATCAGTGCAGTTCAGTCACTCAGTTGTGTCCAACTCTTTGTGGTGCATGGACTGAGGCGTGCCAGGCTTCCCTGTCCATCACCAACTCCCAGAGCTTGCTCAAACTTACGTGCATCAAGTCAGTGATGCCATCCAACCATCTCATGCTCTGTCGTTATAGTTGATTTTTAAAATTTTGTCTCTAAACCTTCCTATTAGTTTAAGTGATTGATCACAGCCTTTGCTATTAACACATATTTGCCTTAGTGGGGTTTTTTCCCTTTCATATAAATTCTTACTTCCTATAGTCTTTTCTTTTCCATTTAAATACCCTTTCGCATTTCTTATAAGATCAGTTTAGTATTGATGAACTCTTCTAGTTTTTGCTTGTCTGAAAAAACCTTCAGCCCTTCTTCAGTTCTGAATGATAACCTTGATGGGTAGAGTATCCTAGGTTGTAAGTTTTTCCCTTTCAGTACTTTTTTGAACATTTATTTTTATTTACTTTCTTACTTGGCCGTGCCAGGTCTTAGTTGCAGCATGTGGAATCTTTGGTTGTGGTGTGTGGAGTGTTTTAGTTGTGGCATGCTAACTCTTAGTTGTAGCATGTGAAGTCTTGGGCGCAGCACATAGGATCTAGTTCCCTGACCAGGGGTTGAACCTGAGCCCCCTGCACTCAGAGTGTGGAATCTTAGCCACTGGACCACCAGGGAAGTCTTACTTTCAGTACTTTAAATAAATATATCATGCTGCTCCCTTCTGGCTTGCAAAATTTGTGCAGGACAACCACATATAGCCTTAGAGGGAATTCCTTTATATGTGACTATTTGTATTTCTTTTGCTGCCTTTAAAATTCTCTCATTATCTTTAACTTTTGCCAGTTTAGTTATGGTAGGTCTTAGTGTGAATCTCTTTGGGTTCATCTTGCGTGGGACTCTGTGCTTCCTATACCTGGAAAATGTTTCCTTCTTCAGCCTCAGGAATTTTTCAACTGCAATTTCATCAGCTTTACTTCCTACCCTTTTCCCTCTGTTCTTGTTTTGGAACCTCTAAATGCAAATATTAGTGTACTTGACATTATTTTAGAAGTCCCTTAAACTATCCTCATTAAAATTTATTTTCATTTTTCTGTTCTGATTGGATGATTTCATTAGTTCTATCTTGCATTCTTCTATATTACCTAGTCTGATGTTATTCCCTTCTCATATATTTTTCATTTTAGTTATTGTATTCTTCAGCTCTAACTGGTCCTTTTAAAATTTGCTAGTTCCTTGTTAAATTCTCACTCTGTTTATTCTTTTCCCAAGTTCACTTAGCTTATTACTATTACTTTGAACTCATCTGATGAATTATTTATATCTGTTTCATTAGCGTTTTTCTAGGGTCTTATTTCTTGATTTTTCATTTGAAACATATTCCTGTGTTCCTCATTTTAACTTTTTTGTCTCTATGAAATTAGGTGAAAACAGTTATCTATTCTAGTCTTAAAGGAGTACCCTCTTACGAGAGCATTCCTATTCAGTTTGCATGTGTCCAGTGTCTTTGGTAGGAGATCTGGATCTGAATTAAGCATCAGTCACCCAGGGTGTGCTGGTGACTACCACCTTGCTAGTATGGAGATGGAGGGTCTCGAACCAGAGCCAGGTGTGAGCCTGGAATTCTCCTGTCCTCACTGGCAGTCATTACCCCATGAGGAGCAGGAGCAGGGCCCAAGGTGCTGGAGCAGAGCCCCGAGGTTGGGTCCAGGATGGCTCCATTCCTTGTAAGCGTGTGCATTTTCTTTGACAGTCACAGCAGTATCTGAGTGGAGGGCAGCACTAGAGTAAGAGGAGCTGGAGTGAGTGCCCAGCAATCCGCTTTCAAGTATATGATCTTTTTTTTCTCTCTCTAATGTTTTTTTTTTTTAACTTCTTTTTTTTTATTTTTAAATTGTTTTTGCCATACATTGTCATGATATCACCATGGGTTTACATACGCTTCCCCTCCGGAACCCCCCTCCCTCTTCCCTCCCCGCCCCGGGAAATCTCGCTGCACCAGCCCCGAGCATCAATCCTGGGCTGGCGATTGATTAGACATATGAAAATTAACATGCTTCAGTGCCCTTCTCCCATATCATCCCACCCTTACCCTCATCCACAAAGTCCACGAGTCTATTCTATACATCTGCGTGCCTTTTGCTGTCTCGTATGTTGGGTTCTCGTTACCGTCTTTCTAAATTCCATATATATGCGTTAATATACTGTATTGTTGTTTTTGCTTCTGGCTTACTTCACTCTGGATAATGGGCTCCAGTTTTGTCCATCTGAGTAGAATTGCTTCAAATGAATTTTTTTTTACTGCTGAGTAATATTCCATTGTGTATATGTACCACAGCTTTCTTATCCATTCGTCAGTTGATGGGCATCTCTCTCTAATGTTTTTGGATTTGGTATCAGGGTAATGCCAGCTTTATAGGATGAGTTAAAAAGTGTTCCCTTATCTTGCATTCTTTGAGAAGTTTGAGAAGAATGGTGTTAATTCTTTAAATGTTAGATAGAATTCATCAATGGATCCATATGGTATTAGATTTTCATTGTTAAACATTTTTACTGAAGTAATCTTTCTGTTAAGAATCTGCTGAAATTTCCTATTTCTTCTTCTGTCAGATTGGACTATTTGCATGTTTCTAGGAATTGTCTTTCATTGAAATGATCTTATTTGTTGGAGTATAATTTCTCACAGTATTCCCTTATAATTTGTTTTTATTTTTCTGAGACCAATAGTAAATTCCTCCACTTTGACTTCTGATTTAGGTGATTTGTATCTTCCCTTTTTTTCTTTATCAGTCTAGCTAAAGGTTTGCCAGTTTTGTTTATATTTTCAATGAAACTTTGGTTTGATTGATTGTACTTTTTTTTTCTTTCTGTTTTTTTACTTCCTTCCTCTGCTAGCTTTGAGTTTATTATGCTTTCTTTCAGTTTCACAAGGAGGCAAGGTTAGGTTATTGGTAGAAGATTTTTATTCTTATGTAATACAGGAGATATAGTTTTAAAATCCCCTCTGAGCACTGTGTTTGTTGCATCTTAATAAGTTTCATATGCTGTGTTTTCATTCATTCTTCTCTAAGTGTTTGCTCTTGTGATTTCTTCTTTGACTTATTGGTTTTCTCAGAATGTATTGTTTAATTTCCTTTTTTTTCTTAGTTATCTTTCTGTTATTGATTTCTAGCCTTATTCCATTGTGTTCAGAGAACACAGTTTACATGATTTCAGTATTTTAAAATTTATTGAGTTGTTTCATAACTAACTTATATATTCTGCCCTGGACTTTGTCCCATGCCTACTTGAGAAGAACTCAACTTCACTGTTGTTGGGTGAAGTACTATACGTCTGTCAGGTTTAATTGGTTTATAATGTTGTTCAAGCCCTCTATTTCCTTATGTTCTTGTTCCACGCGTTATTGAAAGTGTGATATTGGATCTACAACTACTACTGTGGAACTGTCTGTTCCCCCACTTCAATTCTCCCAATATTTGCTTCATATTTTGTTTGATGAATATATTAATTATAAAGAAAACTTAATGAAATGATTCTTTCTTTTATCAATATATAATGCCTTTATTTGTTTCTTATAACAATTTTGACTTGAAGTCTGTATTGTCTGAAATTAGTATAGCCTTCCCACTTTCTTTGGTATTAACACTTGTGTGTAAAATATCCTTTGTTTATCCTTTCATTTTCCATCTTTTTATATCCTTGAATCTAAAATGAGTCTCATTGTGGTTTTGATTTGCATTTCTCTGATAATGAGTGATGTTGAACATCTTTTCATGTGTTTGTTAGCCATTTTTATGTCTTCTTTGGAGAAATGTCTGTTAAGTTCTTTGGCCCACTTTTTGATTGGGTTGTTTATTTTTCTAGAATGGAGCTGCAGGAGTT
>ML663012.1:11503287-11631396 GCA_007570785.1 Antilocapra americana
TACCACAGCTTTCTTATCCATTCGTCAGTTGATGGGCATCTAGGTTGCTTCCATGTCCTGGCTATTGTAAACAATGCAGCGATGAACATTGGGGTACACTAATTACTTATAGTAATCACTTACTTCCATCATTTGCTATTTCTTTTCAGCTTTAAATCTTTTTGTCCCTTTTTTCCTCCAATATTGGTTTCTTTTGTACTTAATTAATCTTTTATAGTGAGCTGTTTTAAACCCTTCACATTTAATGTGTATATTTTTAGACAGTTTTGTTTGTTTTTACCATGGGGATTTAATATGCCACATTTATAACAATCTAGTTTGAACTGATACCAGTTTAACCTCAAGAGCATACAGAAACTGTACAAGTCAGTATCTTTGTACACTGTGTGCCTCAAACATATATTTTAAATTACTTTATGAAATTTGTCTTTAAAATTCTGTAGAAAATTCTAGAAAATAGAAAGTGGAATTACAAAGCAAAAAGATGACAATAAGGATTTTTATGCTTGCCCAAATATTTACCTTTACCAGGATTTTAAAAAAGTTCTTCATGTAGAAAGATTTTAAAAGATTTTAAAAAATTTCTTCTTTCATTTTCACCAGAACTCCTTATAGCATTTCTTTTAGGGAAGATTTAATAGTATCAAACCTTCTCTCTTAGTTAACTGAGAATATCTAAGTTCTCATTTTTTAAGGACACTGTTGCCCTATATAGAATTCTCAGCAGACAGTTTTTTATTCTTAGCGCTTTGTGTGTTATCCCATTGTCTTCTGACCTCCCTAGTTGTTGTTTTTAATGAGGATCATCTATTGCTCTTACTGAGGACAAGTTGCTTCTGTTTTGCTCCTTTCAGAATTCTGTTTCTCTTTAGCTTTTGGAAGTTTAAATTATAGTGTGTCTACATAGGGGCCTTCTTTGATTTTATTCTACTTGGAGTTTGTTGAACTTCTTGGATTAGTAGATTCAAATCTTCTACCAAGTTGGAAAGTTTCAAGCTATTATCTTTCCAAATATTCTTTCTGCCTTTTTCTCTCTGTTTTCTTCTTCTAGGCATCCAATAATAAAATATAGTGATGGATTTTATACTGTTCCACAGGTCCTTTAGCATCTACTCAGTTTTTTTCTTTTTCTGTTCCTTAAATTTTTTTTATAATTTCAATTGTCCTCTATTTAGATTAACTAATTTTCTCTTCTGCTTGCTAAGATTTGCCATTTTCCACTTCTAGTGAAGATTTACTTCAATTGTTAGACTTTTCAGTGCCAACTTTTCTGTTTGGCACCTTTCAATAATGTATTGTTTTCATAGTTTCATTTTGTTTATTGGTCTTTTTCCTGATTTACTTTAATTCTTTTTGTATGTTTTCCATCAGTTCTTTGAGAATATTTAAGAAAGTTTTAAGAACTCAGGGACAGTTCCTCCCTGTTTATTTTGTTCTCTTGAATAAGCTATACATTTTTGTTTCTTTGTATGATTTTTGTTGTTGCTGAAAACCGGAATATTGAGTTTTGTACTTTTGAGTATATAATAAATATTATATGTGGTTAGGTATTGAGTATTATAATGTAAGTGTGAAGATAAAATTCTCCTCAAGGCTTTCATTTTCCTTCCTTTCTTCGTTTAACTGTCAAAGGCGGTAGTAGCTTGTTTAATGATTTTCCAAAATTTTTGCTAAGGCTGTCTTCCTTGTTATGTGTCATCACTAATGTATCCATTCCTTAGGATCTGTGCAGCTACTTCTGTGACAGATATGTTACTCGATGCCAGTAATTAAAACAAACCAATAAAGCAAACAAATCTCTTCTTCTTGTCTTTGCTCTCTACTGTGGTGCTTTTTCAACACTTAGACGGGCTTCACTGAACCTAGAGATCAGCTCATTGTGAAATCCAAGGGCCTTTCTCATGTCTTTTCTTAGCATGTGCCTTACCCTGGGTGTGTGTGTGGCCTTCTAAATTCCATCAAATACAGGGATGTTTTTATTTTATCACATTGTACACTTTAAGATATATATCTATACCCATGGCTGATTCATGTCAATGTATGGCAAAACCACTACAATATTGTTAAGTAATTAGCCTCCAGTTAAAAAAAATAAATTAAAAAAAAAGACTTTCTGTTGACGTCTCATCACATACAAAAAAGGTATGTATGATTTTGTCAACTATATCTTGATAAGGATGGAAAAAAGATAAAAATAAAGGACAGCAACATCACAGCACGTTTTTAAAAAGGATGCAATATTTGCCCTCTAAAAATATTCTATATAATAGCATATTTGTAAAAGGGAAAGAATGGCATTTTCCTAATAGGCAAACTGCATGAAGACACAGGGGTATAAGAGTGAGGCCATTCCAAACACCACAGTTTGGGCAACACTGAGTCTGGCTGGGAGAGCCTAAGTCCAGAGCATTGCTTAGTCAGTCCAAGAGGGGTACTATAAGTCAGTATATTTTTTTCCTATACCAGAAGTTATCACTTAAAAATCTACCATATAAATTTACCTGTTTTTCTCATAGTTCATGTCTTATAGAGCAAGCTGCCCTATTTCCTCTGGAAATTTCTTTGAGATTGCTTTCCTACTGTTATCATTGCTTTCTAAAGAAGAACCCTTTATCTTTGCATATAGCTCAGTGTTGCTCTCTGAGGCTCTCACATCATAAACGATTTGTTCATTGTTATCTGCTACAAATTCAGTCTCTCCTTTGCTTCTTCACATACGAACTCACATTTATAGCTTTTCATGGCATATTACTTCAGAAACCTATTGTTTTTCTTTCTACTGAGGTCATTCTGTTTGAACTTATCACAAGCCTCCAATAATAAATATATTTGTCTACAGGGATGCTTTTGAATGTCTTAATTTCTCTAAGAAATTCTCCTGAGCTGTTACTCCCAAATTTTAGTCAGTTTATTGGCTATTTTGACAATAATCTTTTCCCCTGGCCCTCCACAGACTGTTTTGCTTGGCTTACAGAGTATTTGAGCAGTGCCCACCACTTTTACAGCCTACGTTCTGAACTAGGTGAAACAGGGATGAGTGTCTATGTCAGTTCTTCAGGTAGACCTCAGACAGATTCAGACAGACATACAGTAATTTGTGAGTAAGATTGGCTTTGCTCCTTCTGGAATCAAGTACCAGGGTCCTACACTTGGAATGTGGGTTTCCCTAGTCAAAGGTGCCACTGTGGAGGGACCAACATGGTGGGGAAGTAGGTGGACATGGAATGCATCCCTCTCCACAGATGCATCAGGAATACATCTGCAGATGGAACAGCTGTCACGGAACACTGACTGAATACCAGCAGGAGTCCTTGACTGCCAGAAAGGATGATGTGGATCCATGCATGATTTGGTAGGGATGAAAGGAAGAAGGGAGAAGGAGGAGGAGGGCAAGCAGGACAGGACCAGTACCCAGGGGTGGGGGGGCTAAAGCAAAGGGGAGACTCCTGCATCCAGAGAAATTGGTTGGGACAGAAGGGAAGCATTTGAGGCTATCAGAGGGTGAACCAGCTGATCTATGACAGTCTGAATAGAGAGAGAAACACACAGACAACCCATGCCATGGCCCTGTACCCTGTACCGCAGGCTGGGACGCATGTCCACTGGTGTGCACGGGTGCTGGGAGCTGGAGTGTTGGGACTGAAGAGCAATACCAAGACCAAGACTACTGAGACCAGCCTTCCTCAGGACTGGAGTGCCTCCTAGGGAGGCTGAAGTGGATGGTGACTCACAATGTGGGCAAAGACAGTGACAGCTGAGACCCTAACAAAACATTTATTATTTTTAGGTTTTGATTAGTTCATTGTTGGTTCTGGGGTTTTTTGTTCTATTTCGTTTTGCTTTCTTCTTCTTTTTTTTCCCCTGATGTTGCAGTTACTGTTTTTATTATATCTGTTTAGGCTTTGGGGATTTTCAAATCATATTTTAAATTTCTTTTATGTATTGCTTCTTTTACTTTGGCTTTCTGTTGTTCTGTGTCTTCTTTTATTTGTTTTTTGGGGTTTTATTTTCATTTTATAGTATACACGAATCTCCAATACTTTGGCCATGTGATGTGAAGCACCAGCTCTTGGAAAAGACCCTAATGCTGGGGAAGATTGAAGGCAAAAGGTGAAGGGCGAGGCAGAGGATGAGACGATTATACAGCAACACTGACTCAATGGATATGAATTTGAGCAAACTCTGGGAGATACTGGAGGTCAGAGGAGCCTGGTGTGCTGCGATCCATAGGGTCACAAAGAGTCAGACACGACTGAAACGACTTGGCATGCATGCCAAGGGAATATTACTCAATAAAGAGGAATGAATTTGAGTCATTTGCAGTGAGGGTGTATGAACCTAGAGCCTGTTATATAGAGTGAACTAAGTCAGTGTGAATCGCACTCATCTCACATGCTAGTAAAGTGATGCCTAAAATTCTCCAAGCCAGGCTTCAGCAATACCTGAACCGTGAACTTCCAGATGTTCAAGCTGGTTTTAGAAAAGGCAGAGGAACTGGAGATCAAATTGCCAACATCCGCTTGATCATTGAAAAAGCAAGGGAGTTCCAGAAAAACATCTACTTCTGCCTTATTGACTATGCCAAAGCCTTTGACTGTGTGGATCACAATAAACTATGGAAAATTCTGAAAGAGATGGGAATACCAGACCATCTGACCTGTCTCTTGAAAAACCTGTAGGCAGGTCAGGAAGCAACAGAACTGGACATGGAACAACAGACTGGTTCCAGATAGGAAAAGGAGTACGTTAAGGCTGTATATTGTCACCCTGCTTACTTAACTTACATGCAGAGTACATCATGAGAAACGCTGGGCTGGAAAAAGCGTAAGCTGGAATCAACATTGCCGGGAGAAATATCAATAACCTCAGGTATGCAGACGACACCACCCTTATGGCAGAAAATGAAAAGGAACTAAAAAGCTTCTTGATAAAAGTGAAAGAGGAGAATGAAAAAGTTGGCTTAAGGCTCAACATTCAGCAAACTAAGATCATGGCATCTGGTCCCATCACTTCATGGGAAATAGATGGGGAAACAGTGAAAACAGTGTCAGACTTTATTTTTTTGGGCTCCAAAATCACTGCAGATGGTGATTGCAGCCATGAAATCAAAAGACACTTACTCCTTGGAAGGAAAGTTATGGCCAACCTAGATAACAAGGATGTACTTTCCCTTTGCTCTGAAATTCCATTTTCTCTGAGTTGTGCTGACTTAAAGAGTTAATTGGCTGTGTATTTTTAAAAAATATTAAAAGTTAGCTGTCTCAAATGCCAAAAAAAGAAAGAAAAGCAGAGACGTTACTTTGCCAACAAAGGTCCGTCTAGTCAAGGCTATGGTTTTTCCAGTAGTCATGTATGGGTGTGAGAGTTGGACAATGGAAAAGGCTGAGCGCCGAAGAATTGATTCTTTTGAACTGTGGTGTTGGAGAAGACTCTTGAGAGTCCCTTGGACTGCAAGGAGATCCAACCAGTCCATCCTAAAGGAGATCAGTCCTGGGTGTTCATTGGAAGGACTGATGTTGAAGATGAAATTGCAGTACTTTGGCCACCTCATGTGAAGAGTTGACTCACTGGAAAAGACCTTGATGCTGGGAAGGATTGGGGGCAGGAGGAGAAGGGGACAACAGAGGATGAGATGGCTGGATGGCATCACTGACTCGGTGGACATGGATTTGGGTGGACTCTGGGAGTTGGTGATGGACAGGGAGGCCTGGTGTGCTGCGGTTCATGGGGTCTCAAAGAGTCGGACACAACTGAGCGACTGAACTGAACTGAACTGAAGTCAGAAAGAGAAAAGCAAATTTGTATATTAATGCATATATAAGGAATCTAGAAAAATGGTACTGATGAACCTACTTGCAGGTAGGGATGGAGACAAAGATGTAGAGAACAGACTTGTGGGCACAGAGAGGGAAGGAGAGGTTGGGGCAAATAGAGAGAGCAGCACTGACTACCAGTAGCACTGTGTGCCCAGGGACTCAATGTGTCTGACTCTTTGTGACCCTGTGGACTGTAGCCCGACAGGCTCCTGCGCCCGTTGGATTTCCCAGGCAAGAATACGGGAGTGGGTTGCATTTTCCCCCTCAGGGTATCTTCCCAACCCAAAGATCGAACCCACATCTCCTGCATTGGCAGGCATATTCTTTACCACTGAGTCACCTGAGAAGCCCATATATATACACTACCATGTGTGAAATAGATAGCTAGCAGGAAGCAGCTGTATAGCAAAGAGAACTCAGGTCAGTGCTCTGTAATGACCTAGAGGGGTAGGATGGTGGGGTGGGAGGGAGGCTCAAGAGGGAGGGGATGCATATATATATATATATATATATATATATATAGTTTTATAGCTGATTCACATTATTGTGCAGAAGAAACCAAGACAATAATAGGCTCTAAAAATGTTTTAAAAAGGTAAAATAGAATGAATTTCTGTAAAAAGGTGCCACTGTACTGGGAAGGGGATAGGAAAAGGACAAGTGAAAATGCCATGAAGCTTTCCTGTCAATCTGAAGTTGCCTTTCTCTCGCATCATTGTTTGCTTGCTTGCAGTGAACTTTTGTTTTCCCATATTTCTTTTTTTTAATTAATTTATTAATTTATTTTTATATTGTAACAAATTCAGGAAAGACTTTTTTCTTTACATTACTGTGTTGGTTTTTTTTCTGACAAAGTTGGTTCTGACTCTGCTTGTTTTTCAGTGTTTCCCACCTCCTGAAATTTTGACAGGGATGACATTAAATCTATAAATAAATTTGGGAACTAATTCCATTTTAATAATATTGATTCCTCTAATCCATGACCATTGAATGGATCGCTATTGATTTAGATTGTCCTAAGCTCTGCACTATTTTTACAGTGTTTGGTTGTATAGATGTTACCCATTCTTTGATAAATTTATTCTTAAAAGTTTCATTCTTTTTGAAACTATTGTGAATGGAACTGTTTTAGTAATTTTGTTTTAAATTGTTCATTGCTATTATTAACATATTGAAATATACTTGACATTTGTATATTTATCTTGTATCCTGAAAACTAGCTTTAATACTTTTTGAACATTCATTATTAGTTCCTTCATACAATTGTTATTTTGTCTTCAACAAAGATGTTTTAATTTTTTACTCATTGCACTGGCTACAACCTGCAATACAATGTTAAACATGTGGTAAAAGTGAGCATTTTTGCCTTGTTTCTGATCTTAAGGGGGAAAATATTTAGTCTTTTATCACTAAGAATGATATCAGATGTGGGATTTTTGCAGATGCTCTTTACCAGAATGAGTAAAGTTCCTTTTATCCTTGGTTTGTTGAGAGTTTATCATGAACAGATGTCAGATTTTTTTTAAATGCCTTTTATTATCTAGGCCCATGTGGCTTTTGCCTTTTATTAATAAGAATATTGTATGTGTTAATTTGGGGATGTTAAATGAGCTTTGCATTCCTATGATTAATTCCTTTTGGTCATTGTGTATAGTCATTTTTATAGGTCACTAGAATCAACTTACCAATAATTTGTTTAAGATTTTACATGTATATTTACAAGAGATATTGGCTGTACTTGTGATTTTTTCTGCCTGTGATATTGGATAATATTGGGTTTTGTAGTATTCCTGTTGTTTCTTCTTTAAATGTTTGATATAATTCATTAGTGAAGTCATCTGGGATTCAGTTCAGTTCATTTCAGTTTAGTTACTCAGTTGTGTCAGATTCTTTGTGACCCTATGGATTGCAGCATGCTAGGCTTCCCTGTCCATCACCAACTCCCGAAGCTTGGTCAAACTCATGTCCATTGAGTTGGTGATGCCATCCAACCATCTCATCCTCTGTCATCCCCTTCTCCTCCTGCCTTCAATATTTCCCAGTGTCTCTTACAATGAATTAGTTCTTCCCATCAGGTGATCAAAGTATTGGAGCTCCAGCTTCAGCATCAGTGCTTCCAATGAATATTCAGGACTGATTTCCTTTAGGACTGACTGGTTTGATCTCTCTTTAGCCAAGGGTCTCTCAAAAGTCTTCTAAAACACCACAGTTCAAAAGCATCAGTTCTTCGGTGCTCAGCTTTCTTTATAGTCCTACTCTCACATCCACACATGACTACTGGAAAAACCATAGCTTTGACTAGATCGACCTTTGTCAACAAAGTAATGTCTCTGCTTTTTAATATGCTGTCTAGGTTGGTCATAGCTTTTCTTCCAAGGAGTAAGCGTTTTTTAATTTCATGACTGCAGTCATCATCGGCAATGATTTTGGAGCCCAAGAAAATAAAGTCTGTCACTGTTTCCATTGTTTCCCCATCTATTTGCCAGGAAGTGATGGGACCGAATGCCATGATCTTAGTTTTTTGAGTGCTGAGTTTTAAGCCAGCTTTTTCACTCTCTTCTTTCACTTTCATCAAGAGGCTCTTCAGTTCCTTTTCACTTTTTGCCATAAAGGTGGTGTCATCTGCGTATCTGAGGTTATTGATATTTCTTCCAGCAACTTGATTCTAGCTTGGGCTTCATCCAGCCCAGCATTTCGCATGATGTACTCTGCATATAAGTTAAATAATTGGGATGACAATATACAGCCTTGACATACTTCTTTCCCTATTTGGAACCAGTCTGTTGCTCCATGTCCAGTTCTAACTGTTGTTTCCTGAACTGCATACAGATTTCTCAGGAGGCAGGTCAGGTGGTCTGGTATTCCCATCTCTTACAGAATTTCCCACAGTTTATTGTGATCCACATAGTCAAAGGCTTTGGCATAGTCAATAAAGCAGAAGTAGGTATTTTTCTGGAACTCTCTTGCTTTGTTGATGATCCAATGGATGTTGGCAATTTGATCTCTGGTTCTTCTTCCTTTTCTAAATCCAGCTTATACATCTGAAAGTTCTCAGCTCATGTCCTGCTGAAGCCTAGCTTGGAGAATTTAAGCATTACTTTGCTAGCATATGAAATGAGTGCAATTGCTCAGTAGTTTAAAAATTCTTTGGCCTTGCCTTTCTTTGGGATTGGAATGAAAACTGACCTCTTCCAGTCCTGTGGCCCGGCCACTGCTGAGTTTTCCAAATTTGCTGGCATATTGAGTGCAGCACTTTCACAGCATCATCTTTTAGGATTTGAAATAGATCAGCTGGAATTCCATCACCTGCACTAGCTTTGTTCGTAATGATGCTTCCTGAGGCCCACTTGACTTCACACTCCAGGATGTCTGGCTCTAGGTCAATGATCACACCATCGTGGTTATATGGGTCACTAAAATCTTGTTTGTTTAGTTCTTCTGTGTATTCTCGTCACCTCTTCTTAATATCTTTTGCTTCTGTACCTTGCTCTAGCACCATTTGTGAAGAGTCATCTCCTTTCCCCACTGACCTTTATCGGCACCTTTGTCAAACACCTTGTGACCATATGTGTGGGGCCTACTTCCAGACTTACTCTTCTGACACTTGCATCTCTCCAGTACAACAGACCTTATTTACCAGAGCTTTATGATGAGTCTGGTCTTACACATCCTCCACAGTGTTTCTCTTCTTCAAAATGATCATGGGAATGCTGAGTCCTTTGCACTTTCACATGAATTTTAGAATTAGCTCCCTGACTTCTGCAATAAAACTGCTAAGATTTTGAACTTCCATGGCACTGTTCTCTGAGACATCCTGCACCTTGGCTGCTTTTTAAAAGGGCCTTGAAAAATGCCACATTGAGCAAATTTACCAGTCTCTCCTTGGGCCCAGAGTCTTTGACATTTTGAACATCATGCTACATTTTAGTCCAGACTGGCAACACTTTCACAAGTACAGGTCTTGAGCTGTGTGGTCCTGCTGGTTGTGGCTAACCGTGCCTGTGTATCTGATCACTGTCTCTATGGGCTGACCTGTGACAGATTGAGCTGGAGTGCTGAACTCTCGTTCATGGATCTTTCACTGTCCAGCAGGTTGACCAGGAAACATTCACAGGCAGTGGTGGAGAAACACATTTTCTGAAGTCTCTGCTTGTAGCAGGTTTGCTCAAATCCCACTGACAAAGCATGTCATGTGGCAAAATTCAGATCCAAGGACTGAGAATATACATCACACCTCTTGATGGGAGTAACTGTAAAGACGCAGAGCAAAGGACGTATATGTAGGAAAATATGGAAAATTGAATTCATTAATGCAATTCATTTCCCTTCAATTTACAGTTTATTGTTAAGCAGATAAACACTTAACATAGTACAACTCCATTTCTCCTTCAATTTCTTATACTATTATTCTATGTTTTACTTCTGCACACTATGTTGGCATTATTATTGCTTTAAATCTTCAGCAATCCTTCAACATACTTTTCAATAGTCTCATTTTTAATTTCAATCAAGAAATGATTGACCCAGTGCTCAAATTCAGTTTACTCTGAAATCAGGTCCATTCGCTTCCACTCATTGCCAAATTCAATGTTGATGTTTTCATCCTATCAATATTTTTAAATCTATTGAGGTTTAATTTGTGGCCTAAAATAGGGTCTATCCTGGAAAATGCTCCATGTGAGCTTGAGAAAAATGTTTATGCTGTTGTTGGGTGAAATATTTTGTATGTATCTACTAGATATATATTAGTTTATTGTGTTGTTTAACTCCTGTGTTTTTTTGTTTATGTCTGTTTGTCCTATCCATTATTCTGAAAGAGGTATAGAAGTCTACAATTATTATTGAACTTTCTATTTCTCCTTGAATACTGTCAGTTTTTGCTTCACATATTTTGATGTAGATGTTTATATTTGTTATATCTTCTTGCTGTATTCTTCTATTAATTTCTTTTTAAAGTCGCTCAGTCATGTCTGACTCTTTGCAACCCATGGACTATACATTCCATGAAATTCTCTAGGCCAGAATACTCAGTGGGTAGCCCATCCCTTCTCCAGTGGACCTTCCTGACCCACGGATCAAACCAGGGTCTCCTGTACTGCAGGTGGATTCTTTACTGACTGAGCTATCCCTTTTTTGTCTCTTTTTTTAATTTAAAAATCTATTTTTTCTCATATTAGTATAACCAGTCCTGCTATTGTTTGGTTACCATTTCCATGAACTATCTTTTACCTTTTTTTTTTTTTTTTTACTTTCAACTTGTTTGTGTCTTTGGATCTGAAGTGAGTCTGTAGACATTTAGTTAGATGATGTGTTTTTAATCCATTCTGCAAATCTCTCTTTTGATTGGAGAGTTGAAATCCATTTACATTTAGTTATCAATAAGGAGGGAATTACTTGTGTCATTGTGATGTAAATTTTCTATATGCTCCATTGCTTTGTTGTCTCTAATTTCCTACATGACTATTTTTTCGTGTTTAGTTGATATTTTTGTAGTAAAAAGTTTAAATTTCTCTTCTTTTGTGCATAATCTACAGCTATTTTGCGATTATCATGGGAATGACATTTAACATTTTAATTTGAATTACAGCAGCTTAACTTCAATAACATACAAAAACTCTACTCCTTTAAGATTCTATCCACAGCCAATTTAGTTGTTGATGTAACAGAATTGCATCTTATACATTTTGTGTCCCAAAAGATAAACAATGTATTTAAGTCTTTTAAATGCAGTGGTCTTTTATTTATTTATTTATTTTAGATTTTTGTTATTGTTGTTATTTTATGTATTTTCTTTACATTATCATGTTGGTCTTGCCTTACATTGACATGAATCCGCCATGGGTGTACATGTGTTCCCCTTCCAGAACCCCCCTCCCACCTCCCTCCCGATTCCATCTCTCTGGGTCATCCCAGTGCACTAGCCCTGAGCACCCTTTATCAAGCATCAAACCTGGGCTGGCGATTGATTTCACATATGATAATTTACATGTTTCAATGCCGTTCTCCCATATCATCCCACCCTTGCCCTCTCCCTTAGAGTCCAAAAGACTGTTCTATACATCTGCCTCTCTTTTGCTGTCTTGCATACAGGGTTATCCTTACCATCTTTCTAAATTCCATATATATGCATTAGTATACTGTATTGTTGTTTTTCCTTCTGGCTAATTTCACTCTGTATAATAGGCTCCAGTTTCGTCCACCTCAGTTGAACTGATTCAAATGTATTCTTTTTAATGGCTGAGTAATATTCCATTGTGTATATGTACCACGGCTTTCTTATCCATTCATCAGTTGATGGGCATCTAGGTTGCTTCCATGTCCTGGCTATTGTATACAATACGGCGATGAACATTGGGGTACACGTGGCTCTTTCAATTCTGGTTTCCTCGGTGTGTATGCCCAGCAGTGGGATTGCTGGGTCATATGGCAGTTCTATTTCCAGTTTTTTAAGGAATCTCCACACTGTTCTCCATAGTGGCTGTACTAGTTTGCATTCCCACCAACAGTGTAAGAGGGTTCCCTTTTTTCCACCTCCTCTCCAGCATTTATTGCTTGTAGACTTTTGGATGGCCACCATTCTGGTGTAAAGTGGTACCTCATTGTGGTTTTGATTTGCATTTCTCTGATAATGAGTGATGTTGAGCATCTTTTCATGTATTTGTTAGCCATTTTTATGTCTTCTTTGGAGAAATGTCTGTTTAGTTCTTTGGCCCACTTTTTGAGTGGGTCATTTATTTTTCTGGAATTGAGCTGCAGGAGTTGCTTGTATATTTTTGAGATTAATTGTTTCAATGGAACAAAATAGAAAGCCCAGAGATAAATCCACGCACCTATGGACACCTTATCTTTGACAAAGGAGGCAAGAATATACAATGGAAAAAAGACAATCTCTTTAACAAGTGGTGCTGGGAAAACTGGACAGCCACTTGTAAAAGAATGAAACTAGAACACTTTCTAACACCATACACAAAAATAAACTCAAAAGGACCAAAGATCTAAACATAAGACCAGAAACTATAAAATAATTATCATATGTCTAATCAATCGCCAGCCCAGGATTGATGCTCGGGGCTGGTGCAATGAGATTTCCTGGGGGGAGGGGGGAGGGAGGGGGGTTCTGGAGGGGGAGCATATGTAAACCCATGGTGATATCATGTCATTGTTTGGCAAAACTAATAAAAAAAAGCAAAACAAACAAACAAACAAAAAACTCCTAGAGGAAAACATAGGCAAAACACTCTCTGACATCAACCAAAGCAAGATCCTCTATGACCCACCTCCAAGAATATCGGAAATAAAAGCAAAAATAAACAAATGGGACCTAAATAAAATTAAAAGGTCTGCACAACAAAGGAAACTAAAAACAAGGTGAAAAGCCAGCCTTCAGAATGGGAGAAAATAATAGCAAATGACACAATGGACAAACAATTAATCTCAAAAATATACATGCATTGGTCTTTTAAATCAGGGCTTTCCTGATAGTTGGTAAAGAATCCACCTGCAATACAGGAGACCCTGGTTTGATTCCTGGGTCAAGAAGATCTGCCGGAGAAGGGATAGGCTACCCACTCCAGTATTCTTGGGCTTCCTTATGGCTCAGCTGGTAAAGAATCTGCTCACAATGTGGGAAGCCTGGGTTTGATCCCTGGGTTGGGAAAATTCCCTGGAGAAAGGAAAGGCTACCAGTATTCTGGCCTGGAGAATTTCTAGGAATAGCTTGGTTCCTCCCTCCTTTGGAGAGACAGTTTTGCCAGATTAGAATTCTTGGTTGACAAATTTTCTCTTTTGTTAATCTGTCCATTGTCTCCTGGTTGCCAGAGTTTCTGATTGAAATATACTGATCATCTTACTGAGAATCCCATGTATGTGATAGCTCTCTTCTCTTTTATTGCTTTCAGGCTTCCCCCTTGGGGTGCTGGCTTTTGAAAGGTTGATTATAATGTGTTTCAGTGTGGATCCTTTTGAATTCATTTTTCCTGGAGGTTGTTGAGCCTCTTGGAAGTTTATACTTATGTCTTTCATTAAATTTGCAACATGTTCAGCTATTATTTCTTTAAATACTCCCTCTGCCCCTTTATCTCTGTCTTCTGCTGAGACACCCGCAATGTGTATGTTGGCTTCTTGGTGGTGTCTCACCAATTCCTTAGGCTCTGTTTGCTTTTCTTTAGTCTTTTTTCTTTCTAGATCTCAAAAAAAGGAAAAGTGAAAAACAAAGAGAGAAAAGGGTTGTGGCCTCATAAATCCTCTAGAAGTCACTTCAGCTGGAGCAGGAGGTGCTTGTGACTATTGGGGGGAGGTGCAACAACAATGGCTGTGTCCCCTTTTAAAAAATTTTTTTTATTGAAGGATAATTGCTTTACAGAATTTTGTTGTTTTCTATCAAACCTCAACATGAATCAGTCACAGGTATACATATATCTGCTCCCTTTTGCACCTCCCTCCCATCTCCCTCCCCATCCCACCCCTCTAGGTTGATACAAAGCCCCCTGTTTGAGTTTCGTGAGCCATACAGCAAATTCCGGGGTTGGCTGTCTATTTTACATATGGTAATGTAAGTTTCCATGTTACTCTCTCCATACATCTCACCCTCTCCTCCCCTCTCCCCATGTCCATAAGTCTGTTCTCTATGTCTGTTTCGCCATTGCTGCCCTGTAAATAAATTCTTGCTCCATTTTTGTGTATACCTCTGTGATAAGAAGCAGCAATCAGCAATCAAAGCACAGATCCCCAATATACAGGGTACAGAGTCTTCTTTGCTCACCCTGGCCCCCAAATGCTGTGTACAAGCTTTCCAGGAATATGTATACAGCTGTCTGCCCCAGCGATGTAGATGCTACTGTGTTAAGAGCTGAAACTGACTAAAGTTGATTGCAATTTACCCTCCAAATCTTCAGTAGATTCTAGAACTCCAAAATACATCAGTCAAATTCTGCCAGTGCAGTTCTTTTGTCCTGGTGGAAGACAGATTTCCAGTGCTTCCTGCTTGGCCATCTCCCAGAATGCTCCCCACAAATCTTTCACAGACAGTCATGGTATCTACATGGATCCCAGAGCATAGAATCCATTGCCTATCAGGAACTAAGGCCACAGACTGAGAAGCTTGGACCTAAAGAAAAGAATGGCAGGTTCCACTCTCTTCTAGCTGAAACTGCCTTTATGTATCTTCCCATCCTGTATGAGACTCTGGCTCTGACTTACCCTTCATTTAAGATACAACCACAGAGGAAGCAAGATGGCAGAGGAGTAGGAGGATGTGAAATTTATCTCTCTCCACAAATGCATCAACAATACATGTACAGATGAAACAGTTCTCACAGAGTACTGGCTGAACACTAGCAGAGGACCCCAGACACTGGAATGAGCAAGAAAGATCCCCGTGTAACCAAAAGGGACAGAGGAAAGAAGAAGGGAAGGAGAAGAGGAGAGGAAGCTGGATGGGGCCTGTGCCCCCGAGAGGCTGGCTGAAGGAAAGGAGAGGTTTCTGTATCTGGGGAAGAAACTGGCCCTTCTCACAGCTGCCAGCAGATGTTAGAAAAGGCCCCCAGCAGGGTGGCGATCTTGTGCAGTAGGCAGGGGCTGGGAAAGGCTCCCTCCAGGGCTGGATCTCTCACAGCAATAGTCACCAGTGTTCCTGTGTACCTTGTAACTGATGGGGCTTTCACAGACACGGACTCCTCAGTGCACCTGTCACCATCAGTGAGCCTGTGACACCAACAGCCGTGCCACCTTCATGCCCTGCCCTAACCAGGGTAGACCCAAGTGCTCCAGGCAGCCTCAGGAGCAGGCCCCTGTGGGTGGCTCACACACAGAGGTAGGGCCAAAACCATAGGTGAGCCCCAGGAGACATGAGACTAAGGGGAGAAAAGCTGAAGCTACTCCTCTCAGTTGGGCAAACCGTGAGCTGACATCCCATTACCGACTTGGTTAAAATCTCAGTGCCTACAAAACATCTGAACAGACAAGTTCTCTTGGCCAGGACAGGCCTAGCCTTAGCAGCTGCAGACTTTGTGGGCATGTACATGTAGGGGTTGGATCAGGCTAAAGCTTGAGTTGCCTCTGTACACCCACAACAGCTCCAGAGCCAGGATTTCTGCAATTAGAACCAGATTTCAGTGGATCTACTCTGGTGGCATGGTGAAAGCAACATCCGAGAGACACCAGGGCCAATTGCCATCACACCCGAAGTCAGGGTGGGGCTGAGTTCAGTGCCAACATCAGTGTGATCTGAGAGTTCACACAGTGGGTGAGAGCTGACACAACAGAGCACACCCGCAGGTGAACAGCTCCAGAGGAGGAAGACTCGGTGGCCTCCCTGCCAGGGGGAGTCTTCCAAGTCTGGCTACCTTGCACCACAGATCAGAAACACACCTAAGAAGGAGATTTGGGGGTCCTCTACTCCAACAGCTAGGGAGATGCCTCTGCCCCTGACAGGGCAGTGATAACCACAGGGAAAAGGGGAGACTCTGCTCAATATCCAGGACAGGCTCTGGTCACCACAACACATGAGCAACCTAGATGTCCATCAACAGATGAATGGATAAGGAAGCTGTGGTACATGTATACAATGGAATATTACTAAGCCATAAAAGGGAGCACGTTTGAGTCAGTTCTAATGAGGTGGATGAACCTAGAGCCTGTTATACACAGTGAAGTAAGTCAGAAAGAGAAAAATAAATATCATATATTAACATAAATATATGAAATCTAGAAAGATGGTACTGATGAACCTATTTGTAGGGCAAGGGGCAACAGAGGATGAGATGGTTGAATGGCATCACTCACTCAATGGACATGAGTCTGAGCAAACCCCAGGAGATAGTGAAGAACAGGGAAGTCCGGCATGCTACAGTTCATGGGGTCACAAGAGGTCAGACATGATTTAGTGACTGAATGCCAACAAACAACAACAATAGAGAGGCAAGCATAGAGAACAGACTTGTGGACACAACGGGGGAAGGAGAGGGTGGGACAAACTGAGACAGCAGCATTGAAACATGTATATTACCATACGTAAAATAGACAGCTGGTGGGAATTTGCTGTATGAGGCAGGGAGCCCAACCCGGTGCTCTGTGACTTCCTAGAGGGATGGGATAGGACAGAAGGTGAGAGGGAGGTTCAAGAAGGAGAGAACATATGTTTACCTGTGGCTGATTCATGTAGAAGATGTATGGCAGAAACTGACACAATAATGTAAAGCAATTATCCTCCAATTAAAATTAAATAAATTAAAAAATTCAAATCTACAAACAGTAAGTGTTAAAGAGGATGTGGAGAAAAGGGAACCTTCCTACACTGTTCATGGGAATGCAAATTGATACAGCCACTATGGAGAACAGTACAGAGGCTCCTCAAAAAAACTAAAAATAGAACTATCATAAGACTCAGCAACACTACTTCTGGGCATTTACCCATAGAAAACCATAATTCAAAAAAAAATACATGCACCCCAGTGTTCATTGCAGCACTATTTGCAATAGCCATGACATGGAAGCAACCCAAATGTTCATCCACAGAGGAATGGATAAAAAATGTGGTACATATACAAAGGAATATTACTCAGCCATAAAAAGGGATGAAGTAGTGCCTTTTGCAGAAATGTGTGTAGATCTACAGATTGTCATACAGAGTGAAAGAAGAGAAAAAAATATTGTATATTATCACTTATATGTTGGAATCTAGAAAAAATAATAAATGTACTTATTTGGAAAGTGGAAATAGATACACAGATGCAGAGAGCAAATTTATGGATACCAAGGGGGAAGGGAGGCAGGAAGGAATTGGGAGATTGGGTTTGACACATGTGCAGTGCCATATATAGAATGGAGAAGTGAAGAGAGCCTATTGTATAGCACAGAGAACTTCCACTCAGTGCTTCGTAATGTCCTAAGTGTGGAAGAAACCTTTAAAGGAGGTGGTATGTGTGTACACATAACGGAGGCACTTTGCTGCACAGCAGAAACTAACACAACGTTGTAAGGCAACTCTACTCCAGTAAAAATCAGCTTTTAAAAAAGAGGAAAAAAGATACAGAGTTATGGCCTTCCCTCAGCAGAACTCAGAGAATTATCCAAAATGCAAGAACATGCTCTAAGATGCACAAAGTGAAAGCAGTTCAGATAACCATAGGGCCACCTAATGAAGTTTTATAGTTCTCAGTTTTACAGTTCCCAAGAAACCAAAAATAACTGGAAAGTAGCCCCATCTTTATTTAGGTCACTTACAACATTGCATGGGTTCTGACTTCAATACAACACATTTTTCTTAGTTGTTTCCCTCTTCTATTCCACACCAGCAAATTCCTGAACATTACCCAAAAAAGATGTCTCTGACACTCAGCTCATAAGACCACACTGTTTTCCACTTACTCAGCTCATCACTGAATATTCTTCAGAGAGCTTCGCTGATCATTTTCTAACTTTTTTTTTTCATTTTATTTTTTTGTATTGGTTTTGCCATACAATGACATGAAACCGCCATGGGTTTACATATGCTCCCCCTCCAGAACCCCCCTTCCTTCTCCCTCCCTCCTCCCTCCCCCCGGGAAATCTCGCTGCACCAGCCCCGAGCATCAATCCTGGGCTGGCGATTGATTTCACATATGACAATCAACATGTTTCAATGCCATTCTCCCATATCATCCCGCCCTTGCTCTCTTCCACAGAGTCCACATGTCTGTTCTATACATCTGCGTTTCTTTTGCTGTCTCGCATGCTGGGTTCTCGTTACCATCTTTCTAAATTCCATATATATGCGTTGGTATACTGTATTGTTGTTTTTCCTTCTGGCTTACTTCACTCTGGATAATAGGCTCCAGTTCCATCCACCTGAGTAGAACTGCTTCAAATGAATTTTTTTTAATGCTGAGTAATATTCCATTGTGTATATGTACCACAGCTTTCTTATCCATTCATCAGTCGATGGGCATCTAGGTTGCTTCCATGTCCTGGCTATTGTAAACAATGCGGCAATGAACATTGGGGTACACGTGGCTCTTTCAATTCTGGTTTCCTCGGTGTATATGCCCAGCACTGGGATTGCTGGTCATATGGCAGGTCTATTTGCAGTTTTTAAAGGAATCTCCACACTGTTTTCCATAGTGGCTGTACTAGTTTCCATTCCCACCAACAGTGTAAGAGGGTTCCCTTTTCTCCACATCCTCTCCAGCATTTATTGCTTGTAGATTTTTGGATGGCAGCCATTCTGACTGGTGTAAAGTGGTACCTCATTGTGGTTTTGATTTGCATTTCTCTGATAATGAGTGATATTGGCATCTTTTCATGGGTTTGTTAGCCATTTTTATGTCTTCTTTGGAGAAATGTTAAGTTCTTTGGCCCACTTTTTGCATGAATATACAATGGAGAAAAGACAATCTCTTTAACAAGTGGTGCTGGGAAAACTGGACAGCCATTTGTAAAAGAATGAAACTAGAACACTTTCTAACACCATACACAAAAATAAACTCAAAATGGATCAAAGATCTAATCATAAGACCAGAAACTATAAAACTCCTAGAGGATAACATAGGCAAAACACTCTCCGACATAAACCAAAGCGGGATCCTCTATGACCCACCTCCCAGAATATCGGAAATAAAAGCACGAATAAACAAATGGGACCTAATTAAAATTAAACGCTTCTGCACAACAAAGGAAACTATAAGCAAGGTGAAAAGGCAGCCTTCAGAATGGGAGAAAATAATAGCCAATGAAGCAATGAACAAACAATTAATCTCAAAAATATACAAGCAACTCCTGCAGCTCCATTTTCTAACTTTTAAAATTATTTCTGTTTCTATATAAAACATTCTTGAAATACTCAGATCAATACATTTAACATTTTCATCACCCCCGAAAGCTCTCTTACTGCTTTGCAGCCAAGCTCTTTCTTCTAGGGTAGCTTTTGTTGTGATTTCTGTGATTTACCCATTAGTTTTATGTTTCTGGACTTTATATATAAATGAAGTACTCTTTTACTCAGTATAGTCTGTAAGAATTATTCATGTTTGTTTGTATCTTCAGTTCCTTTTTATTTTGAGGAATATTCAGTTCAGTTCAGTCGCTCAGTTGTGTCCGACTATTTGCAACCCCGTGGACTGCAGCATGCCAGGCTTCCCTGTCCTTTACCATCTCCCAGAGCATGCTCAAACTCATGTCCATTTAGTCAGAGATACCATCCAACCATCTTGCCCTGTCTCGTCCCCTTCTCCTCCTGCCTTCAATCTTTCCCAGCATCAGCGCCTTTGCCAATGAGTCAGTTCTTCCCATCAGGTGGCCAAAGTATTGAGCTTCAGCTTCAGCATCACTCCTTCCAATGAATATTCAGGACTGATCTCCTTTAGGATGGACTGGTTTGATTTCCTTGCCATCCAAGGGATTCTCAAGAGTCTTCTCCAACACCACAGTTCAAAAGCTTCAATTCTTCAGCGCTCAGCTTTCTTTATAGGCCAGCTCTCACATCCATACATGACTACTGGAAAAACCATAGCTTTGACTAGACAGACATTTGTCAGCAAAGTAATGTTCCTGTTTTTAATATGCTGTCTATGTTTGTCATAGTTTTTCTTCCAAGGAGCAAGCATCTTTTAATTTCATGGCTGCAGTCACCATCTTCAGTGATTTTGGAGCTCAAGAAAATAAAGCCAGTCACTGTTTCCATTGTTTCCCCATCTATTTGCCATGAAATCATGCGACCGGATGCCATGATCTTAGTTTTTTGAATGTTGAGTTTTAAGCCAACTTTTTCACTCTCTTCTTTCACTTTCATGAAGAGGCTCTTTATCTCCTTTTCGATTTCTGCCATGAGGGTGGTCTCATCTGCATATCTAAAGTTAATTCTGTCTCTCCTGGCAATCTTGATTCCAGCTTGTGTTTCATCCAGCCCAGCATTTCACATAAGGTACTCTGCATATAAGTTAAATATGCAGGATGACAATATATAGCCTTGACGTACTCCTTTCCAATTTTGAACCAGTCCATTGTTTCATGTCCAGTTCTAACTATTGCTTCTTGACCTGCATACAAATTTCTCAGGAGGCAGGTAAGGTGGTCTGGTATTCCCATCTCTTGAAGAATTTTCCATACTTTGTTGTGATTCACAGTCAAAGGTTTTTGCATAGTCAATGAAGCAGGTGTTTTTCTGGAATTCTTTTGCTTTTTCAATGATCCAATGAATCTTGGAAATTTGATCTCTGGTTCCTCTGCCTTTTCTAAATCCAGCTTGAACATCTGGAAGTTCACATACTGTTGAAGCCTAGCTTCGAGGATTTTCAGCATTACTTGACTAGTGTGTGAGATGAGTGAAACTGCAGTCATTTGAACATTCTTTGGCATTGCCTTTTTTGGGGATTGGAAAGAAAACTAACCTTTTCCAGTCCTCTGGCCACTGCTGAGTTTTCCAAGTTTGTTGGCATATTGAATGCAGCACTTTCACAGCATCATCTTTTAGGATTTGAAATAGCTCAGCTGGAATTCTGTCACCTCCGCTAGCTTTGTTCGTAGTGATCTTCCTAAGGCCGACTTGATTTTGCACTCCAGAATGTCTGGCTCTAGGTGAGTGATCACACCATCATGGTTATCTGGGTCATGAAGATCTTTTTTGTATAGTTCTTCTGTGTATTCTTGCCACCTCTTCTTAATATCTGCTTTTGTTGGGTCCACACCACTTCTGTCCTTTATTGTGCCCATCTTTGCATGAAATGTTCCTTTGGTATCTCTAATTTTCTTGAAGAGTTCTCTAGTCTTTCCCACTCTATTGTTTTCCTCTATTTCTTTGCACTGATCACTGAGGAAGGCTTTCTTATCTCTCCTTGCTATTCTTTGGAATTCTGCATTCAAGTGGGTGTATCTTTCCTTTTCTCCTTTGCCTTTAGCTTCTCTTCTTTTCTCAACTATTTTTAAGGCCTCCTCAGACAGCCATTTTGCTTCTTTTCATTTCTTTTCCTCAGGATGGTTTTGATCACAACCTCCTGTACAATGTTACAAACCCCTGTCCATAGTTCTTCAGGCACCCTGTCTATCAGAGCTAATCCCCTGAATCTATTTGTCATTTTCACTGTATAATTGTAAAGCATTTGATTTGGGTCATACCTGAATGGCTTAGTGGTTTTCCCTACTTCTTCGATTTTGTCTGAAATTTGCAATTAGGAGTTCATGATCTGAGCCATAGTCAGCTCCTGGTCTTGTTTCTGCTGACTGTATAGAGTGTCTCTATCTTTGGCTGCAAAGAATGTAATCAATCTGATTTTGGTATTGACCATCTGGTGATGTCTGTGTGTAGAGTCATCTCTTGTGTTGTTGGAAGAGGGTTTTTTCTGTGACCAGCATGTTCTCTTGGCAATACTCTGTTAGCCTTTGCCCTGCTTCATTTTGTACTCCAAGGCCAAACTTGCCTGTTACTCCAAATTTACCTTGACTTCCTACTTTCACATTCCAGTTCCCTATGATGAAAAGGATATCTTTTTTTAAATTTATTTTTTATTGAAGATTAATTCCCTTACAGAATTTTGTTGTTTTCTGTCAAACCTCAACATGAATCAACCATAGGTATATATATGTCCTCTCTCTTTTGAACCTCCCTCTTATATCCCTCCCCATCTCACCCCTTTTCATGTTAGTTCTAGAAGGTCTTGTAGGTCATCATAGAACCATTCAACTTCAGCTTCTTTGGCATTAGAGGCTGGGACATAGACTTCAATTACTGTGATATTGAATGGGTTGCCTTGGAGACAAACAGAGATCATTCTTTTGTTTTGAGATTGCACCCAAGAACTGCATTTTGGACACTTTTGTTGACTATGAGGGCTACTCCATTTCTTCTAAGGGATTCTTACCCACAGTAATAGATATAATGGTCATCTGAATTAAATTCACTCATTCCAGTCCATTTTAGTTCACTGATTCCTAAAAATGTCAATGTTCACTCTTGGCATCTCCTATTTGACCACTTCCAATTTGCCTTGATTCATGGACCTAACATTCCAGGTTCTTATGCAGTATTGTTCTTTACAGCATCAGACTTTACGTCCATCACCAGTCACATCCACAACTGGACACTGTTTTCACTTTGGCTCAGCTTCTTCATTCTTTCTGGACCAATTTCTCCACTCTTCTCCAGTAATATATTGGGCACCTTATCAGCCTGGGGAGTTCATTTTCAGTGTCATATTTTTTTTGCCTTTTCATCACATAAATACCAAAGTTTATTTGTTCTTCTGTTGACTGACATTTGTGTTGTTTCAGTTTTGGGATACTGTGAATAAAACTCTTATGAACATTCTTTTACACCTGTCTGTATTCACATGTGCTCTCATTGCTCTTGGGTGCATACATGACAGTGAAATTACTTATTCATGTAGTTTTGAGAAACTGCAAAGGATTTTCCAGAGTGTGTGTACAATTTTACACTGTCTTCAGCAGTGAATAAGAGCTACAGGTCTGTTTGTCGTACTACAAGTCTTTATTTTACCTTCATTTTTACAGATAACTTCCCTAGATATAGAATTCTGGTAGACAGTTTTCTGGTTTAATTTTATTTTGCAAGTCTTCTGACTTGCATAGTTTTTAATGAAGAACTTGTAACGCTTATCCTTGATCCTCTGTGTTAAATATTTTCCCACTCTCACTGCCTTAGGATTTTCCTTGACTTCATTTTGTAGCCATTTGACTATGATCTTTCCTCCTTCCTTCCTTTCTTTTGCTGCACAATGTGGCCAGCAGGATCCTAGTTTCCCAACCAAGGATTGAACCCATGCCCCCTGCCGTGGAAGTGTGGAGTCTCAACCACTGGACTACCAGGGAATTCCACTGACTGTGATGTTTGCTTGTTTTATTCTGGTGTGGAGTTCTCTGAAATTCTTGAATCTGTGATTATTATAGTCTTTAATCTTGGAAATTTCTTGTCCTTTCTATCTCCACATATTTCTTATGCCCTACACTCTCTTCTTCTGGGGCTAATTCCACATACATCTCTTAAGGTTTTGCTTTATTCTCCACTCTTTTTCTTTAGTATTTCAGCATGGATAATAGCTATTGACCTATCTTCACATTTGCTGATCCTTTCCTCATTTGTGTTCAGTCTGCTGAAACACCTGTTGAAGAAATTTTAAAATTTCTGATAGTGTGTATTTCTGGCATTCCCAATTGATTGTTTTTTAATAGTTTCCATATCTCTGCTCTAAAATTCTTTGTTTTTTCATGCTTGTTTACTTCTTAATTTCTTTAATGTATTAATCATAGCTACTTTAAAGTTCCTTTCAGATGCTTTCAATGTTTCAGTCATCTCTAGGTCTGATTCTGTTCAATGTTACATCTCTTGACAGTGGGTCCAGTGTTTTATTTCCCCTCCCCCATACCTGTGTGTGTGTGTCTTTTCATTTTTGGTAGAATGCCAGATATTAAAGAAGAACACTTAAGACTAAAGCCTCTGTACCCCAAAACAGGCATTCCTCTTCTGCTAAACCATTAGGATGGGGAAGGTCTGATTCAGGCTAGTGAGAACTTGAACTGGGTTGCGGCTTCTGCTGTTGGTCTGAGATTTTCCAGGGATGTGGGCCTGTTTCTATGCTTCCTCCAGAATAGTGCACCTGTACCAGGCTCTGAGGACAGGAGTAGGTGGTGCCTCCCGCCACACATTACTGGTAGAAGGCTTCTGCTCCATATGTGAGAGGTAAGCAAAATGTGTTCTTTCAGGTCCCCAGTGGTAGGTGGTAATCTTCTGAACACCTACACTGAGATGTTCTCTCTGTGGTCCCTTGCTTTGCCCCAAGTATACTGCATGAGCTACTAGTGAAGGCCTAGGAGAAAGACCTGCCAGTGAGTGCAGTCTTCCTCTTGTCTGATTTCTCACCATTCTGAACTGGCACACTGGCCCACAACTAAATAACTCATTGAAAGTATAGCTAGCTGACTTCTCCCTTCCACTCTCCCTTTGTACTGTGCTAATCATTTTGAGAGCTCATCATTCTGGATCTCTGTCCACCTGGTGCACGTGGGCCTTGGCATCTGTGTGAACATGACAGGGATATTTTATCCTACCTCTACACTGTCTTCATTCAATATCTCAGGTGCTCCACAAGGCTCTTCACTCTTCTCTGGTTACAAGTCAGCCTTCTAGACCTGTGTGAGCTCTGGCAGCTATGAAGTCTAATCTGGCTACTGTGCCCTTCCTGTGGAATCGTATACTGTGTACCCATGGCTCAGGGTCCAGCGGCAGACTGCAGGCACTAAGGCCTCCTGTGCTCCCTCAGGGGTCCTTTGCTATGGATTACCCTGCATCCACCTTTGCAGATTCCAGCTGCCTGTGCTCCTCTCCATGTCACAGCCTGGAATGTGCCCCAAGAAGGAAGATGAGGCCCTCATAGACCTTACCTCATCTGTTCTCTGTTCTCAGGGGCCACAGCCGTGCCCTGCCTCATGCTGAATGGGAAATAATCGCCTCCTAGGTGATGTTTACTGCTGCCTTATGGTAGAGGCAGGTTCACTCCCAGTTACCCCACTGCGGGCACAGCGAACGGCCTCAGATAGATTTTTAGCTGGTTTAGTAGTTAAAAGTATTTTCCAACTGCATTTTACTATGCTGCTTCTCCAGGATCACCAACCTTGAGTTTTTTTTTTTATTCCTTCTGTTAACCATCTAATTCCTCCATGGCTCCTCTCCTGATACTGCCTTGCCAATGCACTCAATAGGAACCACAAACACTGCTGACATTCTGCTTCCCATCATCTTCCTTCGAGGTACACATTTGTTGACTCTAAAACTAATTCCCCACTGCCACAGACTATGCTATCCCCAAGTAGTATAGGGATATTTGGGGATATCCCTGCCCCACCCCCACACCGATACCCACTCAGACCAGTCTTTAACCTGTGAGAATAACCCCTTTCTAGGCAGAACAGGACCACTTACACATTGGTCAGGCAAGTACAGGTTTCCTAGGACCGATTACCATATCCATTGGCATAGACAAGGACACTGGAATGAACCCACAAAACTTTTGGGGGCTACTTTCTCACACACACTCTGTCATCCGCTCACTCCCACCCAGAGACTCAGCTGCGACAATGGGAATGTAATGGGATGAACCAAGTCTCAGCTCTTACATCTCTCTTAGGAGGCATCCTGTGGCACATATTTAAACTTTATTAACAAAAGCCTGAGTCTCCATTGCAGAGAAGGGAGCCCCGTGGAGGGCAGGAGCAAGAGAAGGAGCTCTGGTGTGAGCCCACTAGGCCTTGGGGGAGCTCCTTGGTGTGCCCTGGGGAAGAGGTGTGAGCAGACCAGTCACTGGGCCTGCACTGCTTTTGACAGGCAACACTTCAAACAAGCTGCAGGAGGTGGAGCTTCCTCTGGTCCCATTGCGCTGGTGCAAACTGCTCTATGGACAAGCAAACATTCTGCCGGACATGCTGTGTGCCGGAAACCTCAGAGACAGGAAGACTGCATGTGAGGTGCGACCCTCTGTGGGAATGGGAGGCTAAGCCCCTGGGTTTCGGATGCTTTAAGCCAGGAGCCCTTCTACTGGGTGGGTAAATGGTCCCCAGCGGCCTTGTTCCTATGGGGCTCCGAAGTACGTCTCCGTAGAGCCATGGGTTGAGTGGGAGACCACAGGGTACTTATGTGCAGATGCAGCACAGGCCTCAGTCAGGCCCTGCGAGCCCCAGTGCTGGCCAGAGCAGCCCAGGGCTCCACGTTTTCCCAGGGGCCGTGCTGACTGTCATCCCACGCATCTGCCCTCTCCTCGCAGGACAGTGTCGCGGACACTGCTTGCCTGCAGCAGGGCCTCCCATTGACCGGGTGGGGCTGCGTGAGTGGCAGGAGCCTGGGTCCATCCCACGGTGTTGGCACTGGGCCACCCGTATGCAGGAGGCCCCACACTCCCAGTTCACAAGAAACTCCTCTTTCTTCCAGGGTGATTCTGGGGGCCCACTTGTCTGTGAATTCAACCGCACCTGGGTGCAAATTGGAGTAGTGAGCTGGGGGAAGGGTTGTACATACCCTGTGTATCCTACAGTTTTTGCCCGAGTCTCCTTTTTCTCAAAGTGGATTCATCATCACATAGAAAACACGCCCTTGCCCCTTCAGCCACTCCCTGCCCTCTCCTCTACTCTGGGGGCCATCGTCAGTGTCCTTACGACCTCACTGGCTGCCCTGTCAGTGTTGTAAGGACCAAAACCCTCCCCAGCTTCCTCACTGCTGCATGCCTCCATCCCTGCCCAGCTTCAGCCCCTCAAGTCCTCCCACACCTGAGCAAACGGAGGGCCCTCCGCCAAGCTCACATGCAAGGTCCAGGAGGAGACTGGCGAGGGCCATGCCCAGGAAGGCAGAGGCTGGTCTCATCACAGAGGGGTGGCGGTTCATGGGAGGGCAGAGGACATTTGTTGAGTGCTCTGGGCACCTAAGATTTGAGAAGATATTAAATATTTACAAAGCAAGTGTCTCAGAAATCCTATATTTATCTTTCTACACAGAGTACAGCCTCCCTTTTACATGCAGAGTATGTTCATCACCCTGCCTTGTCAGAATGATGGGCAGAAGGGTTCTGGAAGGGGAACAGATGTATACCCATGGCAGATTCATGTCAATGTATGGCAAAACCAACACAATAAAGTAAAGAAAATTTTAAAAAAAAGAAACAAGGTAAAAAAAAATCCTGATGAAAGATTAATAGAAGTCAACATTATTTTTTGAGTAATACATTATAAAAATGTAGGAATTATTCCAGTAATGCAAAGATAATTATTAGAAAATCCGTAGATATAATCCACAATATTATTGCTTTTTTAAGGAGAATAAAATTAATGAAAAGATGTTTAATACATTCAAAATCCATTTCCAACTTTTAAGAAAGGAACCAATGGATAATAAGATACATAGTGTATTAGTCACTCAGTTGTGTCTGACTCTTTGTGACCCTGTGGACTGGAGCCCAGCAGGCTCCTATGTCCATGGAATTTTCCAGGCAAGAATACTGGAGCAGGTCACCATTTCCTACTCCAGGGGATCATCCCGACCCAGGGATTGAACCCAGGTCTCCTGCATTACAAGCAGATTGTTTAGTGTCTGAGCCACCAGGGAAGTCCAATAAGATATACATATATATATATATATATATATACACACACACGTCAGCCTAAAAGCTAGCACTTTCCTTAGTGAGGGAGTGAGTGCCTTTATGCTGAAGTTAGGGTCACAGAAGGGTTGTTCCTTTCTCCCTTGCTCCTTAATACCATATTGGAAGATTGGCGATCAGAGCCACACTAGAGAATCATCCAGGGAAATGGAAAAGGGCCTTTTAATCTACCTCCTATTTTAAGATTTAGAAGGACTTCCCTGGTGGTCCAGTGGTTAAGACTCTTTGCTTCCAGTGCAGGGGGCGGGAGTTCAGTCTCCTGGTTGGGAACAAAGATTCCACATGCCATGCAGCAAAAATAAATAAATACATTTTTAAGAAATAAATAAAAATTTAAAATGATATACAGCTGAGTTTCTTCAAAAAGAAGAGGTAGAGGATATCTGGAACTCCCAAAAGAAAACTATGAAACTACCACAGATAGGAAGAAAGTTCAGTAAAGTCATTAGGTAAAACATGACAAATGCAGTCTATATTCCCATTAAAAGATAACATGATGAAAGACAAAAACACCAATTAGAATAACAATGAAAGAGATACAATACCTATGACCTTAAGAAAAAAATGTGAAAATTCATATGAGGAAATCTTTAAAATATTCCTGGGGGGGGGAATAAAAACCAAAACATCATACACGAAAAGAAAAAGTAGATTTGGATGAATGATAAGCTATCCTATATTCTTGAACAGATAACTCAAAATGTGTTTTTCTTTTCTGGAGTTAGATAAATTGATTCCAAAGTTTAGAGCAAAACACAGATAGGTGATAAAACCCCAGGAACAAAACTAAACTCAAGTCATGGTGGGGACTAAGCCAGCAGGAATTGAAATATCCCCAAAAGATGCTACGGGAATAACATTCCATAGACTTGACAGTTGTGTCTGCGCATACACACCGTGGATAAAACACTCAGAACTGAGCCCAAGTATGTGCTGCTGCAGTCCATGGGGTCGCAAAGAGTTGGACACGACTTAGTGGCTAAACAGCAACATCATGTTGGAAAATCAGTGTATGGGAAATGTGTCACTTTAAATCACTGAAGATGTGTAAGTTTTCAAAAGTGTGATTTGGCGTGGTCGCATAAAGTTGGTCTTAGAAACAGTATACACCCTGACCAAGTAGACTTTTTTCCAGCAGTTTTGGAAGGGTTGGTGTGTTGCTGATCCTGCTTGTGATGCCAACTGTCTCACTGTGTCTCACTGTACGCACTGTTCGCTGAACCCAGGGTGGGTAAGGCACAAGCTAAGAGGCTAGAAGAGGACTCAAGGAGCCATAGAACTGCAGACCCATGTATTCTCTCCGGGCTGATGCAGCAGCCGTAACAGTATACACGCTATACCCTCTCCTCCCGTGGCTAATCCAACAGACAGCCGTGAGGCAGCAGTAAAACGCCGCCACTTTCTAAGTGAAGCTCACATATCCCTGCAACGCAAAGTAGCTCATGGCCAAGTGAGCACCTCCTGATGCGGATGCGCAGTACTAAAAGTGATCTCAGCTGTTACACAGTCATTATTTACAAAACACGGGGTGAGAGAGCCTGAACAGGCCATCTTGGCCGATTCGCTCCCTCCCCACGCTCCACCCCCTCAGGGTCTCTTGCCTCACACTCAGTGCACAGTCCATCTTCTGTGTCATTCCCTTGCAGAGTAACACTGACCCTTGGATTTATATCTTGCAACAGCAGTAGCTACAACAACAAACAGTTTCATCCCCAAGACATAGCAAAACCCAGCGCCAGGGATCACCTGGAACTCATGTGGCAGTTCTGGCCCTCACAGGGCTAGAAGAGCCCCCCGCCACATGTGGAGTGCCTTTATCTTCCATGGCCAAGTCCAGTCCACTGTCTGTCCGTGTGAGATTGCAGGAAAGCCTCCACAGGGACAACTCTGCCTCTGTGGAGTTTTTATAATAAGGACCCGCAAAAATCCCCCATAGGCGCTGGGCCCAGCCCTTCAAGGAGGGGGTCTTTGTGGCATTCGCAGCCCACCCACATGATTCCAAATGCTTTCACACTGTTCTAAATCTACAAGAGGATCCGCGGTTAATAGCACATCTTAGAACACAGCCTTTACAGTACACAGTTCTTCTAAATCTTTATCACTGGGCACAGCTGTTACAGTACACAGTTCTAAACCTACATCACAGGACACAGCCTTTACACTACACCTTTGCACAAATCAGCCCATATTTGCATCCACATAACCCAGATGGGACCCCTGTCAACTAAGGCCCCCTTCAGGGTCTTCACATGTTCAAAATGGCATCTTGCATGCCATCCCTCTACTTCTCTCAGTAAGGACCCACAAAACCCCCCACAGGTGCCAGGTCCACCCTTGTGTCCCAGAGTCACAAAAGCCAAGCTGCCAAGGTTCCCCTTGCTTTTGTCAAAATTGCTTACCCAAGTCAACCAATTCCGCCTGAAATACGGTTGAAATGTTGTGGACTCAGTCCCCCTGGGGGCCACATAAGGAGCTCATGCTTCACTTTCTGCTGTACAGTGAATGAGCCTCACTGCCAAGTGGGAACCCACAGTCTCGTCAACATTCATCATCACCGTCACTTACCGCCATGCTGTCAGAGATGCTGGATTCATCAGAGCCACGGGGTTCTTGCTCTAACGCCAATATACGTTGCTCTAGTCCTTCCAAGTGTCTCTGCACACTGCGCAGCAGCGTAGCATCACTGAGAACATTGTCCAAATTTGCCTTCAGGGCAGTCAGGAAAACCCACCCCTCAGAGCCAGGCAGTCTGTGCAGCCTTGTTTGGCAAATGGAGACTCACCACCTGTAACTCCTTTTCAATGCTATCCGGTGACCCGTCCACCACCTCCCAGTCTTCCACCAGAGCCCACACTGAGAGAACTGCAGCCGCATGGTACCACAAGCTATATAGTGGCCACTGGCTTCCTCCACCCAGGGGAGCCTCAGGCTCCCCTACCTGCTGGGTATCCTGCCCACCACACCAGTTATATCGCTGATCATCCAGTTTGTTGAACCCAGGGTAGGCAAAGCGCGAGCTAAGAGGCAGGAAGAAGACTCGAGGAACCATAGGAACTGCAGACACATGTATTCTCTCCTGGCTGATGCAGCAGTATACACACTATATCCTCTCCTCTTGTGGCTAATTCAACAGACACGGCCGTGAGGCAGCAGTAAAATGCCGCCACTTTCTAAGTGAAGCTCATATATCCCTACAACACAAAGTAGCTCGTGATCTAGGGAGCACCTCCTGACATGCGTGTGTGGTGCCGCAAATGATCTCAACTGTCATTATTTACAAAACATGGGGCAAGAGAGCCTGAACACTCCATCTTGACCAGTTTGCTCTCTTCACACAGCTGAACACTAGAATTCTTTAGTAGTTCAAAACGTACCCGTATTCATTCCAGGTAACAGTCACAAGGTATTTGTTGAGCACTGCTGTGAACCAAGCACTGTCTGGGCCTTGGAGTGACAAGAGGCACCAAAGCAATTAGTCTCTGCCGTCATTGGCCTTGTGTTTTGGCATAAAGCTGAGACGAAGCTGCACTCGGGGCCAGAGTGATGCGTTCCCATCATTATGATCTGTGATGTTTGCAACACGAGTATTTTCACAGCAGTGGGTGAAGACAAGCTCTTAACTTCATTTGATGCTTTTCCCTGCGTCTCCTTCATTCTCATCCAGGGCCACTGGGGTTTCAGCTAAGGGTCTATTCTTATTTACACTGTATACATCCTTCTGTGAAGAGGTAAGTGCTCGCTAGCCATCTGGGTACAGCAGTGCTGCCAGGAATACCCAGGCCCTGTATGAACAACGCAAGCTAGTCTGCAAGTGAGAGTTAAGTTTTCACTACACAGGTCAAGATGGAAGCTCTATCCTGTCAGGAAGAGAAGTAATGATGCAGCATGTGCAGTAGTTAACATACCAAACATCTTCTGCTGGAATGGAAATTCATGAAATACAACCTAGTCGAGTCTCTGCGTCAATCAGGCAGAAAACTTACATGGTGAAGTGGCCAATTGAAGCGGAGTGCTTCATGCATCCCAGCTGAGCTTCATGCCTTAGTTCCTCGTCCTAATCTGCCTTAGCAAAGTTTTCTGGTTCCTGGTGAAACAACACACATGATGGCTGCAGATGCGCCCAAACTGCCTGGAGAAGTAAGTGCTCCAATGACACAACTCCCACACACATACATCAGTGCATCAGAGACCACCACTCAGTGGAACCAGTGACAACTTGAAATGCATTTTGAATTGCTCTTATGGAGGCCTTAATATCAGATTAACTTGTACATTTCTCAGTATTGTTGACCATACCAAATTTCAAATAATGACAGCAGGGAGTAACCCAGTCAAACAATGATTTGAATCAGTTCTGATGAGGTGGATGAAACTGGAGCCCATTATACAGAGTGAAGTAAGCCAGAACGAAAAACACCAATACAGTATACTAATGCATATATATGGAATTTAGAAAGATGGTAACAATAACCCTGTATGCAAGACAGCAAAAGAGACAGATGTATAGAACAGTCTTTTGGACTCTGTGGGAGAGGGCGAGGGCAGGATGATATGGGAGAATGGCATTGAGACATGTAAATTATCATATGTGAAACGAATCACCAGTCCAGGTTTGATACAGGGTGCTCGGGGCTGGTGCACTGGGATGACCCAGAGGGATGGGATGCGGAGAGAGGTGGGAAGAGGGTTCAGGGTGGGGAACACGTGTACACCCATGGCGGATTCATGTCGATATATGGCAATACCAATATAATATTGTAAAGTAAAAAATAAATAAACAATAACCAAGAAAAAAAGAAGCCCAAACTGCAAATCACAAAGAAAAAAGACCTCAGAGACAAAACGTCTTACTATATCCAAAAGAAAACACAATTCATGTCAAAATCATGAAGGAAATAAGGATAACAGTTAATGAGAACCAACTGAAAAAGAATGAAAATAACGACAGGAAAGATGAAGCAGTTTATGAGAACCAGGACACTCTAATCACCAACTGAAGAAGCAGAAGTGAAAGTGGCAGCACACGGTGAGAGAGCCAGCAGGGTGGGCAGAGCAGGCTGTTTTGATGAATTCACTGACCTTGGTTAGTCCCACGTTCTTACACTGTGAGTGCAAGTCTATCAACACAGTTAGCATGAGAGAATTTGTTTTTCAGGCATGATCTCAATAATATTTACAGAGAATCAAACAGAACATACATCTGAAGTTACAACCAACGTTTAAAAATGGTTTTAGGGAGCTCCATACTACCAGCTAGATGGTGGAGTAGAAGGATGTGTGCTCATCCTCTGCAAGAGCACTAAAATTGCAACTAGCTGCTCAACTAGCTTTAGTTGGATCAAAGATTTACTGAGCATGGTTCTGCCCTCCAGAGTAAGACCCAGTTTTCCCCACAGCCAGTCCCTCCCACTGGAAGCTTGCACAAGCCTCTTATCCTCATCAATCAGAGGGCAGACAGAATGAAAACTTCATTTACAGAAAACTAACCAAAATGATCACATGGATCACAGCCTTGTGTAAGGCTATGAGCCATGCTGTGTAGGGCCACCCAAGACAGATGGGTCATAGTGGAGAGTTCTGACAAAATGTGGTTCACTAGAGAAGGGAATGGAAAACCACTTTAGCATTCTTGCCTTGAGAATGCCATGAACAGTATGAAAAGGCAAAAAGATATGACATTGAAATATGAACCTCCCCAGGCCAGTAGGTTATACTACTAGAGAAGAGCAGAGAAATAGCTACGGAAGGAATGAAGAGGCAAAGCCAAAGCAGAAATGATGCCCAGTTGTGGATGTGTTTAGTGGTGAAAGTTAAGTCCAATGCTGTAAAGAAGAATATTGCATAGGAACCTGAAATGTTAGGTCCATGAATCAAGGTAAATTGAAAGTGGTCAAACAGGAGATGGCAAGAGTAAACATTGACATTTTAGGAATCAGCGAGCTAAAATAGATAGGCGTTGGTGAATTTAATTCAGATGACCATTTCTTTAAGGGATTCTTGCCCACAGTAGTAGATAATTATATAGATATTAGTAGATAATTATATCTATTACTGTGGGCAAGAATCCCTTAAAGAAATGGAATAGCCCTCATCGTCAACAAAAGAGTCCAAAATGAAGTCCTTGGATGCAATCTCAAAAACAACAGAATAATCTCAGTTTGTTTCCAAGACAAACCATTCAATATCACAGTAATCCAAGTCTATAAAATAGCCCCAACCACTAATGCTGAAGAAGATGAAGTTGAATGGTTCTATGAAGACCTACAAGACCTTCTAGAACTAACACCAAAAAAAAAAAAAATGTCCTTTTCATCATAGGGTACTGGAAGGCAAAAGTAGGAAGTCAGGATATACTTGGAGTAACAGGCAAGTTTGGCCTTGGAGTACAAAATGAAGCAGGGCAAAGGCTAACAGAATTTTGCCAATGAATGTGCTGATATACCAAACACTGCCTTCCAACAACACAAGAGATGACTCTACACACGGACATCACCAGATGGTCAATACCAAAATCAGAATGATTATATTCTTTGCAGCCAAAGATGGAAGAGCTCTATACAGTCAGCAAAAACAAGACCTGTTGCTGACTGTGGTTCAGATCATAGGCTCCTTATTGCAATAGTCAGACTTAAATTGAAGAAAGTAGGGAAAAACACTAGATCATTAAGGTATGACCTAAATCAAATCCTTTATGATTATACAGTGGAAATGACAAATAGAGTCAAGGGATTAGACCTGATAGACAGAATGCCTGAAGAACTATGGACAGAGGTTTGTGACATTTATGGAAGGCAGGGATCAAGACCATCCCCAATGGGAAAAAAAATGCAAAAAGGCAAAATGGTTGTCTGATGAAGCCTTACAAATAGCTGAGAAAAGAAGAGAAGCTAAAGGCAAAGGAGAAAAGAAAAGATATACCCATTTGAATGCAGAGTTCCAAAGAATAGCAAGGAGAGATAAGAATGCCTTCTTACGTGTACAGTGCAAAGAAACAGAGGAAAACAATAGAATAGGAAAGACTAGAAATCTCCACAAGAAAATTAGAGATACCAAGGGAACATTTCATGCAAAGGTGGGCACAAAAAAGGACAGAAACAGTATTAAAGAAGCAGTATCTAATAGAAGCAGTTATTAAAAACAGGTATCAAGAATACACAGAAAAACTATACAAAAAAGGTCTTAATGACCCAGATAACCACAATGATGTGCTCACTCACTTACAGCCAGGCATCCTGGAGTGTGAAGTCAAGTGGGCCTTAGGAAGCATTGCAACCAACAATTCTAATGAAGGTGATGGAATTTCAGCTGAGCTATTTCAAACCCTAAAAGATGATGCTGTGAAAGTGCTGCACTCAACATGCCAGCAAATTTCGAAAACTCAGCAGTGGCCAGAGGACTGGAAAAGGTCAGTTTTCATTCTAAGTCCAAAGAAGGGCAATGGCAAAGAATGTTGAAACTACCATACAATTGTGCTCACTTCCATACTAGCAAGATAATGCTCAAAATCCTTCAAGCGAGGCTTCAACAGTATGTAAACCAAGAACTTCCAGATGTACAGCTGGGTTTAGAAAAGGCAGAGGAACCAAAGACCAAATTACCAACATCCACTGGATCATAGGAAAATCAAAGGAATTCCAGAAATACATATACTTCTGCTTCATTGACTACACAGAAGCCTTTGACTGTGTGGATCAAAACAAACTGGAAAATTTTTAAAGAGATGAGAGTACCAGACCACCTTACCTGCCTCCTGAGAAACCTGTATGCAGGTCAAAAAGCAATAGTCAGAACCGTACATGGAACAATGGACTGCTTCAAAATTTGGAAAGGAGTACATCAAGGCTGTATAATTATCATCCTGCTTATTTAACTCATATGCAGAATACATCATGTGAAACATCAGGCTGGATGAAACACAAGCTGGAATCAAGATTGCCAGGAGAAATATCAATAACCTCAGGTATTAAGGTTTTATTGTTCAGTCGCTCAATCATGTCTGACTCTTTGCAACCCTATGGACTACAGCACGCCTGTCCTCCCCATCTCCCAGTGCTTGCTCAAATTCACGTCCATTGAGTCAGTGATGCCATCCAATCATCTCATCCTCTGTCATCCCCTTCTCCTCCTGCCTTCAGTATTTGCCAGCATCAGGGTCTTTTCTAATGAGTCAGTTGTTTGCATCTGGGGGCCAAAGTATGCAGGTAGGCAGATAATACCACCCTAATGGCAGAAATCCAAGAGTAACCTAAGAGCCCCTTGATGAAGGTGAAAGAGGAGAGTAGAAAAGCTGGCTTAAAACTCAACATTCAAAAAATGAAGATCATGGCATCCAGTTTCATCACTTCATGACAAATAGATGGGAAAAGATAGAAACAGTGATCAATTTTATTTTCTTGGGCTCCAAAATCACTGCAGACAGTGACTGCAGCCATGAAATTAAAATATGCTTGCTCCATGGAAGAAAAGCTATGACTAACCTAGAAGCATATTAAAAATCAGAGACATCATTTTGCTGACAAAGGCTTGTATAGTCCAAGCTATGGTTTTTCCAGTAGTCATGTATGGATGTGAGAGTTGGACAATTAAGAATGCTGAATACCAAAGAATGAATGCTTTTGAATTGTGGTGCTGGAAAACTCTTGAGAGTCCCTTGGACTGCAAGGAGATCAAAACACTCAGTCCTAAAGGAAATCAACCCTGAATTTCATTGGAAGGACTGATGCTAAAACAAGCTCCAATACTTGTGAAGTGCTGATGTGAAGAGCTGACTCTTTGGAAAACACTCTGATACTGGTGAAGATTGAGGGCAGGAGAAGAGGATAACAGAGGTTGAGATGGTTGGATGGCATCATCAACTCAAAGGACTTGAGTCTGAGCAAACTCCGGGAGATAGTGAAGGACAGGGAAGTCTGGTGTGCTGCAGTCCATAGGGTCGCAAAGAGCTGGACATGGCTAAGTGACTCAACAACAACAAAAACAAAAAGTGACACGTGTAGTATGAATTTTCCAGTTGTTTCTGAATTATTGGTAATAGGAACTACTCATGACAGAAGACTGACAACATAAATATATGTGAAAATTAGCAGCTGGATATTTAGCATGAGAAAACTCATATGGCACAGCTGTTACAAATATGATAAAAATATGAAAGCTCTCAGTTATGTGAAAGATGATCATGAATTTCAAACCCTGAAGCAATCTTTTGAATGTAATGAATATGGAAAAGTTTTACATAAGATTGTGTTACAGCTAAGAGTTCACTATCAGGAGAGGAATCCTGTAAGGATAATGAACTTAGGGAAAACTGTGATAAAGCAACTCTTTTAAATATTAGAGGATAATTACTTTATAATATTGTGATGGTTTTTAACCATACATCGACATGAATCAGCATTAGGTATAAATGTATGTCACATCTCTCTCGAATCCCCCCCCACCCACATACCTTCCCATCCCACCCCTCTAGGTTGTCATGTAGGACTGGTACAGCAACTCTTTTTTCTTTTTTTTTAAATCTTTTTCTTTCTTTTTTAAAAAAATTTATTTATATATATATTTATTTTATTTTTTAAATTTTCATTACATTATTGTGTTGGTTTTGCCATACATTGACATGAATCTGCCATGGGTATACATATGCTCCCCCTCCCTCCTGACTCCCGATTCCCTCTCTCTGGGTCATCCCGGTGCACCAGCCCTGAGCATCACACCTGGGCTGACGATTGATTTCACATATGATAATTAACATGTTTCAATGCCATTCTCCCATATCATCCCACCCTTGCCCTCTTCCACAGAGTCCAAATATATGTGTTAGTATACTGTATTTTTGTTTTTCCTTCTGGTTTACTTCACTTTGTATAATAGGCTCCAGTTCCATCCACCTGAGTAGAACTGATTCAAATGAATTCTTTTTAATGGCTGAGTAATATTCTATTGTGTGTATGTACCACAGCTTTCTTATCCATTTGTCTGTTGATGGACATCTAAGAAACAAAAGACTTATATATAGAAAACTATAAAACACTGATGAAAGAAATCAAAGAGGACACAAATAGATGGAGAAATATACCATGTTCATGGATTGGAAGAATCAATATAGTGAAAATGAGTATACTACCCAGAGCAATCTGTAGATTCAGTGCAATTCCTATCAGGCTACCAGAGGTCTTTTTCAGAGAATTAGAACAAATAATTTCACAATTTGTATGGAAATACAAAAAACCTCGTATAGCCAAACAATCTTGAGAAAGAAGAATGAAACTGGAGGAATCAAACTACCTGACTTTAGGCTACACTACAAAGCCACAGTCATCAAGACAGTATGGTACTGGCACAAAGACAGAAATATAGATCAATGGAACAAAATAGAAAGCCCAGAGATAAATCCACGCATCTATGGACACCTTATCTTTGACAAAGGAGGCAAAATATACAATGGAGAAAAGACAATCTCTTTAACAAGTGGTGCTGGGAAAACTGGACAGCCACTTGTAAAAGAATGAAACTAGAACACTTTCTAACACCATACACAAAAATAAACTCAAAATGGACCAAAGATCTAAACATAAGACCTAGAGGAAAACATAGGCAAAACACTCTCCGACATAAACCAAAGCAGGATCCTCTTTGACCCACCTCCCAGAATATTGGAAGTAAAAGTACAGCAACTCTTTTTAACTGCATGAGAACTGGCACAAAGGAGAAATGTTTTGATCTTAATGAATGTGGTCAATCCTATGACAAAACCTCCATTGTGGAATACAATGAAGATCACATGGCTATGACACACTATGAATGTAATGAAAATGGGAATAACTTCAGTAGGAATTTACCCCTCACCCTCAGATAACTGTTCTAGAACAAGGTGCTTCTGAAAGCACTAAGTGTGAAGAACTTGAGCCAGAGCTCAGCCCATACAGTGCATCAGAAGACAAAAACTAAAGATAAATTCTGTGTTTATAATGGATATACAAATGCCTTCTACCATAAATTAGACCCTACAACACACCAGAGAACTCACAAAGAAGAGAAATTCTACCAATGTGATAAATATGAGAAATCCTCCCATCAAAACTCACCCCTCAGTGTACATCAGCAATGTGCCATAGGAGAGAAGTCATTTGAATTTATTGAATGTGGGAAATCCTTTTACCAGAAAGCATACCTCATTCAACATCAGAGGACCCACTCAGGTTAGAAACCTTCTGAATGTGAGAAATGTGGAAAATCCTTTTGTTCAAATTCACATCCTTTTCATTATTCTAGAACCCATATGGGGGTCAATCTCTATGAATGTGGGAAAACTTTTGCTGATAATTCAATCAGAGAATTCACACAGGTTAAAAACCATATGATTGTAGTGAATATGAGAAAACTTTTGCCCATTATTCAAACTTCAGAGTGTTGCAGGAGGGGGGACCCCTTTCCAGGGGCCAAGGATGGGCTCTTTTCTAACACTCAGAAATGAATTGTCTGAGGAGACACACTTGCTGACAGAGCAAGAGACTTTATTGGAAAGGGGCGGCCAAGCAGAGAGCAGGAGGGTAAGGAACTCAAAAGAACTGCTCTGCACATGGCTCACAGTCTCAGGTTTTATGGTGATGGGATTTGTTTCTGGGCTTTCTTTGGTCAATCACTCTGACTCAGAGTCCTTCCTGGTGGCGCATGCATTGTGCAGCCAAGATGTATGCCAATGAGAAGGATTCTGGGGGTGGTAGGACATGTGGCATCCCCTTTTGACCTTTCCCAAATTTTTCTGGTTGGTGATGGCTTGTTAGTTCCATGTTCCTTACTAGGACCTCCTGTCATAAAATGACTCACACAAATGGTTGCTATGGTGTCTGGCCAGGGTGGGTGGTTTCAGTCAGTGCTGTGCTAAGGCACTTCAGCTGTGCCAACTCTATGCAACCCTATGGATTGTAGCCCATCGGGCTACTCTGTCCGTGGAATTCTCCATTCAAGAATACTGGAGTGAGTAGCCATACTCTCCTCCAGGGGTTCTTCCCAACCCAGGGATTGAACCCGGGTCTCCTGCATTGCAGGTGGATTCTTTACCATCTGAGCCACCATGGAAACCCTTCAGTCTAATAAAAGCACTTCAGAAAATTCACACTGAAGTGAAATTCTACAAATGTAATGAATTTCGGAAAACTTTTGCCCAGAAGACACACTTCAGTACACTTCAGAGGATTCATACAGGTGAGAAGCACTATGAATGTTGTGAATGTGGGAAAACCTTCTCTCAGAAATCATACCTCAGTGGACATGAGAGAATTCACAGAGGAGAAAAACCTTATGAATGTCATGAATGCGGGAGAACTTCCTCCCAGGGGACACACCTCTGTGCACATCAGAAAACTCACACAGGAAAGAAACCTTATAAATGTGAGGAATGTGGGAAAACTTTTGCAGATAATTAAGCCCTCAGGACACATCAGAGAATTCACAAAATGGAGTAACTGCATGAATGTAACATATTTGGAAAAACTTTCTCCAAGACATCCACCTCAGAGTACATCTGAGGACCCATACAAGGGAGAAATCTTAGGAATGTAATGAATGTGGCAAAACATTTTATCAGAAGTCATGTTAGTGCACATTAGAGAATTCACACAGGGAGAAATCTTATGAATGCAATATATGGAGGAAAACTTTTGCACATTAATTCAGCCCTCAGAGGACATCAGACAATTTACACAGGTGTAAACTCCTACAAATGTAGTGAGTGTGGGAAGACTTTCTTCCAGAAGCCACACCTTAGTTCACACCAGAGAATTCACATAGAAGAGAAACCCTATGAGTGTAATGAATGTGGGAAAGCTTTTGCCCCAAATTCAACTCTTGGAGTATACCTGAGAATTCAGGTAGAGACAGGGGAGAGACCCTATGAATGTTATTAATGTGGAAAAGCCTTTTTCCATAAGGCACCTCTTAAGAGTACATCACACCATGGAGAAGGAAATGGCAATCCACTCCAGTATTCTTGCCTGGGAAATCCTATGGACAGAGAAGCCTGTCAGGCTACAGCTCATGGAGTCGAAAAAGAATCAGACATGACTTAGCAACTAAACAACAATGAAATAACAAATATTTTTGAAAATTTGTCAATCATTTGAATGTTAAATTCTTCTTTAAACATATGTTTAATTGTAATTTTATTTTTATATAATGCATTCATACCCAGAATGAATGAACATACCACAGATTTATCAAATGTGTGTTGCATAACTCTAATGCTGCATATTGGGAGTATGAGCTACCCAAATTTCATAAATTGCTGAAGGAAAATATATGTTCATGTAATTAACCCAATTATAGGTAATTTTTAATGTATATTCATTATAATAAAGACTCTGATAAAAATAAAGGAGAAAAATGTTAGTTTTGAATACCATTGCTAGGAAAATTTTCAAGGAGCAGGAAGAATCTGGATGATATTTAGGATGAGGTCAGTTCCCCTCAGCTTAAAGTTGAGACTATTTGGTAAAATTTTAAGTAGATATATCTGATCTCACAGAGCCTGTCTGTAGTATAGTGAAACAGCTTATAAAACAGTAAAATATAGCACAGATATCTTGAATTCAAAGGCAGTTTCCCATAAATATGCTACGTTGTATCATGTTAAGGAAAACATAGAAAATGAAATCTATTTCATAATAAATAATTTGTCTGGAAAAAAAAAGAGTACATCACACCAGAATGCACACCAGAGGGAAAAACAAGTGTCTGAATTTAAAAATGCTAATGTGCTATGAGGCTTCCCAGATGGCTCAGTGGTAAAGAATCTGCCTGCCAAGCAGGAGACTCAGGTTCGGTCCCTAGGTTGGGAAGATTCCCCTGGAGAAGGAAATGGCAACCCCTCCAGTATTCTTGCCTAGGAAATCCCATAGACAGAAGAGTCTAGTGGGCTACAGTTCTTGGGGTTGCAAAGAGCTGGACATGACTTAAGAACTAACAGCAGCAGCAGCTTATACTTTATTAGATAATACACAGTAGAAAAGCTTATGTCACACAGGCAAGCAAATTATTTTCCTTAACTGATTCCTTTTTCACTGGGCACATAGTTTGTCTTAGTTTCCCAATTGTTCCTTCACCTGGGTGGGGCTGGTCATAGAGTATGATGCTATTCAGTTCAGTTCAGTTGCTCAGTCGTGTCCAACTCTTTGTGAGCCCGTGGACTGCAGCACGCCAGGCTTCCCTGTCCATCACCAACTCCTGGAGCTTGCTCAAACTCATGTCCATCGAGTCAGTGATGCCACTCAACCATCTCATCCTCTGTTGTCTCCTTCTCCTACCTTCAATCTTTCCCAGAATCAGGGTCTTTTCCAATGAGTCAGTTCTTCACATCTGGTGGCCAAAGTATTGGAGTTTCAGCTTCAACATCAGTTCTTTCAATGAATATTCAGGACTGACTTCCTTTAGGATGGACTGGTTGGATCTCCTTGCAGTCCAAGGGACTCTCAAGAGTCTTCACCAGCACCACAGTTCAAAAGCATCAAATCTTCAGTGCTCAGCTTTATAGTCCAACTCTCACATACATACACTACTGGAAAAACCATAGCTTTGACTAGATGTAATGTAATGATGATGCTATTACATTTTAGTAATAAATGGTCTTAATAAGTCACCTTAAATTCTTCCTGTCCTGTGTTATGATGGAATTGAGAGATTTCCATGGCAGACTAGTTGCTATGTATTAAATATGATTGAGTATAAGATGAAAGAAGCTAGAGGCAATAACTGGGTGAAACAATTCTCCACCAACTTATCTTCACCAGTTGTTTCTTGTTTGCTTTGCAAGAATTAAGTTTTTACTCTGTTGAACTCTGTTTTACTCTGTTGAGTTCATTTTTAGAATTTAACCTATCATTGTATATCAGATATATTACATGAGGATGAATCAAACATTTGTCAGTATCCTGAATGATAAGAAGACTTAAATAAAAATCAGAAATCTCAAGGAAAAATACAAAAACTTTTTCCACAGAGTAAACTTTAAACATCAAATAATTAAGGTTAGACTAAAATCTTATATATTTTGATATAAATTGACAAATGACATTTTTAACAAATACTGAGCTTGCTTCAGATAAATTTTTCTGAGGAAATGTATGAGTTTCAGAATTAAAAATAAAATTCTCAGCTAGAACTGAAGCATCAAAACATGTTTTAAATGTATGATCTAGTATTATAGAAACTATACAAGAATACATTTATGTGCACACAAACCCACTGTGAAATATGAAGTTTTTGAGATGGAGGGATAACTTGAATTCTTGAATTTACTAATCAACCAATAAATGTTTGACTAGTAAAAAGAATGGTTTTAGGTGGTCAAACTTTTACAATGTCTAGGTTACATTCTCAAAGATTAAATTTTCTCCCTACTGCTTTGTTTTAAAATATTTTTTCTTTTTTTATTGGGTAAATACACATGACATGAAAATTAGCATTTAGACCATTAGTTCAGTGGCATTAAGTTTGATTTACATCGATGTACAACCATCACCATTACTTATTGCCCAGACTTTTTCATCTTCCCAAATGGAAACTCTTTACCCATTAAAAAATAACTCATTGTTATTATAACCCATTAAACAATAACCCTTCCCCTAGTCTCTGGAACCCACGATTCCACTTTCTGTCTCTATGAACTGTCTCCATATATAAGTGGAATGAGATGGTATTTGTCATTTTGTAGCTGACTTATTTTATCTAGCATATTTTCAAAGTTCTCCCATGTTGTAATATGTACCAGAATTTAATTTCTAAGAGTAAATAATGCAAACTAGTACAGCCACTATGGAGAACAGTGCAGAGATTCCTTAAAAAACTGGAAATAGAACTGCCATATGACCCAGCAATCCCACTGCTGGGCATACACACCAAGGAAATCAGAATTGAAAGAGACACGCGTACCCCAATGTTCATCGCTGCATTGTTTACAATACCCAGGACATGGAAGCAACCTAGATGTACATCAGCAGACAAATGGATAAGAAAGCTGTGGTACATATACACGATGGAATATTACTCAGCCATTAAAAAGAATACATTTGAATCAGTTCAACTGAGGTGGATGAAACTGGAGCCTATTATACAGAGTGAAGTAAGCCAGAAGGAAAAACAACGATACAGTATACTAACGCATATATATGGAATTTAGAAAGATGGTAACGAGAACCCTGTATGCAAGACAGCAGAAGAGACGCAGATGTATAGAACAGTCTCTTGGACTCTATGGGAGAGGGCAAAGGTGGGATGATATGGGAGAACGGCATTGAAACATGTAAATTATCATATGTGAAATCAATCGCCAGCCCAGGTTTGATGCTTGATACAGGGTGCTCAGGGCTGGTGCACCAGGATGACCCAAAGAGATGGAATCGGGAGGGAGGTGGGAGGGGGGTTCTGGAAGGGGAACGCGTGTATACCCATGGCAGATTCATGTCAGTGTATGGCAAAACCAACACGATAATGTAAAGAAAATAAATTAATTAATTTAAAAAAAACCACAATGAGAAAAAAAAAGAGTAAATAATATCCCATCAGATGTATACACTACATTGTTTTGTCCATTCATCTGTCAATGGGCATTTGGGTTGTTTCTACCTTTTAGGTAATATAAATAATGCTGTTATGCACATTTATGTGAAAACATCTGTTTGAGTCCTGCTGTTATTTCTTTTGTGTATATACCCAGAACTAGAATTGCTGAATCATATGGTAATTCTATATTTAATGTTTTGAGGAAATGCAGCACTGTTTTCCACAGCAGGTGTACCATTATATATTCTCAATAGTAATGTACAGGAATCTGATTTATCCCCAACCATTTTCTGAATTTTTATAATAGTCATTCTAATGTATGTGTAGTTATGTCTTGTGTTTGGACTTATATTTCCCTAATTATTAGTGATGTTGATTGGCCATTCACTGGAGAAATGTCTGTTCAAATCCCTTGCCCACTTTTAATTTGATTGCTTTTTTTTGTAGAGTTTTAGGTGTTGTTTACAGAAAAGGCAATGGCACCCCACTCCAGTCCTCTTGCCTGGAAAATCCCATGGACGGAGGAGCCTGGTAGGCTGCAGTCCATTGGGTCGCTAGGAGTTGGACACGACTGAGTGACTTCACTTTCACTTTTCACTTTCAGGCACTGGAGAAGGAAATGGCAACCCGCTCCAGTGTTCTTGCCTGGAGAATCCCAGGGACCAGGGAGCCTGGTGGGCTGCAGCGCATGGGGTCGCACGGAGTCGGACACGACTGAGCGACTCAGCAGCAGCAGCAGATGTTGTTTATATACTCTGAATGTTAATCCATTATGTGATTTGCAAATATTTTTTCCAGTTCTGCGGTTTGCCTCTTTACTCATTTTTAGATTGTTCGAAATTGTGGCAAAATACACATAACATAAAGCTTGCAAACTTAACCATTTTTACTATACATTTCAGTGGTATTAGATACATTTATACTGTGGGCAGCCATCACCACCAGGCGTGTCTTTTTATCTTGCAAAACTAAAACTCTATTTATTAATAACTTTCCATTTCTCCCTCCCCCAATCTTGCAATCCCCATTCTACTTTCTGTCTGTATGAATTAGACTGCTCTAGGATCATATAAGTGGAATCATATAGCATTTGTTCGCTTGTGACCAGCTTCTTCCCCTGAGCATGGCTTCAAGATTCATCCATGTTGTAGTATATATTAGAATTTCCTTCCTTTTTTGAGCTAAAATTATTCCATTGCAAGCACTTATTTCATGCTTTTTGAGAATAAACATCCTAATGAGTGCGAGGTAATATCTTATTTTTTTATTTTCATTTCTCTAATGAACATATTTTCAATGTGCTTATTGGCCATTTGTATACCAACTTTAGAGAAATGTCTGTTTAACTCCTTTGCTGATTTTAAAATCAGGGGTTTTTTTTTGTTGTGTTATAGCAGTTCTTTATATACTCTTGGTATTAACTCATCAAATATGACTAGCATATATTTTCTATATTTGCAATTCTATAATATTGCAGTTCTATAATATTCTACAGGATGCCTCTAACTCTGTTGAGTATGCCCCAATGCACACTTTTAAAGTTTAGTGTAGACCCATTTGTCTCTTACTGGTTTTGTTGCCTATGCTTTTGGTGTCATATCCAAAAAAAACCTGCCAAATCCAAAGTCATAAAGCTTCCCTCCTATGTTTTACTGGGACTTTATTAGCGTAAAATCTTATATTTGGGGCTTTAATCCATTTTGAATTAGTTATTATATATAAGAGCTCAATTTTTAAAAATTGAAATATAGTTGATTTACAATGTTGTGTTAGTTTCATGTGTATAGCAATATATAATATTTTGTCAATTCTTTTCCACTATAGTTTATTACAATTTATCTCTCCACCACCCCCGCTATCCCCTTTGGTAACCATAGGTTTGTTTGTTCCTATTATTTTTTTCTTTTTGATTTTACTGTAAATTGAGTTCTTTCCCTAATTTCATTTTTGGATTATTTGTTGCTAGTGTACAGAAGTACAATTGATTTCTGTCTATTGCTCCTATGGCCTACAACTTGTTAGTTAAAACTTATTTTTTATTTTTATTTTTTCTTGAAGAATAGTACTTGTGTTAGTTTCAGGTTTTCAGCAAAATGATTCAGATACACACACACATATATATTCTTTTCTAAGATATATTTAACATATAAGATATTAAATATAGTTCCCTGTGCTATACAGTAGGTCCTTACAATTTATCTTTTTATATATATAATAGTGTGTATCTGTTAATCTCAAACTCCTAATTTATGCCTCCCCACCTTTTCCTTTTGGTAACCATAAGTTTGTTTTCTGTGTCTGTGAAAACTCCAATTTTCTAAGGACTCTCCATACTGTTCTCCACATTGGCTGAATCAAAATACATGCCCGTCAGCAGTGTAGGAGGATTCTCTTCTCTCCACACCCTCTCCAGCATTTATTGTTTGCAGATTTTTTAAAGATGGCCATTTTTACTAGTGTGAGGTGATATCTCACTGTAGTTTTGATTTACATTTCTTTAATAATTAGCTATGTTGAACATCTTTTCATATGCCTCTTGGTAATCTGTCTGTCTTCTTTGGAGAAATGTCTATTTAGGTCTTCTGCCCATTTTTTGACTTGGTTGTTTGTTTTTATATTAAGCCACATGAGCGTTTGTAAATTCTGGAGACCAATCCCTTGTTGGTCGCATCATTTTACAAATATTTTGTACCATTCTATGATTTGTCTTTTCTTTTTTTATGCTTTCCTTTGCTGAAGGTTTTGAGTTTAATTATGTCCCATTTCTTTATTTTTGTTTTTATTTCAATTACTCTGGAAAATGGATTGAAAAAGATATTGCTGCAATTTATGACAGAGAGTATTCTGCCTGTGTTTTTCTCAAAGAGTTTTATGGTAATAAACCTTTAGCCAGACTCATCAAGAAAAAAAGGGAGAATTTTATAAAATTTAAAATATTTTTATTTTAATTCAATAAAATTAGAAATGAAAAAGGAGAAGTTACAATGATACTACAGATATACAAAGGATCATAAGAGGCTACTACAAGCAACTATATGCCAATAAAATGGACAAATTCTTAGAAAACTACAATCTGCCAACACCATACCAGAAATTTAAAACAAAATGAACAGATCAATTACAAGTAAAGAAATTGAAAATGTGATTTAAAAACTCCCAACAAACAAAAATCTAAGAGCTGATGGCTTCCTGGGTAAATTCTACCAAACATTTAAAAAAGAGGTAACATCTGTCCTTCTCAAAGTCTTCCAAAAAATTGCAAAAATCACAAACTAATTCTATGAGGCCATCATCACCTTGGTACCAAAACCAAACAAAGATAACACAATAAAAGAAAATTACAGTTCAACATCACTGATGAACACAGACACAAAAATCCTCAACAAACTACTAACAAATCAATTCCAACAACACATTAAAATGATCATATATTATGATTAAGTGGGATTCATCCCAGGGATATGAGGATTTTTCAATATCCACAAATCAATCAATATGATACATCACATTAACAAATTAAAGAATAACAACCATATGATAATCTTAATAGATGCAGAAAACATTTTGATAAAGTTTGATATCATTTATGACAAAAACTCTCCAGAAACTGGCCATAGAAGGAACATACCTCAGCATAATAAAGGCTATATATGACAAACCCATGGCTAACATTGTACCCAAAGCTGAAAAGCTGAAAAAATTTTCTCTAATATCAGGAACAAGACAAGGATGTCCACTCTTGCCACTTTTATTCAATGTAATATTGGAATTCCAAACCAGGGCAATCAGAGAAGAAAAAGAAATAAAGTCATCTCAGGCTGGAAGAGGAGAAGTAAAACTGTCACTATTTGTAAATAGCACAATACTGTATACAGAAAATTCTAAAGATGCCACAAGAAAACTACTAGAGCACATCAATGAACTTAGTAAAGTTGCAGGATACACAGTTAACACACAGAAATCTTTTCAATTTCTATATACTCACAATGAACTATCAAAAAGAGAAATTAAGGAAATAGTCCTATTTACCATTATAGCAAAAAGAATAAAACATCTGAGAATAAACCTACCCAAGGAGGCAAAAGACCTGTACTTGTAAAAGTCTAAGATGCTGATGAAAGAAATTGAAAACAACACAAACAAATAGAAAGATAAATCATGTTATTGGATTAGAAGAATTAATGCTGTTAAAATGTCCATACTATCCAAGATGATCTACAGAATCAATGCCTTCCCTGTCAAACTACCAATGGCTTTTTTAAAACAGAGTTATAACAAATATTTTTTAAATTTGTATGGAGATACAAAAGCTTCATAGCACAAACCAACTGGGGAAAAATAATCGTTTAATTCCAGCAAGTTAAAGAATGTCTTTCAGTGACATGGACAAAGTTAACGGACAACTGGAAGGCTGTAAGAAGTCTTTATTCATGAGCAGGTGAATAATCTCTAAATACATAGTGAAATCTTGGAAATTGGAAAAGTCAACAACTTCAATAGAAAATGGACTAAGGCTTGAAGACTCGATTTACATATAAAAGAAACCTGACAAGCTGCAGTATATAGGCAGATGCTCAGGCTTATCACCAACCACTGCTGTTAGAAATGTTCACTGTCAGTGGCCTGCCAATTCACACAAGCACTGCTCCTTGAGGTGGATATATACACATCCCAGGGCCCAACAAATTTCTTTCTGTACTGCAATTTGGGAGCTAGGACATGGGGGTGGCAACTGCTGGCTGCCCACCCTTAGGTAGGTGAAATGTGGTGAGCTCACCATGGAGAGATCTGTAAGGCAAAAGAAATCGGGATCTAGGGGTACATGTAACACCACAGGTGACCTTACACATTGCAACTTTGGAGAAAAAAGTATCAATAAAACAAAATGAAAGTGAAAGCATAAACTGTTTATATAAACTAAAAACGCATGTGCACAAGCTCAGTGGCTGAGGTGAACAGTCTGGTCATGTGTAGTTAAGCATGCAGTTGTACTATGTGACCAGCAATTCCACTCCTGGGTATGTACCCAAGAGAAATTAAAATAGCTATTCAGACATTTGTACAAAAATGTTCACAGCAGCACTGAGAAATAGCCAAAAGGTGGAAACAATCCAAACGTCCATTAAGTATGGGTAAACAAAATGTGGTTCGCCCACACAATGAAATATCCTTCAGCCATAAAAAGGAATAAAACTCTAATCCATGCTGCAACGTGGATGGACTTCAAACACGTGTTAAGGGGGCAGAACCAAGATGGTGATGAGAGAAGACATAGAGTCTGTGTCTCCCCACACCTAGGACACTCATAAGATGCTGGTGGGCGTTATCCTGTGGGCAGGTGGACAGGTGGTTATTTTTTATTCTTTGCTATTATTCTCCTTTTTGTTTTTCTTTTTTCTTCTCACTCTATTTTTTTCCCCCTACAACCCACAGCATGTGGGATCCCAGTTCATGAGCCAGAGATCAGGTCTGAGCCCCTGAGGCAGGAGCACTGAATCCAAACTGCTGGAGTAACAGAGAATGTCAGGTCCCAAGGAATGTTAATCAAAGGGTGGGATCCCAGAAGTCCACATTGCAACACCAAAACACAGCTCTACCTAACCTCCCACAAATTCCACTCTTGGAATCCTCAGGCCAAACAACTAACAAGGCAGGAACACAGTCCTATCCATCCCCCCAAAAAAGTGAAATGACAAAAATTATGTTATAGATGAAGGAATAAGGTAAAAAACTACAAGACCAGCTAAATGAAGAGGAAATAGGCAACCTATCTGAAAAAAATTTACAGTAATGATAGTAAAGAAGTTTCAAAATATCAAAAATAGAACGGAGAAAATGCAAGAAACTCTTAATACATTCAATAAAGACCTGTTAGAAATAAAGAAAAAACAAACTGAAGAACAACACAATCACTGAAATAGAAAATGCTCTAGAAGGAATAAATAGCAGGATAACTGAGGCAGAAGGAGAGATAATTGAGCTGGAAGACAGAATGACAGAAATAGTTGCTGAGAAGCAAAATAGAGAAAAAAGAATGAAAAAATTGAGGACACTCTCAAAGACATGTGGGACAATAGTAAATGCACCAATATTCAAATTATAGGGGTACCAGAAGAAGAAGAGTAAAAGAAAGAGTATGAGAAAATATTTGAGGGGATTACCTCCCTAACATGGGAAAGGAAATAGCCACCCAAGTCCAGGAAGCCCAGAGAGTTCCATACAGGATAAACCCAAAGAGAAATACAGCAAGACACATATTAATAGAACTAAAAAAATTAAACACAAAGAAAAAATATTAAAAGCAGCAAGGGAAAAGCAAAAAATAACATACAATGGAATCCCTGTAAGGTTAACAGCTGACTTTTCAACAGAAACTCTACAGGCCAGAAGGGAGTGGCAGGATATGTTTAAAGGGATGAAAGAAAAACCTACAACCAAGATTACTCTACCCAGCTAGGATCTCATTCAGATTTGATGTTGAAATCAAAAGCCTTATAGACAAACAAAAGTAAGGGAATTCGGCACCACCAAACCAGGCTTACAACACATGCTAAAGGAACTTCTCGAGCAAGAGACACGAGAAGAAAAGATCCACATACACACACACACAAACCTAAACAATGAATGGTAATAGGAACATACATATCAATAATTACCTTAAATACAAATGAATTAAATGCCACAACCATAAGACACAGACTGACTAAACAGATACAGAAACAAGACCCATGTATGTACTGCCTACAAAGGACCTACTTTGGACCTAAGGACCATATACAGACTGAAAGTCAAAGAACCCAACATGGGAGACAACAAAAGGAACGCAAATGTATAGAATAGACTTGTGGACTTTGTGGATGAGGGTAAGGGTGGGATGATATGGGAGAAGGGCATTGAAGCATGTTAATTGTCATGTGTCTAATCAATCGCCAGCCCAGGATTGATGCTCGGGACTGGTGCAGCGAGATTTCCCGGGGGGGGAGGGAGGAGGGAGGGGGGACCCGGAGGGGAAGCATATGTAAACCCATGGTGATATCATGACAATGTATGGCAAAAACAATAATAAAAAAATAAATAAATAAAATTAAAAAAAAAAGATATGCAATGCAGATGGGAATCAAAAGAAAGCAAGAGTAACAATACTCATATCAGACAAATAGACTTTAAAATAAAAACTGTTATAAGAAAGAAGGAAGGACACTATATAATGACCAAAGGAGCAATCCAAGAAGAAGGTATAGCAATTATAAAAATTTATGCTCCCAACATGGGAGCACCTAAATACATACTGCAAATGCTAGCAACCATAAAGTAATGCTCAAAATTCTCCAAGCAAGGCTTCAACAGTATGTGAACCAAGAACTTCCAGATGTTCAAGCTGGATTTAGAAAAAGCAGAGGAACCAGAGATCAAATTGCCAACATCCACTGGATCATAGAAAAAGCAAGAGAATATCAGAAAAACATCCACTCTGCTTCATTGACTAAACTAAAGCCTTTGACTGTGTGGATCACAATAAACTGTGGAAAATTCTTAAAAGAGATGGGAATAGCAGATGACCTTACCTGTCTCCTGAGACCTGTATGCAGGTCAAGAAACACAGTTAGAAGTGGACATGGAACAATGGACTGGTTGAAAATTGGGAAAGGAGTACATCAAGGCTGTATATTGTCACCCTCCTTATTTAACTTACATGCAGAGTGTATCACACAAAATGCCGGGCTGGATAAAACACACGCTGGATTCAAGATTGGTTATATTCTTTGCAGCCAAAGATGGAAAAGCTCTATACAGTCAGCAAGAACAAGACCGGGAGCTGACTGTGGCTCAGATTATGAACTCCTTATTGCCAAATGAATTTGAAATTGAAGAAAGTAGGGAAAACCACTAGACCATTAAGGTATGACCTAAATCAAATCCCTTATGATTATACAGTGGAAGTGAGAAATAGATTTCAGGGACTAGATCTGATAGACAGAGTGCCTGATGAACTATGGATGGAGGTTCGTGACACTGTACAGGAGACAGGGATTAAGACCATCCCCAAGAAAAAGAAATGTAAAAAAGCAAAATGGCTGTCTGAGGAGACCTTACAAATAGCTGTGAAAAGAAGAGAAGCAAAAAGCAAAGGAGAAAAGGAAAGATATTCCCATATGAATGCAGAATTCCAAAGAATAAGAAAGCCTTCCTTAGCAATCAGTGCAAAGAAATAGAGGAAAACAACAGAATGGGAAAGACTAGAGATCTCTTCAAGAAAATTAGAGATACCAAGGGAACACTTCATGCAAAGATGGGCTCAATAAAGGATAGAAATGGTATGGACCTAACAGAAGCAGAAGAGATTAAGAAGAGGTGGCAAGAATACACAGAACTTTACAAAAAATACCTTCATGACTCAGATAATCATGATGGTGTGATCACTCACACTCAGCTAGAGCCAGACATCCTGGAATGTGAAGTCAAGTGGGCCTTAGAAAGCCTCACTACAAACAAAGCTACTGGAGGTGGTGGAATTCCAGTTGAGCTATTTCAAATCCTAACAGATGATGCTGTGGAAGTGTTGCACTCAATATGCCAGCCAATTTGGAAAACTCAGCAATGGCCACAGGACTTTCCTATCCCAAAGAAAGGCAATGCCAAAGAATGCTCAAACTACCGCACAGTTGCACTCATCTCACACACTAGTAAAGTAATGCTCAAAATTCTCCAAGCCAGGCTTCAGCAATATGTGAACCATGAACTTCCAGATGTTCAAGCTGGTTTTAGAAAAGGCAGAAGAACCAGAGATCAAATTGCCAACATCTGCTGGATTTTCAAAAATGCAAGAGAGTTCCAGAAAAACATCTACTTCTGCTTCATTGACTATGCCAAAGCCTTTGACTGTGTGGATCACAATAAACTGGAGAATTCAAGAGATGGGAATACCAGATCATCTGACCTATCTCTTGAGAAACCTGTATGCAGGTCAGGAAGCAACAGTTAGAGCTGGACATGGAACAACACACTGGTTCCAAATAGGAAAAGGAGTACGTCAATCCTGTATATTGTCACCCTGCTTATTGAACTTATATGCAGAGTACATCATGAGAAACGCTGGGCTGGAAGAAGCACAAGCTGGAATCAAGATTGCTGGGAGAAATATCAATAACCTCAGATATGCAGATGACACCACCCTTATGGCAGAAAGTGAAGAGGAACTAAAGAGCCTCTTGATGAAAGTGAAAGAGGAGAGTGAAAAAGTTGACTTAAAGCTCAACATTAAGAAAACTAAGATCATGGCATCTGGTCCCATCACTTCATGGGAAATAGATGGGGAAACAGTGGAAAAAGTGTCAGACTTTATTTTTTTTGGGCTCCAAAATCACTGCAGATGGTGATTGTAGCCATGAAATCAAAAGACACCTACTCCTTGGAAGGAAAGTTATGGCCAACCTGGATAGCATATTGAAAAGCAGAGATATTACTTTGCCAACAAAGGTTCATCTAGTCAAGGCTATGGTTTTTCCAGTGGTCATGTATGGATGTGAGAGTTGGACTGTGAAAAAGGCTGAGTGCCGAAGAATTGATACTTTTGAACTGTGGTGTTGGAGAAGACTCTTGAGAGTCCCTTGGACTGCAAGGAGATCCAACAAGTCCATTCTAAAGGAGATCAATCCTGGGTGTTCATTGGAAGGTCTGATGTTGAAGCTGAAACTCCAATAGTTTGGCCACCTCATGCGAAGAGTTGACTCATTGGAAAAGACCCTGATGCTGGGAAGGATTGGGGGCAGGAGGAGAAGGGGACGACAGAGGATGAGGTGGTGGATGGCATCACTGACTCAATGGACATAGGTTTGGGTGGACTCCAGGAGTTGGTGATGGACAGGGAGGCCTGGCGTGCTGCGGTTCATGGGGTCTCAAAGAGTCGGACACAACTGAGTGAATGAACTGATACTGATACTGATACTGCTCCTTGGAAGAAAACCTATGACCAACCTAGACAGCATATTAAAAAGCAGAGATATTACTTTGCCAACAAAGGTTCGTCTAGTCAAGGCTATGGTTTTTCCAGTAGTCATGTATGGATGTGAGAGTTGGACCATAAAGAGAGCTGAGCACCAAAGAATGATGCTTTTGAGCTGTGCTGTTGGAGAAGACTCTTGAGAGTCCCTTGGACTGCAAGGAGATCCAACCAGTCAATCCTAAAAGAAATCAGTCCTGAATATTCATTGGAGGGACTGATGCTGAAGCTGAAACTCCAGTACTTTGGCCACCTGATGCAAAGAGCCAACTCATTAGAAAAGACCCTGATGCTGGGAAAGATTGAAGGCAGGAGGAGAAGGGGCCTACAGAGGATGAGATGGTTGGATGGCATCACTGCCTCTTGGACATGGACAAATGGACATGAGTTTGAGCAAGCTGTGGGAGATGGTGAAAGACAGAGAGGCCTGGCATGCTTCAGTCCATGGGGTCAGTAAGAGTCAGACACAACTGAATGACTGAACAACAAGAACAACAACTATAAAAGGGGAAATTAACAGTTACACAATAATAGTATGGGTCTTTAACACCCCCTTTACACCAACAGATCATTTAGACAGAAAATTAATAAGGAAACACAGGCCTTAAATCACACATTAGGACAGATAGACCTAATTGATATCTTCAGGACATTCCATCCCTAAACAGCAGAATACACATTTCCTCACCTGCACACAGAAAATTCTCAAGGATAGACCACATCTTGGGTCACAAATCAAGCCACAGAATATTGAATTAAGAGTATACTGAATTAAGAATATTGATATCATGTCAAGCATCTTTTCTGACCACAATGCTATGAGACTAGATATCAACTACAGGGGAAAAAATTATAGTAAGCACAAACACATCTGGCTAAATAACACATTTCTAAATAACCAACAGATCACTGAAGATGTCAAAAAGGAAATTAAAAAATATGTAGAAACAAATGACAATGAAAACGTGATGACCCAAAACTTATGGGATGCAACAAAAGTGGTTCTAAGAGGGAAGCTTATATCAATACAATCCTACCTCAAGAAATGAGGGGAAAAAATCAAATAAACAACCTACCCTTGTGCCTAAAGCAGATAGAAAAAGAACAAAAAACCCCCAAAGTTTGTGAAATGGCTACGTGAGGGAAATCCAAATAGACAAGGCAAATTAGTGGTTGCTAAGGGCGGGGATGAGGTGACGTCCCAGTGCAAGTGGTGATGGGTACAGTTTTGCCTTTGGAGTGATGAAAATATCTGCAGTTTGATGGGTTTCACACAACAGTGCAAATGTACTTAATGCCCCTGAATTCTTCACTTTTAAATGGTTAACAGTTAATTTTATATGTGAATCACATCTAACTTTATCATCATCACAGAATAACAATTCACACATTGTTACATTTCAATAAAGATGTACCTTGAAGTGGAGTGGGTTATGGGGACTGGTGTGGCAATAAATGGCCATAAAGAAACGCATAGATAAATGATCAAGATGAGGTGGGCCTGCCCACCCAACAGGACAGAGGTCCTAAAGAGAAAAGGAATGGAGCAGGGGATGTCCTCCCAGTGTTCAAGGGGACGGCTGATGTCTGAGTCTCCCAGTCTTTGGCAGCTGGACCTCTAAGCACAGCCCCCCATAAATGGACACTAGGGGGCCCTGGGAAGCAACCAGGCAAAAGAGACACCCAGACCTGGGGCCAGGAGAAATGATCCTCTTTCTCACTGCCAGGTAAGTTTTGCTTGAATGCCAGATTCCTCTGCATAAGCATGGTGGAAGCTACAGGTCTTCTGGTCCCCTCTGCTGGGCAACAGCAGGCATGGTCTGATGACCATGGGAGCTACCGGGATCAAGGCTCTGTGCAGTCACAGCTCCAGGAACTTCAGAGAAATCCCGTGTTCCTCCAAAGGCCTGCTCAGGTCTCTGCATCAAAGACAGCTGGAAAATGAGTTTGTCTTTTGAGATTTTTGTCTTGGACAAAGATCTGCAGTCTGAAGTTTCAGAGTTTCTCCTATTCGGGGAACTGTCTTCCCTGCTTTTCTAGCTTCTCACCCAACCCAACAAGTTGCCAGGACTCTGCTGGGCCCTCTTTTCCAGCCACTTGCAGCCAAGCCACAGCCTGGCTGATGGGATGCCCAGCACTGGCAGAGGCCTTGGAAAGGTCTTCCTGGTCCTCAACTCACCCACCAGGGCTCTCTCCAGTACCCCTCCCACCGACTGGCCCTTGTTTCCCCAACACCAAAGGACTGTGAAACATTTATTCTGTTTGCAGAGCATCTCAGCTGTCCACTAACGCTGCTGCCTGCACAGCTGCAGTCCTGAGAGGCCTGGCAGGGAGACTCCCTCCTGTGGAGACCGCCTTGGTCTCAGTGTCATTCAGGCCCAACACGTCTGTCCAGAGCTCTGCTGCTTCTCACCATTAACAGGCAGCGGCCGGGGTGGCGTGGGTCAGCAGCTTCCTCCCCATCTACCCTGTTCCTTGGGTGCCTGTCTTGGTCTCATGTCAGCTTGCCTGTGCGTCTGTCCCAAGACAGGCCATTTTTAACTGTCATAGGCCATGCTGGGCGCTGACGATACAATTTTCTTACAAATGAGAGTGTGGGGAAGGCAGGCACAGGGGCTGCGGTTTTCTTGTGCTCCTGCCTCCTGGGCTCACAGTGACACCGTAGCGCCACACTGCCACCAGCTCCTGGGTGTGCAGGTGCCAGGCACCCCCTCCCACCCAAGTAGGGCCATCCTTCAGTGGGCTCTGGGATCAGGTTTTGACCCCACAAAGTCCCTCAGTGGCCGCCTTTGAAAGTCTCAGCTAGCTGCTTGCTATTTAAGAGAAGAATGTAATTATTCTGTATGTATGCATGCATGCTGAGTCGCTTCAGCTGTGTCCGACTCTTTGAGACCCTATGGACTGTAGCCCTCTAGGCTCCTCTTTCCATGAGATTCTCTAGGCAAGAACACTGGAGTGGGTTGCCATGCCCTCCAGAGGATCTTCCTGACCCAGGGATCAAACCCGTGTCACTTATATCTCCTGCACTGGCAGATGGGTTCCTTGCCACTAGCACCACCAAGGACGTCCCAGTTACTCTGTATATTGATCTGCAAACCATTAAATCTGCTTCACTCCAACTGTTGCAGTATCTTTCTGTAGATTCTTCTTAGGTTTCGGAGTTAGGTCATCAATTCTCTGAAGATAAAGGGACTTTATTTCCTTTGTTTGCCTTTCATTTTCTTATTACTTCTTCGAAGGCAATGATAGTTGTACAGTAGAAAAACCGTAGCTATTGATTAACATCCAAAGAACAACAACAAAAAAGATGTAGGAGCATTTTGAACACCTTTGATAAAGTTTAACATGAAATCAGGATTCAGACATCACAGGTGCATCCACCTAAACCACACGGTACACTCAGGGAGGCCTAGCTGCAGAGGCCGGGTATCAGCCCAGCACTGGTCAGTCCCCTGCCAGCTCCAGCTCACACCTCAAGGTTCCTCCAAGAACCAACAGTGTCAGATAAGAGGCTGCTTTCTCGGTCACAGCCCACTGCCCAGGGGGCCTTTCACCGTCAGCCTGGGAGTAAGCTCTTACCTCCCAATTTGTCTGTGTGAGTGGACTTCTACACCCAGAAGGACCTTCTGCAGGCAGTTACGAAGTGAGCCACACCTGGCTTGGAGGTGCTGAATTAGTGGCAAAAACATTGAATCTAGCGGTTTCCAACATTTCACTTGTTAGAGCATGGGAAGCGTTCAGAGGGAGCCCAGGTGTGCACAGATCCCAGGGGCCTAGAAGGCCTGGCTCTAGGGACTCCCAGGGCACAGCTCCATGCCTAGACAGGACCTGAAGGATCAGCTGCAGGGGTGCTTGTGGGACGAGGACTGGTGAGCAGAATATCTGGCATCCAGTGAGTGGCGGCGTGTGTGGATCTCAGACTGGGTGCTGGGCCACTCCCTGTTGGCCCCTCTGGGTAGGGGTCCTGCAGTGTGCACGCCTGTCCCAGCAAGGGTTGTGGGAGGGGATCCTCAAGAGGAGCCCTCTGTTCTGCAGGCCAGTGTCAGGGATACCACACATCTGCACGTAGGAGGGTTTCCATTCTGGCTTTTGGAGGCTTGGTCTGAGTTAGCAGGCAGCTGAATCCACAGTGGACCGTGGACCTGCTCCCCACAGCCTAGTCTGCCCCATCCTGCTTTTGGTCAGCTCCCAGGGGATGCCTAACCACCACCCTTTTTCATTCACCGGTCTGGGCTCCTTGGTCCTACTTGTAGTCTTGCTACTTAGAGTCTGTTTGTATTCAACACTTCCACTGAACACAATGGAAAGACCTGAGGAAACCAAGATTGGTGGGCAGCTAAGCAGCTCAGACTGTGGCTTCCTGGGAGAGCAGAGGAATGAGCTGGGAGAACCCTCTGCCTCGAGAGTATAGCTAGAGTATAGGTGGAAACCACTCTTTACTAGTCAACACACACAGACAGACATAATAAGGAAAACAAACTTGATATGTATGCAACCAAAAATCAGTTAGGAAATAGCATAAAGAAGGTAAATCTAACAGAACTTAGGTTAAAGAAAAGGAATAATTGACTGGTTCCTTGGATAAAGAAGATATGGTACATATATACAATGCAATATTACTCAGCAATAAAAAATTTAAAAAGAACACCATTTGCAGCAACATGGATGGCCTAGGGCCTTCCCAGGTGGTGCTGGTGGTCAAGAACCCACCTGCAGACACAGGAGACATTAGAGACATGGATTTGATCCCTGGGTCAGGAAGATCCCCCGGAGGAGGACATGGCAACCCACTCCAGTATTCTTGCCTGGAGAATCCCATGGGCAGAGGAGCCTGGTGGGCTGCATACAGTCCATAGGGTCACAGAGTTGGACATGACTGACACAACTTGGCACACACAAAAGGCGTGCACTGGAGACTGTTATATTAAGTGAAGTCAGACATAGAAAGACAAATATCATATTGTATCACTTATATGTGAAATATTTAAAAGGCTGCAAATGAACTTGCCTACACAACAGAAATAGAGTTACAGATGTAAAATACAAAGTTATGATTACCAGGGGGTGGAGGGGAGGGATAAATTGGGAGACTGGGATTGATACATACATACTACTATATATAAAATATATGGCTAGTAAGGACCTACTCTATAGCACAGGGAACTCTACTCAATATTCTATAATGGCGTATATGAGAAAAGAATCTAAAACACAATGGATATATGTAAATGCATATATAAATGTAACTGCATGTAAATGCATATGTAAATGTAACTGATTCATTTTGCTGTGCAGCTGAAATTAGCGCAACATTGTAAGTCAACTATACTCCAATAAAAATATTTTAATAGAGCAGTTCCTAGAAGGATTTTCATTAGTATATTTAATGTATTCAAAGAGATAAGAGGGTGGAGTAGCAACCTAGGGTGCAAGGACAGGATATTCTGAAGTAAACACAGATGGCAGAAAATATAATTTGGGGAATTAAAAATATATAATCACTGAAATTTAAATATCAATAGTGTCAACAAAATATTCCATGGCAGCAAAACTGTCCTTCAAAATGAAGGAAAAAAGATATTCCCAGACTAGCCAAAGGTGAGAAAGTCTGTTATGAGTAGACTTGGCCTATACAAAATGCTCCACTCGAAGTTACAAGGGAAGGACGCTGGTAGTTTGAAGCTGTGTAAGAAACAAGGAGCACTGTCCATCATAACTGCACAGGTGAACACAAAGGCCGCTATTACTGGCTTATGGCTTGTGACTCCTCTTATCTTCCTATACGACTTAAAAGACATGTGCATAAAACAATAATTATAAATCTATTATAACGGGCACACAAATGTATAAAGGATGTAATTTGTATGCATGTACTAAATGCCACTAATTGTACACTTTAAAACGGTTACTGGTTAATTTTATGTTGTGTGAATGCTGCTTCAATAAAAATAAATAAATAAAATCAGTAAAATAGCTTGTTTTAGGCCAGTCTTCCCAGGAGTAGACTCTGAGATGAGAATTGTTGCACAGGCAGCTTATTAAGGAGAATGCAAAACTACCCAGTGATCTACAGATTAAATGAAATGCCCATCAAAGTTCCAATGTCCTTTTTACAGAAGTGGGCAGGCTAGAATATGTCAGTTATATGAAATCAGAAGCCACTAGCTGCCACATTCTACAGGAGGACTTCGAAAACACGGCATGTCTCAAGGACCTAGGGTGTGTCCCAGAGAGCTCTCCACTGTGGCATGCATGTGTGCATGCTAAATTACTTCACTTGTGTCCAACTCTTTGCGACCCCATGGACTGTAGCCCACCAGGCTCCTGTGTCCATGGGGTTCTCCAGGCAAGAATACCGGAGTAGGTTGCCATACCTTCCTCCAGGAGATCTTCCTAACCCAGGGATCGAACCCACATCTCTTTTATCTCCTGCATTGGCAGGTGTGTTCTTTACCACTAAAGCCACCTAGAAAGCCCCTTCTCTATGGGCAGAGCCAAATGTAGGAGATTCTGTTCCCAAACTGGGCTCTCTGGTAACCACGGGGATGTTGGACCCTGGAAAAGGAGGTCAGGGCAATGCATGACCATCAGAAGCAGGATGAACAAGTACCATAATGGGCAGCAAGATCAAAACGGAAGCCTAGGGGCTCTGACCCTCAGGTGTCTATGGAGATGAACTTGGTAAGAACCTGGTGTTTCTGAGGCAATATAGATAGCTTACATACCAAAAAAGAAAAACAAAACAAAACAAAACATTCAAATGAGAAGAAGGATGAGGCAGCTATCCCAGAGGAAAGCTTAAGTTGATTTCTGCCCTTGCTTCCGGATCCAAGCCAGTGTTCAGACCCAGAACCTGTGTCCTATGAAGGACCTTGCACACTTTGGCAGCGTGTACGGCAGTGACTCCTCCAGTCTTCCCCAACAGGATATTTAACCGTTTAAAGAGCAGTTATATCTTGGGAAAAGGAGAGCCCCCAGACCTTTCAAGGATGTGGAACACAAGGTCCAAGTTAGCTCCGACAGCTAGAGACCCGAAGCGCCATACAGCCTTCCTTACGGAGACAGAGTATTCAGGGACCAATAACAAGCCAGGTTCTGTCTCCCTGTCCACCTGTGGTCCCTCTTCAAGTTCCCTAAAGCCAACGAGCATATTGGATCCTTGAAAAGACACTCTGCAGGGTGGGCAGTAAATCCTAAAGAGATTCAGAAACTTTCCCCATTGGAATGGGATATAAGGCCCACTGGGACTTACTGGTGTTTCTCTTCCAAAGCGAAGGGCAAAACACTGTACCTCACACCTCCTCCCCACAAGAAGGAAGCCCAGCGCCCCTCTGGTTGTTGGAGGCAGCATGCTCTGCAGTTGGGGATATTGCGTCACATGAAGCCCAGACAGGAGATGGTTTATGTCAGGTCCCAGCTGGAGTATGAACAGGCTTGCCAGTTGGATCATGTAGCTCATTATATCCCATGGCACCAGGGAGATAAGAGGTGCAGAAAGACACTTTGAGGAACATCTGATTCTTCTCATTCACCATTTTTGCAGTTCCTGACATACACCAGACACTGGCAGAAAGCAAGCGGCCAACCATGGAGTCTGAGTGGCCACGTGGCCCGAACTGCCCATGACAAGCTGGGTACTGCCAGGCCCTCCAAGTCATGAGGTTAGGTGGGCCCTGCTAACCACCACCATGCAGGTCCAGAGGGGACAGTAAGCTGAAGGAACAGCTAACTGGGTTCTTTAAGCCACGTCCTGCTGTCATACAGATGCGTTTCCTCAGCTCTCCTGCCCTCCTGGAGGGCAGCTGACAAAGCCCTCCTGCCCTCCAGCCCTCCTGTCCTCCTGCCCTCCATAAGACTAGCTGACAAAGAAGGGAAAATCAAGATGGGTTGGCTCAGTGAGTGGACTGCTGCAGTGCCTGGAAAAAACCCTGAAAACAGTGGTGATGGGCACCTCCTAAGGCAGGGACCTCCTCCTACGACCATCTACCTTGTGGCCCATAAAAGTACAAAGGACACATGGAGGCAGCAGGAAGTCCAGCTAAATATGAGCAGCAAATAAGCTGGGTAAGGAGCCTGGAAGAGGCAAATTGGGAATGTGGGATGAAGGAGCTCTGGGGAAAGGGCACAAAACCGTGAGATTTTTCTGTCACATGCTGAAGCCACCTGGAAGCATCCAGAAGAATCAACCACCAAGTGCTGTGCAGGGAGCTCATGGAGGCTAATGAGAAACCAAAGCTAAGACCCTGGACAACCTCCTAAAGAAACCAACCAGTCAACTCAGGGCCACACTGCCTGCAACCGGACAGGTTTCGTTCTGACCAGGACTGACTTTGCCTTTCCAACCTGCAGTGGTTCAGCCAACACAAATCTCAGCTCACCAATGTCTGATTTACCTCTACAGGATCTCACAGACTCTCACTAAAAGGTCCCCTTTAAAACATGACCAAAGAACCCACCACCTCTCCCACCAGTCAGAAGCTGTCTTTGACTGGCCTCTGAAAGATGCAGATGAGGTACCAGCTTAGATGTAAAAATTTTGCAAGGATGGGGCACTATGTCTCAGAATGTGGCATGTACTTTATTTTTTTTAACTTATTTATTTTTAATTGAAGGATAATTTGTTTTACAGCATTGTGTTTGTTCCCGCCATACATCAACATGAACCAGCCATTGGTATACATATGTCCCCTCCTGCTTGAAACTCCCTCCCACCTCCCACCCCATCCCGCATCTCTAGGTTGTCATAGAGCCCCAGTTTGGGTTCCTGGAGCCATACAGCAAATTCCCACTGACTCTTTTACATGCGGCATGTACTTTAAATCAATGTCTGCTCTATGGTGCAGAGATCTTCGGTCTTGAAAAGAGAGCGCTCTACCAGGGAGTGCGCTAAGAGTCCCACTAGATTTCAAGTGATAGCTTCCACCAGATTGAGTACCTCTGCTGACAGGGCTAATGAACCTTGATCATCCTGAGAAGTTGGTCTGGGGCTACATAATGGAGGCAGGGTCAGAAAGAATGTTTTAGACCCAGGCAATCCCCAGGGGAGTCCTTTGCTCTTCAAATGCCTAGTTGTGACTGTCAGTGGCAAATGAAGTCACTTTAGCCTGAGGAGTGTCTCATACTCCTCAAGGATGAGAATCTGGGTTATCCCTTGCCCCCAGGCAAACCACAAAGGCCAGCAAAGGTCAGTAGGACATTGAATGGGGAGGGCGAGGATGATGAGTATCAGGCTTAGGACCTACTGCAGCAGCAGGAGCGTGGTATATCCCACTAACTGTCCTTTTCAACATTTTCTAAGATCGTGTGACCAACAAAATCTCAAGGAAGCTAGCCAGATAGAGTGGATTTAATAAGAGCAGTGAGGATGTGGTAGATGCCCTTGGTTTTCTCCCAGATCCTCTGTAGCAGCTGGTGTGCCCACAGCCAGCTGCTGTGAGTGTTGGCTGGAGCAGTTAACAGCTGCTCTTCTCAAGAGGGTTATCCTTGTCCAAGTGGGAGTGCCTGGTCTGGGAAGCTAGCACCACCCTCACTGCAAGGCTGACCTGAGCCTGGGACCATGAAGGATCCGACCAGGATGGCCAGCCCTTTGTCTTAAGGTTTCAACAACTCTGCCACCGGTTCTCGTGCAAGAACTTCTCTCTGGGCTTCAGTGCAGAATGTATCCTGGCTTAGCTTTTCTCCTCCTCCTATACTGCTACAGCTTCTCTGGTGGCTCAGACAGAAAAGATCTGCCTGCAATGCAGGAGACCCGAGGTCAATCTCTGGGTCAGGAAGATCCCTCGGAGAAGGCAGTGGCAACCCACTCCAGTATACTTGGCTAGGAAATCCCATGGACAGAGGAGTCTGGCAGGGTACAGTCCATAGGTTCACAAAGAATTGGACACGTTTGAGTGACTAAGCACACACACGCACGCACACAGAAAAAGCATTAGCCACGAGGGAAAATATTTTGAACATTGTAATTAAAATTTTCTTTTCATCAGAAGACACTTTTCAGGTGGCCCAGGACTTCTCAGGTGGCCCAGGGGTAAAGAATCCACCTGCCAGTGCAGGAGACACAAGAGACCCAATCCCTGGGTTGGGAAGATCCCCTGGAGAAGGAAATGCAATCCACTCCAGTATTCTTGCCTGGGAAAGCCCACGGACAGAGGAGCCTGGCAGGCTACAGTCCATAGGGCCGAAAAGAGCACCCACATGTTGAATCAGTGCAAAACCATGAAGTTTAAGAAAATATAACTCACAAAACTGACAAATATGAAGAGCTTCAAAAAAAAATCAGAAAAAGATAACCCATAGAGAAATAGGTAATACCTGAATAGACACTTCTTAAAAGAGGATATTTAAATAACCAATTCATTACTCACAAGGGAAATGCAAACTTAAATAATAATGAGATACAACTCCATATCCACCACGATACCTAATATTAAAAAAAAGAAAACTAGCCACGTGGAACAATGAAAATTGTGCACTCTAGAAAAAATTTAAATTGGTTCAATTGTTTTGGCACTATCTGCTAAGGTTGAAGATGCCTCCATCCTTTGACTCAGCAATCCATTTTTAGGTTAATACCCCAAAAGAAATGCATGCACACAAATAACAAGAAACACAAATAAATTATGCTCATGGCCGGTTAGGGAAATTAAAATGGAGGAAGTCTTGTTCAGGCTTCAGAAGCAGAAGAGCAGGCCTGTGTGGACATTGCCCGGATTCCGCACCTGCCCACAAGCACAGCCAGTCAGGTGGCACTTTAGATAAGAAAGGGAGTGGGTCTTGGAATTTTTGGGCCCCTGGAGGTCTGGCCAACTGCACCCAGGGTTTAGCAAAATCGTATGACTCACAACATAAAAAGACAGCCCTGTAAGTTACAGTAAAAAGCAGAGCTACATTTTTGCACACAAACTAATGATAACAGTTTGCAGCTTGGGATTATAAGTGGGAGCCCCCAACACTGCAATTTGAAGTCTCACCCATGGAGTGGACACACTACCCAGGGCCTGCTCCAATCAGGACTCCAGATTGCTGTTAATGAGGGACTTCCCAGCATGCTGGATTTCCCACGTGGCCTAGTGGTAAAAAATCTGCCTGCCATCGCAGGAGACACAAGAGACATGGGTTGGGTCCCTGGTTCAGGATGATCCCCTGGAGATGGAAATGACAACCAATTCCAGTAGTCTTGTCTGAAAAATTCCATGGACAGAGAAGCCTGGCAGCCTGTAGTCCATGGGGGTCACAAAAGAGTCAGACATGACTGACTGAGCACACGCACATGCATGCACACACACACACACACACACACAACTCCCAGCATGCTGGTTAAGTCTGGGTGTTGATCAGCCCAATTTGGTGATGTATCTGCTACTATTCTTATCTATTGTTTCTATTTCTCTTTTTTTTTAATGACTGTATACTGAAATTAAGTTAAATAACTGTCTGTTAAATATTGAAATTGTTTGTAATGAGTTGGTTTTTTTAATTAATGAATGAATCCTTTGAACCTGGAAGGAAAGTAAAACATCTGGCAAAACATAACCTCATTATTCACAGTTGACCCAAACAGGAAAAAAATACATTCAGCAACAAAAGAAGGTATTTTTAAGAGTGGTATATTCACACAATGGAATACTATGCAGCAATGAAAATAAACAAATTATAACAAGCAGCAATATGCATGAATCTCACAGCTCTAATACTGAATAAAAGAAGCTAAACACAACAAAACAGGTACTGTGTAGTTCCATTTACATGAAGTTCAGAAAACAGGCAAGGATAAACTATGGTGTTTAAGAATATAGGTGTTTAATGTATACCCATGGTGGATTCATGTCAATGTATGGCAAAACCAACATGATAATGTAAAGAAAATAAATAAATAAATGAATTTTAAAAAAAAGAATGTAAGTGTTTAAAAAAGCAAATAAAATTATGAAGTTGGAATAGTGGTTGCCTACAGAAAGTTACAAGGAGGAAGAAAGAAAGAGTTATTAGAAGCATAAGGATACTTCTGGGCTGCAAGATGCATTCTATTTCTTGATCTGGGTGATGTCCTCACCATAAAGGCATTTATTTTATGACAACTTTCAGCTGTACAATCTTGTTTTGTGAAATTTTATGTATGGATGTTATTGTTCAGGTGAAATTTTTAATGAAAAATAAAGGATGCAATTACACAGTATAAAAGCAAACCTTCAGGAATTAACAGAATATTTTAATGTAACTTCTAAAAAGTTAAATATAGCCACTGAAATGTTAAAGAAATGGGCACATAGTAGCTGGTTCAGCAGCAGAGTAAACACAGTTGAAGAGAGCAGTCATGAAGCAGAAGGCATATTCAGTGAATTTATCCAGAATGCAGCAGAGAAGAGAGGGTGGAAAACACAAAAAAGAGATCAAACGGCACAAGGGGAGACAGTGAGAGGATCTAATCTGTGTCTATCGGGAATCTCTGAAGGGAAAGTGATAAGGATTAATTTGGGAATGGCTACAAACATTAAGAGAGTTATATTAATATATTGAGAGAATTTCCCTGAACTGATGAAAAATATAAATCCACAAGCATACAACATACCCTACACCTAGACACATCATAGTAAAACTGAGGAATGTTCACAACAAAGAGAATATCTTTCAAGAACCCAGAGAGAGGAGAAATCACCTATAAAGAAAAGACTTATAGAATTCTAAACAATAGCGAATGAAGCTCTTGTGGTAGCCTCCAAATTGCCCTCCAGTAACTCTCACTTCATTTGTGCCTTTCTGTAGCCCCCTCCCACAATGAATGGCTTCCCAGGTGGCACTAGTGGGAATGAACCCACTAGTGGGAATGCAGGAGATGTAAAAGATGCGGGTTCCATCCCTGGGTCGGGAAGATCCCCTGGAGGAGGAAACGGCAGCCCACTCCAGTATTCTTGCCTGCAGAATCCCATGGGCAGAGCAGCCTGGAGAGCCATGACCCATAGGGCGGCAAAGAGTTGCAGTGACTGAAGCGACTTTGCCTGCAGCAGTCACGCTGACTAGGGGTGGCTCCTGACCAACAGGTTATGGAGGAAGTGATGTGTGACTTCCAAAGCTAAAACATGAAGAGCCTTCACACTTCCACCTCAGTCTCTTGGACTGCAAGTTCTGGAGAAAGTCAACCACCCTGGACGGAGAACACTTAGAAAGCCTGTGGAGAGGTTCTTGTGGAGAGAAACTGAGGCCTTTAACCAACAGCCGTGTGACCTTCCCTAGAAGCAGATCTCCAGGTCTTCAAACAATATCCAACTTCACAACAGATCTTAAGGCGGAACAGAACAACTAAGCTACTCCCAAATTCCTGATCCACAGAAACCATGGAAAATCATTTTTGTGTTAAGCAACTAAGTTTTAGGGCTTCCCAGGTGGTGTTAGTGGTGAAGACCCCGCCTGCCAATGCAGGAGACGTAAGAGACTCAGGTTCAATTCCCGGGTCGGGAAGATCCCCTAGAGGAGAACATGGCAACCCACTGCAGTATTCTTGCCTAGAGAATCCCACAAGCAGAGAAGCCCAGTCCATAGTGTCATACAGAGTTGGACACAACTGAAGCGACCTAGCACGACATGGCACAGCTAAGTTTTGACATAATTTGTTTTGCAGCAATAGATTCAGTTCATTTCAGCTGTAGAATAACAGCTACAAAGTTTTGAAAGAAAATTAATGCCAACATAGAATTGTATATTGAGCAAATCTACTCCTCAAGGACAAAGGGAAAAGAAAATCACTTCAAGATAAACAGAAAGGGAGGGAATTTAACACCAGAGTTGGCTCTCAAGGAATTCCAGTATGTGCTTTGAGAAGAAGGAAAATAATCCTGGAAGGACAGTCCAGTGTGTAAGAAGAAATGATCAACAAACACAACAGTAACATGTAGATGAATCCAAACAACCACTGTCCATAAGACAATAAAACAACATCTAATTTGTGAGGTTAAAGAAAGAACTAAAACACTCAGTAACACTAAGTTGGAAAACTATGATTGGAGCTAAAACATTCTAACGTATTTTATTGCCTTGGAGGTAATCAAATATTTAAGTCTCTGTTAACTTAATAGTCAAGTTAAACAGCTCAAGAGGCAGCGCTGAAACACTTGAATCAGCATGTCTAAATTTCAAGCCTGTATAGAGTAAAATCAATAAAGGTGGGAGGGAGTATGAAAACAAAAATCTCCATTAAGGCAAGAAAGTAGAAAGGAACTAATTAAAGCAGAAATAAAGACAAATTGAAAGAAACTAATCCAGATATATCAATAGTCACAGTAAATACTGGGCTCTTATTAACACCTAAAAGACAGGATCATACTGGGTTAAAACAAAAAGCTATAACTCCCAGTTCTATGCTGTTTTCAGGCAACACAATATAACAATGGAATGCAGAGACGTTGAAAGCAAGAACACAGGGCAAATATATCAGGCAAATATTGGCCAGATGCCCAAGAAAAAAGAATATCTGACTCTGAGAGAACCCATAGCAGACAGGACGGATACTGATGGGAAAAGGCATCACATAAGCTTGTGCAGGGGGCAGAGGCCCTCTTGCAGCAGCAGCAGCAGCAGCAAAACTTCCCAGGTGCTGGCAGCCTCCCTAAAAATTCCCCGTCTCTTAAGCCATAAAAAACATGTCCAACACCATGTGCCATATAGACCAAGGTCTCTAAGTCAATCAGAAGTTAATATCACGAGATGACTTTTTCAATCCCTATGTCTTTGGAGAGTTTCTAAAGAAATTTTGTAAGGTGCATGGATTTGAGACCATATGAGAAGTCACTTGGACTTTATACAGCAGCGAACAGAAAATACTTTAGAAACACCATTTACAGCAGCAGCTACGGCCATCACCCACCAAAAATGTAGCCGGGAATCAAAACGTGCCAAACCTGCATATCACAAAATCATAGCATAAACCACGCACAATGCCGAGGCAGTTAGGCCCCACCGCCGGAGCCCCTCGGGACCCTCCCACGTGGCCGCAGCACCATCGCCCTGGGTGTGAGCCTCTGCTGGGCTCCTGCGCCTTCCCTGCTGGCTGCCTGCTGGTGAGCTTGGTACTTCTGCATCCTGCCCCTCTTACCCTCCCCAGCCTAGGAGCCCCCAGGCGATGGGCAGCCGTCCTGGAGGCTCCGACGGGCTCGACAAGCAAGTGTACGAGGAGCAGGTACAGCCTGTCCACCATGTCATCCCCTCGGCCTCCTTGCCAATCGCAGTGAGAGCAGAAGCACACAGGTCTCCGAAGACCTGAGGGGCCTAGGACGCTGGGGTCTCTTATAAGCGGGCCATTCATGCCTCCCCTGCGCCATGCGCCCCCCAACATCAGCACTTGTGTGCCCCACAGACTCAAGGCCAGGTCACCGAGGCGGGAAGTGGACCCCCGGACCTGCCATGCACAGCAGCACCGTCCTCACCCACAGCTGGTGCTCACAGCCTCCACTCCTGCTTCCAGGGAGTGTGCAGTGAGTCTGCAGGGCTCGGCCGGGGGGCTGCAGCCAGGCTGGGCAGGGACCAGGTCAAGGACGGCGTGGTGGGCGGGCTCTCTCTGAATGGAGACGGGACTAGGCTTGGGGCGGGGCGCTCCACGGTGTGGGCGGGGCCGAAGTGGGCGGGGCCAGCGTGCACTCCTGGCCCTCCGCAACCCTGAAGGTGGAGGTGGTCTGGCCAGCCTGCGTCCAGGAGAGAGGGCAGGGCACCTGTCAGTGGGGGCCCTGGGCGGGTGGCCATGCCCCTCAGGAGCCGCAGTCAGATCCCGGCGAGGGCTCAGCCGTGGGCAGAAATAGAGACTCATGAAGCAGAGGCTTGTCTCGTGGCCGTTAAACACTGACATACATACATCCCTTTTCCTGGACATTTTCAAAACGTCCTGCATACAAAGTAGTTCCTAACATTAGCCAACGATTCTGAAGGCTACTCAGGGATGAGCCATGGAAGTTGATTTCTCCCCAGTCTCCAAGGGACAGGAAAGTCCGGGCTGAGAGTGGGTTAACCTCCTGTGCCTGGGCATGCTGGGATGAGGGACACCCCCCAAGTCTCACACATCAACTTGCTTGTCTCTGCAGCAGGCATCTGTGCACCCCATAGGTGTGCAGTAAGAATTAGGATGGGTTGGGGCACGCCACAGCGAGGGTGAGGGACTCTGTTGTCTGAGCCTTAACTATGCAAGAGTGTCCTAGGCCCTGGGCCAGGGCAAGAGAAGGGCACAGGAAATAGGACAAGAGGAAAGGGGAGGAAGGGGGGAGGAGGAGCAGAAGAAAAGAGAATGGCAGGAGAGAAAAGGTGATGAGAAGGGAAAGGGAGGAAGGAGGAAACAGAGCGAGAAAAGGAGAGGAGAGAAGAGGGAGACCAGGGGAAAGTGTTGAGCAGGGGGTCAGAAGACAGAATGGGGCAGGGAGGAGGGTCATCGGAACAAGCTCCCACCCCTATGTGGGTCTAGGGACTAGAGGAAGCAGAGGCTGCCCAGGTCCAGGTTAGAGAGGTCAGAGGTCAGGGCCAGCTCAGGGTTGGGAGCTGCTGGGCCAGCATGGGTGGAGGGCCTGGCCCCGGTCTCCACGTAGAGCGACACAGGTCTCTCCAGGACAGTCCAATCCCTGATGGCTAGGTTAGGCCTCCTCATCCACCCAGGTCCAGCAAAATCAAGGATCTGAGTCCTCATGAGATACACCAACCCCAAAAAGTGAAGCTGGACATGGGCAGCGTTATGAACAGTGGTCAAAGCCAGTGTCCATGGCTGGGGCCCCTCCCCAGATCCCATCCGCTGAGCCCTGCGCCAGGCAGATTTGGAAGGTCCCTGGGGCAGGTGAGTCCTCTGGGGAGGGCCATTTCCCAGATGGACAAGAAAGTATAAGGACAGAGCAGGAGGCAAAAGCAGAAGTGTCTCCTCTGGTCCAGCACAAGCCCTCTTCACAGAACAGCCTGAGAAGACCCTCCGTCAGGCTCAAGGGTTAGGAAGGCCAGCTGTCCCTGGGTCAGGGAGAAGGCTGTGCCCCATCAAGCTCAGGACCAAGCCTTTTACTTCATAGGGAGGCATCAGCCCCTCCCTGCCTGCTCAGTGAGATGAATGTCCAGGCCAGGCCTGCTCCTGCCCCTGGCTGGGGACAGAGGGTCCTAGTGCGCCAGCCTAGACCCTAGTCTGTCCCTTTGGTTGTGCTTCCTGTCTAGGATGGCAGTTCCCTCCTAGAGTCACTCCTGGGATAAGGGTCACTTGGATCTCCTGCAGGGCCCCATCACTTGTGAATGGATGGCTCCTCAGGCCAGTTCAGCTGGAGTTCCTGAAAGCGACCAAGGTCTCTGGTTCCCCTGGCACCCAGCCAGGATCTGAAGTGTGGGACGGCAGCCCCGATAACGATAACGAGGGATCCAGGGTGAAGAAGCCCTTTCCCTCTGGATTAAGCAGGACACTGGGTTTGGGGTCTGGAATACGCCTGCCTGGTTGCAGGCAAGCCCCTCCTCTCCCAGCGTCTCCAAGACCTCCTGATCTGTGAGGCAAAGGGCCCCTGTCTGCAGCTCAGGGCTGAGCTGGCGATCAGCACTGTCCGTGGCCACACCCCTACACCACTTCCCACTGTACCTCAGAGAACATCTGAACCCTGGCGGCCAGCCCCACTCCCACCCTTGGCCAGCTGCTGCGGGCCACCGGTGCGGCTGGGATTACCTCCAGGCTTGCAGGATCCTCCTCCCCTCCCCCTTCTTGGGACACTTCCCCCCCCCTCCATCCCCCTGAAACTGGGTCTCCTGGCCCGGCCCCCTTCCCTGGACTCCCCCCCAAGCCCCTCCCCTTGTCCCACCCCTCCCTCTTCTGCAGACTCTCCATATCCCAAAGCCCCTCATCTCTCCCAGCCATTCTGGGGGCCTCCCCACCACCACAGATTTTCCCCTGGTTCCTTCCGTTTCAGGCTCTCCCTGCTCCAGGGATGTTGGACAAAGAGGATGAGGTTGCTGTGAGCTGGGTGGGCCGGGAGCTGCAGATTTAAGTTTAATGTAAGTCTCTGTGCAGACCGCAGGCACAGTGCCTGCTGCTGTGGGTGCATTGTCCTGCCAGCCCTTATGCTGCAGGAGTCTGTCCCAGAAAAACGCCTGTACACCCCAAGGCATATACCCTCTCCCTATCTGTAAATGAGTAACAAGGTGGAATGCAGACCAGGATGCTGGCTTAAACCCCACCGGTCCACCCAAGGACCTCGCTCTCCAGGACTGTTGTTCCCCCCCCACTCCCGTCATCGTTGCTGGGGTGCTGCCTACTCTCAGTATCTAATAAGTGCTGGGGACTGACACCCCACAGTGGCCTTCAGAAGGGTGAGGGGAAAGACTTTGATCCCAGAGAAATGGGTGGAAAGGGCCACAGGATCCCTTCACATACTGTGTCTGTACTCCCCTACCACCCCTGTGTGTGTGGAGTTTGCAGGGTGTGTGGGGGGCAGGGGGGGTCTTCTACCCTTAACTGTCCCAGAACTTCTTCAAGAGAGAGGCCCAGTTTAAGTGCTGCACCCCCAGCTCTGTCCTGGTCAGACCAGCCCTCTAATCCACAGTCCAAGGTCTCACTGACCACTGAGTCTCAGGAACTCTTAAAGCAGAGATGGGGGGTTGGTGGGGCATCAGTTGAAAAACCCCCAGCCCCCAACTTGAATCCTGGCTGCACTCTACCTTTCTGCCTGGCCCACATCCCCCAGAGCAGAAGAAAAGAGCCAAGTAGGGAGGCACTGTGGGGTCAAGGGAATGTGGGCTGCTCTGCTCCCACCCGACCCAGCAAGGTCTCACAGTGAGAGCGACTCTCTCAGGCTCCTCCTCCCCAGTGGCCCAGGCACACACAGATCCTGCTGATCACAAAAACAGCACCTCACCCACCCCATGCTCCCCATCTGCTACAAGTCTCCACTTACCTTAATGCCCAAAACAGTCCCAGCTCAGGCACTTGGCGGCTGGGGCCAGGCACTTGGTGTGACCCGAGGGGATCACACCGTGTTCCTTCCCTCCATCTCCATCTCAGAGAGCTATGAGTCAGATGGGGTGACCCTGATGGGGGTGGGGACTGTTCTCATGCAACACCATCTCCCTGGCCCTGGCCAGAGCTGGCAAAAATACATACATACGTACAGTCTTTAAGAAAACGGTCTTCAAAAACAGCAAAATTCTGTAAAGCAATTATCCTTCAATAAAAAATAATTTTTAAAAAAATAAATAAAAATAAATTAACTTAAAAAAAGAAAGAAAGCAGCCAATATTTCTGTGTGGAATAACAGCATCGGCTCCCATATCTCCCCCCACCCCACAAAGATCTCTGGGATGCTCTCCCAGGACAAAATGAGCCCAGCCCCACTCCGTCCAGGAACAGGAGAGAACTTCCATCCTGTGATGGCCCTTTAAAGGGAGGGAGCATGTGCAGGATGGGAAGAAGTTGGGTGGAGGCCGGTGGATATCCAGGTCTGAGAGGTCCCAGTGGCTTAGTCCTAGAGAGGAGGGGCTGACTGGAGCCCCCACGGGACCCTTCTCCCCAGGAAGCCCTTCCCCAGCAGCTCCCTCCCGAGGACCTCCTCCCCCAGAAGTCCTGCTTAAGCCTCCCTCTCCCTAACTGTGGAGCCAGCCAGGCTCTCAGCTCCTAAGTGGGGCTTTTGATTCTTTATGAGTCTCCTACCCCATAAAAGCATCACCACTGTGCACAGTTCAGAACCTCTGAAAACAGCTGACAGCAGTCCTGGGTTGGGTGGGTGTGAGAGGAGCTGCTCTGAGCATGGGAAGGGTGGGCTCATGACCACGGAAGCACAACAGTTGCTCCAGCTCAGATCTCGGTCACTCAGCCAACCTGGCCTTGAATGTGGGACAGCTGCCACCTGCCGTACCTCAAGCCCTCCCAGTAACCCAGGCTCAGGCCCCTCCCAGGAATGTCCAGAGGGATCAGGTGGGGACTGACAGCAAAGGGCTCCGATTAATAAACGTTTGATAGGAATTTCATATGTTGATACAGGTCCTAAACGTTTTCCAGGAACATCTGGCAGAGGGTGAGCCCTGTTTGTGTGCTCAGTGAGAGTGCTTTTTCCAGGTCCTCAGCCCATCTCTTTCCCTGGGCCCCACTGGGTCTCTGGGTTGCCACCCCTGCCGTGGCCTGAGCCTATTCCTTACCCGGGAGCAGACAGTTCCTGGAGTGGAAGCCAGAACCCAGGCCCAGCCCAGGGAGGGACATCAAGTCTAATTCTTCTCTGCGTCCTTCCTCCTCCCAGCAGACCAGGAGAGGAGTCCTGCCTGCCTGCCATCAGGCCCACAGCTGTGCCACCTGGGGAGGGCAGGGGTGGCAGGGAGGGGCCTGCAAGCCTCCACTGCATGGGCTGGGTTGGGCTGTGGCCCCCTCTGGCCCTTACCCACTGTGACCGTCTCCAACCTCTCACACACACACACACCAGGACCTGGGGCTTCTGGGGGTCCCTGTAGGTAGGTTCCAAAAGACACAGGGCAAAGCACACTAAGGTCTGTCTGAAGTGGTGACAGGAGAGAGCTGGACTCCAGGGGCAAATTGACCCCTGGGTAGACCTGGAGGTGAAAGGTCAGAGGCAGGTCCCTGAAGAAGTCAGCATCACCGCAAAGCCATTGTTTGACAGGCCTCATATAGCAGAGCCTTCATCTGAGGGTATGTGGTGGCTTAAAGAGAGCTCATGACAAGTCCGGTTTCAGCCAGAACTATGCCAGGAGGGTAAGGGCAGGCAAGATTCACCCCCAAAGACCCCTGGGCTTTAGTCCCGAAACCCAGGGCAGCAGGTCGATAGTAAGCGTGGAGACCTGGACTGAGGCCAGTTGGACTCATTGGCGCTAATCCCACCCTTGGGCCACCGTGTGGGGGTTGGGAGCCAACATCATTAGGGGGCTACTTTCAGCTGAGCAGTCTGTACCCCTCTACCCCCAGCCGCCTCGTGCCGCCTGTGTGGCCCTACTAGAAGCCACTGTTTGTCTCTCCCCTCTCTTTCTTTCTAATAAAATGAAGTGGCATGGAGGCAGATACCACTTCCTGCCTCCTTTCATAAAGTGTGAGTGTATGCTGTAGCACACGGCCAGCTCCCCTCACCAGGCCCCCAGGGCAGCGAGCTGGCCCGACTCTCATGAGCCCCATTGGATCTCAGATCACACCCTGGAAGCCCCCAGACGCATGCACACAGAGCCTGGGTCAACCAAAGAGCAGACCTGAGTAGGAGGGGCTGGGTGGCTTGGTCCCCGCCACTTTGGGCAAACAGAAGGACAGCCCCGGGAATCCAGAAGCAAGGTGGGCACCACCGTCCTGGGCCCTGACAAGATGCCCCTGGGGCCTGGGAGTGCCAACTCACACTTGGGCACTGGGGCTCAGGGATCATTCCTGTATTCCATGGGGGTGACTAGGTGGAGCAGGAGACTGTTCTCCATCCCCTGGCACAGGGCTTGCTGTGTGGGGTGACAGTGGCATATGGGGCGTGGTGGGAATGGGAGGCCTCCCTCAGATTGGGGAGGGCCCCCCATCTAAGCCTCAGCATCAAACATTTGCTCCAAATTACAGTCAATATGTTTCATAATGTTTTATGCTTTTCCTGCAGACCTGATCTCTGCTGCCCCTAATACTCACCACACAAACACCCTCAGCCAGTCCTGTGTGAATAGGCCCAGCCCAGCCCACTGGGTCAGGGCGCAGGAAACATGCCACCTCCACCAAACCACAGCGGTACCTGGACTAGCTAGGCAGATGAGATTGCCTTACGCCCGGAGATACGAGGTCCCAGGTATGGCCTAGATGCCCACAGACCAGAGAACAGGAGGGTGGAGGGTCACGGCCAGCTCTTCGTCTCCACCTCGGCCCAGCAGCAGGGCTGCATTGTCAGGTATGCCTGCAGCTGCCTGCCTGTCTTTCCAGGAGCCCAGAGGGCCTCCTCTCCAGCACTCAGCGCAGACAGCTCATTTGTCAGTTCAGCGCCCCCCACCCACCTGCATGTGCCCACATACCAAGGAGCCTGGGAAGGTGGGGTGCACTCAGCATCCCACAAGGGGGACCTGTTCTCACCTCCTCCTCTCTGTACCACCCTGAGACCCAGCCAAGCTGTCTCTGAGGCCAGCTGTGTCCTGGCCACTCTCCTGCCAGCTGGGCCAGAAGCCACTTCTCTCCTCTTTCTCCTGAGCCACAAACCCTCAGGGCCAGCACACCCTTCCCAGGACCCCTACTCAGGAGAGGTCCTTCCTAGGTAGCAGCTTCCAAGCCAGAACCATCTACCTCCCACCTCCCTCCAACCAGCATACCCCCTACAGTCCCTGCCTCCGCCTGCCTTCTAGATCTCAGAGCCCCGCCTTCATCCTGCTTTGTTTGCCTCTGGACTCCCTCCCCAAGTCACTGGCAAGCTGCTCGCCCTCTATTACCTCCAAGCTCAGCCCTAGCAGACCCCTGCTCTGCTGCAGACTCAGCCACTCTCACCTAAGGTTTCCTGGAAACCTCATCCCAACCACTCTGCTGCCCCCTGGGTGAGATGGAGAGAGCTGGCTATTTCTGCTACCCAGAGTGGCTCCTTCTCATTCTCAGGAAGGACCTCTGATCTCACCCCTATCCTTCAGAGAATATCTGGGACTGGGCTGTCCCTGGGCCCTCCCCCAAGCCCCTCAGGGTCCTCAGAGCCTCTTGGCAAGAATCCTCCAAGGATACCCTAATCTGTGGACTGGGTTCCAAGGCCAAAGACCCCAGGGTGCCTCCCTTGCATTCCAGTTGAAGGTCAGTGACTCCAGAAGGGAGAGAGGGCACGAAAAGGAAGGACCTACAAAGGGTGGGGGCACAAAGGGGACACAGCCAGATCCTAGACCCCTGTGGTGTAGCTGGGGGCTCTCTCGATGGGAAGGCATCATCAACATTTCCTTCCCTGGGCCCCAGTCCCTCCATGTTTGTCCTCAATACTGGGCCTGGGGTTTCCAACCATCCTTCCTGGGGTCAGAGTCAGGACTGGGAAGAAATGAAACCTTTTCTAGGAGACCGCTGCTTACCTAGCCCTGAGTCACCGACCTTGCTGGCATTCCCTGGGTGTCAATTGCTAGCTACTTTTACTAAGCAGTCAATGAAGAGCCTTCTCTCATGAAAGCAGCCATTCTCCAAGATAGGCCTCCTAGCCTTCATGCCCTTGGGGATTATTTTAATCTGAGCTAGGGGTAGTCAAGCAACTCCCCGACTCCTAGGTGACATGAGTACTGCCGAGGCCCCTGGACACCTGCCCGGGGGGCAACCACAACTCTGTTGCTCAATCAGTGCTGTGGAGAGACACTGAGGCCTTGGCCACCAGCCCTCTCCAGCCCAGCAGTCACAAGTCAGACCTTTTGGAAGACAGCTGCTAGTGAGAGGCCTCAAGCCGGAAATGCTGACCAAACTCCAAAAACAGGCAGGAGACGATTGTTGATTATTGTGTTGGCCACTCAGTTTGGGGCTATTTCTTACTCATCCAGAACACATCTCCCCTAAAGCCACTGCCAGGTGGTTTTCCAGGTGTCCATGGATGTGATCTACCATCCTCAGGCTGAGTCGTGTCAGGCCCACCAAGACACGCAGCACACAGAGCTGCTAGGTCCTAGAGCTCCCAGTCTTATGCCCAATCACACCCTAGAAAGCCGGTAGGGATATCTGTCCATCTGTACCACAGCCACAGTGTGATATGAGGACCTCTAAAAGGACCAAGAGAGCTGTTTCCCAGGCAGAGGGAAGAGAGGACCAAGGCACACCCACCAGGGCAGTAGGCTCGGGACTCAGCGCTGGATGCCCTGGCTTCCAGGAGCCCACATGAGGTGCAGGGGCAGAAAGGGCCACAGCACTCATCTGCTCTGCCTGGGGCCTCAGCCCAGGCAGTGGACCCTGGGGCAGTGTACAGAGTCCACAGTCAGGGGCCAGGTAAGGAAGGCCAGAGGTGCCATGTGCACCACCCACGAGGATGGCCAAATCATTCTTAGGGCCTTTTTCCTGACAAAGCTGCACATCCAGCCCTGTCCACCTCTCCAGCATGGCCTCTCCAGGCTCCTTGTTCAGAAACAGAGTGTCATTCTCGCCCATCTCCCTTACCTCACCTACCAATGCCAGCACCAGTCCTGTGCACAAATGGGGAAACAAGCCCAGAGAGCTCGTGAGGGGAGCCTAACTTGGTATGGCACCCCAGAGCTCTGGGGGGGCAGCTGCCCATCTGTCTGTCCAGGGGAAAGCCTGCGCTCATGACCCTGGGAGCTAGGGGATGCCCTGAGGGTCAGGGGGCCTTGTCCAGGTAAGGCTTGGGCAGAGGGCAACTTACGCAGAACTGTGAATTCTGGCCTAGAGTGAATGGAGGTGCTATGCCTTTGCTCAGCCACCTGTGCACACACACTTTTGCACACTCACTTTTGCACACACCTCCAGGAGAATGCACACACTCACACCCATACAATGTGTACACTCTTTATGCATGCACAAACACACAGGAGAACACATGCCCTCCAGGATAACATACACTCACATATACACCCAGGAGAATATGCTCCCCCGCCCCAAGGAGAACACACACATTCACATGCACACCCAGGAGAATGCACACACCCAAGAACACACACACTCACATATACACCTAGGAGAATACACTCCCCACCAAGGAGAACACACACTCTCACATACACACCCAGGAGAATGCACACCCCCAGGGGAACACACACACTCACCTTTAAACCCAGAAGGCACACCGGCACCCACGTGCGTGCGTGGCTGCCAAGTGCAGCATGGGCGTTCCCTCAATTTCTGGCCTGGAGCTGGTGGAGTCTGTCACCAGCTGAGCCCCCTCCCTGCTCCTGAACTCAGGGAAGCTTTTTCAGAGACAAGGTGGAGGCAGCCAGCAAATGGACCCCAGACCAGCTCAAGGACCTCAAGTGTCAGTCCAGAGACTCGGGGGCAGCCGCCAGGTCAGAGCACACGTGAGAGGTGCGGGGGGCCCCTGCGTGTGCACCCCGTGGGCCCAGGGGCCTGATTTACAACAGGGCTCCCGCACATGTGTCAAAGCCACCATGTTAAACACCGGCATAAAAATAATATATAGGTTACCGCAACGTTTTTATGACCTTCCCCGGCCCTGCGCTGGAATGCCGGGATCCAGCAGGTGAAATAACACACATGTCAGCGGCTATGCTGTGCTGAGTGCATGGGGAGCCTGGGCAGCCAGGACGCTGAATCTGGGCCCTACGTTCTCCTGGGGAGGCAGAACCAGGGTGGCGTCTGGCGTGCCCCTGAGCTCCAGAGAAGTTGCAGCTTGGACCAGGGTGGTGCCGGTGGGGCTGCCCTGTGGGTGGGCAGCAGAGGAAGGCTTGCAGCCACTGTGGGAACCAGAGGAGGCTGAACCAATGCAGGTAGCCTTGCGCAGGGAGACATGGCCCTTGAGCTCATGACAACCTCTGGCTGTAGCAGGGAGATGGGGTGATGTAGGTGCTGGGGCAGCTGCAGACCTCCTCCCCGTGGCATCCCCCTGGAGACAGCTCCCTTGCCTGTGAGGAGGGAAGTTGCAGAGTCTGTGCTCAAAGCCCTGTAAAACACCTGGTCCTGCACAAGTCTCACAGCATCATCTGTCTTTGGCACACAGAGTCAACAGGGATTGCCCTTTTCCTCCAGGACTGGGGGAGCGTGAAGACCAGAACCACACAGCCACCCTGTGTGCCCACAGCATATACTGCTGAGCCCACTCAGCCACGTGCCCGCTGTACCTCTCCGGGCCTGGGGACCCCTCCTCTGAAGCCTTCCTGAAGGGCCCGTATATACCAGGCTCCAAAGCCTCTAGAGCCTCAAGCACAGTCTGGTCAGTTTCAGCCAGTTGTCTTGAGTTCCCAATGGCTAGCAGAACCTGAATTTGGGGTGCTATCCATATTGGGGTCTCACATACTTTGAGGGTCCCGACAGGGTTAGGGAGTTGACCTGAGTCACACAGGCCAGGCTGGCAGGAGAATGTGGCCATCAGGGGCAGGTGGAGCCCCAGGCCTCCCCACTGGGGCTGGCTGCAGATGGGCAGAGTCCAGGCTCAGGCCCCTGGCTGAGAAGGCCCCAGCTTGGTGTGACCCTGGGGCTTAGAGGCTGACAGAGCCCTTCGTGAGATGTCCCTGACACAAGTCCAGTCCCTGGGGCCGTGGTAGCCTGCTGTCTTCCAACCATGGTGTCCTGCAACCTCTGCCTGTTGAGGGCCCAGGGTGGGGGACCCTCTCTGAGTGTGAGGCATCATTAAGGAGGCTGGGAGGTGGGGTCAGCCTGCCCCAGGCCACTTTGGACTTTGCAAGGGGGCCTCTGCAAGGCTCCTGAGCACCCCAGGGCTCAGGAGGCCAGGAATGGGGGAGTCTGTGAGCAAGGCAGTTCTCATCCAGAAGCCTGCACACCAGGGCGGGGAAAAGTGGCAATGGGAGGCCATTGGAGGGAATCCACGGAAGCACACATGGCTATGTAGGAGGCAGTAAATGCCACCCCCCTGGGAGGGCCCCTCACTTAGGCAACTTGGGCCGCTGTGGGCGCCACAGATGCTCACCAGCCCTTCACACGTGCCAGACCTGCTGGGGCCCTAGAATGCCAGTGCTGACAAAGCCAACCTGAACTTCAGCCGGGGTAGGGTGGGGCTTGGCCAGGTGGAGGGCCAGACAGGAGACCAAGATGGAATTTTTATAGGACACCTAATAACTGCCAAGAAGAAAAAACCAGGACTTCCAAAGAAGATGCTGGGACAGGACCCTCCAAGGACAAGAGAATAGAACAGCCGGCAAGGCCCCTGCTACAGAGTGGGACAGAAAAGACAAGTATGAAGGGCACAAAAGCCAAGGAAGCCTGGCAGAGCTCACCCTGGGCGCGGGGTCTCTACTGCCAGGGCAGGTGCAGGCAATAGGCCTTTGGGGTGTGGAAACTGAGAGGCCAGGGGCAGTGTGCCTTTTACACATGTGGCCCATTGAGTTTTCCACAATACCACCTGGGTATTTTAAGTTCTGCACACTGTACTGGACCCTTGCACTTCCCTGCCAGGAAATGGGGGCTCTCCGGCCAGAGGGAGGACTGTGTAAGTGCTATCAGACCAGAAGGGGCGTTCAGGGTGACCTCCAAGAAGGTAAGGCAGCCCTCTCCTGGAACCTGTGCTCTGCCACTCTCCTTTTGCCGCCCGCCATGCTGTGAGGAAGCTCAGGAGTGGTTGCGCCCCCACAGGTTCCAGTCCCTGTGGCCGAAAGGTGCAGGGATGAGCTGTCCACCCGCTCCTGCCCCCCTGAGAACCCAGGGTAGGACCAGTGCTGCTGCTGGGAACAGCTGCATCTCCAGGGTGGGGGGTCACATAGCCCCTGTCCTGAACCAGATGGCCAACAACAGGTGCTGGCTCTGAGAAGACTGTGGGCACCACTTAGAGAGCTGGCCTGGACCCGAGCCTGGAGGCCACAGGGCAAGGACTGGGAGAGAAACGCTGTGGTTCTGGATCACACCCAGCCAAGAGGGAGATTGAGAAGGAATCCTGGGGGCTCGTGGCGAGAGGGAATAAAACTGAAAGCAGGGGAGGAAGGAGGCAGAGGGCGCCACAGGACTCTTGCATGGCTTTTCCAGGTACTCCAGGTTCTCCAAGAGAGCTGTACAGACTTGCCTTTTTTTCTGCTTTTCTGAAGTCCCCAAGAGCTTGCATCACATTTATGAACAGATAGAAAAAAAAAAAAATTTTTTTAACCTCTAAGTGGCTCCCTGCCCTCAGGATAAGGCCAGACTCTGAGTCTCGCTCCCAGAGTACTGTGTCTACTGCTGCTCCAGGCTTCCTTCCCATCTTTACTCAGGTCTTATCCCTCCTCCCCAAGGCCTCCCTACACTGGCCTTCAGGCAGTGCCCCTCGCCCAGGCTCACAGGGAGGGAGAAGGATGGGTTAGGCCTCACAGTGGCCTAGGGAGGGAGAAGTCTTACTCCAGAAGAGGTGAGGCTCAAACATCAGGCATACGGCCAGCATCCTAGTGCAAAGGTGAGACAGATAAACCACTCAAGGCTACATCTCAGAGTCCAAGGGCAAGTCTATGGAGCCAGGACCCACAGCCAGAGCCAGGGATGCTCTCAATGACTAGCTCAACAAGCTACACCAAGGCTCTGGAAAGGGCAATGGGGCCAAGGGCCATCAGAAGTCTCAGGGCTATGTCTCATTAAAAAGAATGAAATGACATCATTTGCAGCAACATGGATGAACCTAGAGATTGTCATATTGGGTGAAGTAAGTCAGACAGAGAAGGAGAAAGACCGTTTGACATCCCTTATATGTGGAATCTAAAGAGAAACGATACAAATGAGTTTACTTACAAAACAGAAAGAGACTCACAGACTTAAGAGAACGAACTTATGGTTGCCAGGGAAAGCTCTAGGGGAAGAGATAACTCACTCCTTTAGTTAGGGAGTTTGGAACGGACATATTTAAACTGGATGATCAACCAGTGGTTAGCTCATAAAGCTGGGAGAAAGGAGGAAGCTTTGCTGCCCGATAAGCCTCCCTGAGCACAGCGTGAGAGCCTGAGCAGAGGCGACTTTGGCCAGAGCAAGCGTTGTAGCCTCAGCCATAGAAACCCCCACGAGGAGCAGGAGCAGGTGAGCTCACCCACAGGCAGGTGAGCCCTGAGGAAGATGTACAAAGAGCCTGTGGCCAGTACCACAGGGGCAGCGGAGGTTGAGCCTTGAGCACTCCAGCCTTGCATCTAGGGCTTTCCAAAGATCTCTCCTGGCAATGCTAACCTCTGGAAACCCAGAGGGCACTGTGCCAGCCCAGCCAGCACCTCCTCCTGCAGGAACTTCCCTGACCACTTCCTCCTTGGAGCAGCCACCCAGAGGTGGGGAGAGACCATTGGGGGTGCAGGAAGAGTCCACAGTATGGAACCCTAGGGGCAAGGAGAGGCAAGTCTTGGAACGAGACCATGTTGGGGCATGTAGGGGGTCCCCACGTGCCCACCCTTCCAGACACAGTCCAGGGGTCCTCTAGTGTGGGGATTGCCAGTGCTGGTCCCTGCCCCCAGCCTCTCCGCCCACCCATCCCCAGTCCGCAAACATTCACAATCTGGAAACAGCAAAGACAAAACACAGAAACAAGGCAAAGGAAACCACTTATCCCCTGGAGCATCTTGGACATGTTTCTCTTGGACATTAAAAACGTAAACCTATGCGTTTGAAACAGGGCTTGAAGAGTGACATTTTTCTCTGGTCAAGGTTAGGTGGGGTGGCTGCAGCCTGCAGGCTCAGAAGAGAACATGAATCAGACAGCCTGGCAGCACAGACGCTGCCTGCACCCAGGGCACATCCAGGGTGCACAGTGCCCGCGGTCCACTCAGGACACACTGCACCCGCGTGCACACGTCTGCTCCCATGGACGGTAGAGCCTGCAGCTGCATGCACTCGCGTGGGGCCCTCCTCTCTGCTAGCCGGGAGGGGAGCGCACTCTCATGCTCATGGCGTGTGGGCACCCAGAGGTCTGAAAGCACAGGCACACCCATTCAGGGGCCCGTGCCAGCCACCCCAGTGACCTGGGGGCCCCGGGAGCCTGGAGAGCAGGAGAACCTTGGGGACCCAAGGAGGGAAGAGGCCTGACAGGAGGAGGAGGAGGTACGGGGCAGAGTCCCCGGCCAGGCTTCTCATGAATTACGCGCCCACCCACCCTGGAGCCCACATGGCCCAGAGGCCTGAGTCCAGCTGGTGGCCAGTGTTCAGGCGGTCACACCTCTCCTTCCCCTGTGGTACTGTGCAACCATGAGGTACACATTCCGTTTGGTTGGACCACTGCATGGGGACACAGGCAGTTCCCTGGATCTGCCTCCCCTCTCCCAAACCCATCCTCACTGTGACCACTCTCAGTGCCAAGGGCAGTAGACCAGGACCCTAAGCACCCCAGGCAAGGCCTGATGCTCACCCCCATAGCCCCTTGGATTTCTGGATCTCAACTAACTCCAGTCTCAGCTTCCTTTCCCAGGAGGAACTCCAAGGGCAGTGGTGGGCATGTGGAGCCTGTAAGGAGAACTAGTCCAGGACTCCAAGCCCCTGTTTCCTCCAAGTCTCAGCTGTAGAATGAGGCTGGCCTGGAGGGCAAAGTCCATCTGGGTCCCCAAGGCTTCATTTCTTATGTTCTATGCAAGGGCTAGATCTAATAGGCAGGATTCTTCTCATTGAGTGCCTCTGGGCTGGCCACCCAATCCTCACTGGGAGTGTCAATGTCTGCACCCAGGAAATACATCCCGGGTGGCACTAGTGGTAAGAACCTGGCTGCCAGTGCAGGAGACATAAGAGGCATGGGTTTGATCCATGGGCTGGGAAGATCCACTGAGAAGGGCATGGCAACCCATTCCAGTATTCTTGCCTGGAGAATCCCATGGACAGAGGAGTCTGGCAGGCTACAGTCCATGGGGTCACAGAGTTGGGCATGACTGAAGTGACTTAGCATGCATGCATGTGCCCAGGAAATGGGCAAACGAAGGCCGCCACACATGACTGTGGCAAGGGCCACACAAGGCACTGGGTGTGATGTCCACGTCCCCTCCACGTCCACCCTCTGTCCAGGGGCCCAAGCCCTCCCAGGAGAGTGGATGCACCAGTGCAGCCCTAAACTGCTCACAGTTAAGAAGAAGCAGAGCCAGCCTTGAGCTCACACTCCTTTTTCATTTATTCCTTTTGGATTCATTTTACCACTCAGAACACCTCCAACTTTCAAGTATTAATGAACTATATATTTTTTCTTTAAAAACATGGAAATGTGATTGTTAAAATCTCCCTTGCATGGGACTAGAAGGAAGCAGAAAGTCCTGATTCACAGAGGCAGCACATCCCGCATGGAAAATCAATAGAGCACCCACCCTCCGCCGGCTAGGAATGACGTAGAAGACAGAACACAGAGCTCTCTGCCACCCCACCCTGGGCCTGCGTCAAAAGACAGACTCTGACTCCCAGGTGTGGGGCGCTGAGAGCCTGGGGAGGTCTGCACCAGCATTGTCCCAGCATGGTCAGACTCCAGCTTGCTTCCCTCACTCCTCACAGGTCTTGGTTCCAGCCCTTGGACTCAACAGGTGCCTCAGGACCTAGACAGGGCCTGGTTTCCTGCTGCGTGTACCCCTGAAGCCCAGGGTCCAGCCTCCTGTGCAGCACGTTGGCACACATCAGAGAACTCGGGGTTTCTTCTGCAGCTCCCAGGACAGGGACTCAACAGGACCCAGAAAGTGTGGTCAGGCCTCCCGTGGTATCCTCAAACCTAGCCTGACCCAGCCCGTTCCCTCTGTCACACCTTTCTAGGGTTCACCCTTCTGTGAAGCAGTTCAGTTCTCTGCGATCCCTCCTCCAGGAAGCACTCTCTGCTGGCTCAAGAGAAAGTGAGATCTGGGCCTCCCGATGTAGATGGTGGCAGTAAGTTGCAAGGGGACTGGAGCAGTGAACACGGCCCTCTGAGCTTCCTTGGCCTGGGTGCACACTGGGCTGTGAAAATACTCACCAAAGTTCCCTGCCACCTCCGGCTCCATAGCTCTGCCCCAGATGTGCAGAACTGCCTGGTGCCCCAGTGGTCATGATGCTGGACCAAGCAGCACGTGGCCACTTGCTCTCTGAAGCAAACCAAGAGCTCAGACTTCATGGCCTGCTCTCCTAGAACCCGGCGATTTGAGATCCTCTCAAAGAGCCCTCCACAACTTCTGGGCCCACAGCCTGGGAGACAGGGCACACCAAGATTTTAGCCTCCCCCAGGACCCTTCCCGTCTCTAGTACTCTCTGCCAGGAGCATTATAGAAGGCCACCAGGCTAAGGTGGATACCGGGTGAGCAGAGCCCAGCTCATCTGGGGAACCAATCATCCAAGGGAGGGAGAACCCTGAGGTGACCGCAGAGACACTGAGGCCGCCACATTGCGGAGAAAGGAGGAGGCGGGCCTCGTGAGAACTTTAGGAGCAAGACCCTTTTGGACTTCCCTGGTGGTACAGTGGATAAGAATCTGCCTGCCAATGCAGGAGACACGGGTTCAATCCCTGGTTCAGGAGGACCCCACATGCTGTGGAGTGGCTGAGCCCGTGACCACAACTACTAAGGTGCGTGCACCTAGAGTCCATGTTCTGCGACAGGAGAAGCCCACACACCCAGCTAGAGAGTAACCCCTGCTCTCTGCAACTAGAGAGAGACCACGTGCAGCAATGAAGACCCAATGAAACCAAAAAAATAACAAATCCTGCCAGCACGAGGCTCAGGACCAGCATCCAGCGCCAGCCTGCATGGAGAGACACCTGTGCTGGAAGCCCGGGTCTACAGCTGGCCCGAATCCACTGACCACATCCTGGGGCCCAGAGCAAGCCAGACCTGGGAGCTGAGCAGAAGATAGAGGGGCTGTCAGAAGGACCAGTGGGTGATGAAGGCATAGTTTCTGTATGGCCAAGTGTAGTTGAGTGAGGTGGGTGGGGATGGGCAGCAGGTGAGAGCCAAGTGAGAGGGGGTGGAGTGTGAGGTGAGCTGGCTGGGGGTAGAAGCTGGGTAGGGAGTGGGAGTAGGGATGGGGAGGGATGGTGGACTAGGAAATGCACAGATATGACTACTGGAGGTGCCCACTATCTGGGAAAGCACCGAGCATCAAAGCTTCCACGGGAGGCTGGTGGGCATGGGCCAGAGGCCCGTCCTTGTCTTCCCCAAGGGACACGACGTGCTTGCCATCTCCCACTTTGTTTGCCTCCAGTTCCCCCATCAGCATCTGACTCACAATGCAGTAGTCCTGCACACAGACAGGCACACACACCGTTGTGTACACGGAGCTCCTGTAGCATGCGCATATGCGCACACACACAGGCTCCCAGTCCCTCTCAGCGCACACACACAGGCTCCCAGACCCAGCCCTTTTGCCTACCACCCCTTCTGCTTGCCTTAGACCACCCTTGCCTGTCACCCACCAAGCAAACTCTATGAGCATCTATTATGCTAACTTCTGTGCGAGTCCTCACATCACTGCCTGTAGTAGAGGGGGGCTGAGCAAGCAGGGGCGGGGGACACAGAGACCCACAGGTGTTGGGCCCAGGCAGGAGAAGCTGCCAGTCTTCAGCTCCCACATGCTGCATGAACATCTGGATCCTAGCACAATAAAACCCCCACCTGAGCTGCTGATGCAGGGCGGTAGGTTGGGGAATACGAGGACCCAGTCCTGGGTGGGAAGCCAGAGCACAGAGCTCCAGGTCTCCCAGACACCTCTCTATGCACAGAAGCTCCCACTAGGCCCACGAGTGATGGACAGACCCTCACCCAACTCAACTCTCTCCAACCCACCTCCTCGGGGCCGCTGCCAGCATCATGATGAGGACCAGACGTTTGTCACCACCCTATCACCTCGGCTTCTCTTGGTTATGCTTCCTGGGTCAGCAGCACCTGACACATTGCTTGCTTGCTTGCTATGTCTGTCTGTCTCTGTCTGTCTGTCTCTTCCTCTCTCTGCCGACAGACTATGGGGAGGGATGCAGTGTGGTGGCTAGCAGATCCCACATGATGCTCCGTTGTTGCAAACTTCCCGGCATGCAAGGTCCAAACACCAGACATTTAGCCTAGGAGGAGGACACAGTCTGCTCCCCATCAAGCCCTGGATGTGAGAGACCTGAGTTCCACCCTGGGCAGGAGGGGCAGTAATCCACTCACAGCTATGGAGAGAGGAGCCCCTCTGGGTTCCGTGCCACCAGAGAGCACAAACCTAATAGCCGTATCCAGGGGTACACATAGGGTACCCACACATCCTTATGTCCAAGTGCACACGAGGCCGCCAGCCTTCTCCCTCCCTGACCTATTTCTTGAATTACTTATTCCTTTGCTCCTGAGTCCCAGTCTAGAACATTCTTCCCTGAGGTTGGTTGGTACCCATGACTGGCATGAGGATAGTTGTCTGCTCTTCTCTCCTCTGAGCAGCCTTCAGACGATCACTGTGATCTTGTCCAGGCGCATGCAGATCATGCCTTGGGCCTCAGTTTTCACATCTACAAAATGCAGCTTTGCAAAGGCCAGTCAGCAACCAGGCAGTAAGAAACGTGTGCCCTGCAGCTGTGGCCAAGTTGTGGGTGCCCTCAGGCCCCAGGCCCCTCCAAAGCCCTCCTCAGTGCCACAGCCTTGTCACCCACATCCCCAGTCTTCCCACTGCATCAGCATTAAGGCCTTTCACCAGCTGACTCTGGGCGTTAGGTCAGCGTTTCACTCATTCATCCTTGTGCAGTTATGGAGCACCAACAACATATGGGTCCCTCCTTCTGGGTTCACAGTATCCTAGAAAAGGACCAAGTCACACAGGAGTCTGACTCGGCACGGGGCGGGCAGCAGGGCCCCAGTCACCCTGGTGAGCAACCCTACAGGCTGTGGGAGAAGGTCTGGGGCCCCCACCTTTAAGTTCCTCTCTGTGTTGATGTACTCATTGCAGGCTGCCTCTCTGTGTTTCCTTCTCTAGGTTCTGCCTCTGGCTCTCCAGGTGCACCAATGCTTCCCTTGCTGGACCCCACTCAGGGAGGGTCTGGTCCAATCCTGGCCCCTCCCAGCCTGCCTGGCCAGCTCTGCTCCCCCCTCCCCGGCTAGAGAAGGATGACTTCACCCTGCCAGAATCCGGCAGCATGCAGTATTTACATAAATATTCCCCCACCCCTGGAACTGGAGTGCAGAAAGGCAGGCAGGCAATCTGTGGGGCTGTTCAACCCCCCACCCACCCACTCTGAGCTCCAGCCAGCCAGCCCAAACCTCTGTCCCTCTCTGAAGCTGCTTCTCAGGCTGCAAATGGGGCCACCTAGGCTTCATCACGTGCACAAGTCCAACTGGAGAGGCACTGCTTCTGATGGGCAGAATGCCAGGATTTCTGTCGCCCCAGCACCATTCTCTTTTAAGGTCAACTCACCTTGATCCCAGAAAGTCCCCTTCTCCCTGTGGGCTTGAAGGATAGACCCATCCCACTAAGAAAAGACACATTCTTGCTCAGGGAGGCACCTTAGCCTGAGGCAGGCAGTCGAGAAGACCTCTGATGGAGGCAGAAGCAGCCTTCAGTCTTGTGTGATGAGAGGCTGAGGAAGGCCCAGGCAGAGCTCAGAGGCCTTAAAGGGGAGTAGGCCACAGGAAAGGAGGGGACCCTGGCTGCCAGGACCTGAGTATCAGGGGAGGCCTCAGGCTCCCGCCAGGTGTGGCCCTGGGCTGACCCACAAGGGAAGTGACAGCCTCTAGCTTTCTGCATCTGGGGCCTTGAGGAGAAGATGTGGTGGGGAGAGATGGTGGGAACTGGGCTTCCCTGGTGGTTCAGTGGTAAGGAATCTGCCTGTCAATGCAGGAGACATGAGTTCAATCCCTGATCCAGGAAGATCCCATGGAGAGGAAATGACAACCCACTCCAGTATTCTTGCCATGGACAGAGGAACCTGGTGGGCTATAGTCCATGGGGTCTCAAAGAGGTGGACATGACTTAGCGACTGAACAACCATAGCAACCACCTCACAGGTGTGGATGACCAGGGAGATGTGGTGTGGAAGGGGTTGTCCAGAAGAGAAGCCCAGTGTGGGCTGCAAATGAGGGCCCAGCTGACTAACCCCTCTCTCCAGCATCTGCAAGGAAAGGAAGAAGAGAGTCAGGGTGGGAGGAGCCCCCTGCTCTGTGGTTGCTTCCTCTGTTGACCTTCCCCAGCCATCATCCAGGTCAGGATCCCCCTTGGATCTCGGAGCTTTCTTCCTATGAGTTCCAAGTTGGTTCCTGTCCACCCTGGTCGCCGTGACGTTTGATGTGGATGCTGGACGGATCAGCTCTGAGTGTTCTTTGCTGACACCACTCACCCAGAGTTTGAGGAGATGAGGGCCTGCCTGAGCCTGGGGCCCACAATGCTGAGGCCTCCGCAGTCTTAAACCTGGGAGGGCTCCAGTCCTCTGGGCCTGAGTTTCTCCCCTATGCAAGTTTTGGGAGGACCTTCCGGCAGGTCCCAAAGCCAGATAGGTAGAATGAGGGCTCTGTTTGTCCTGGAACCACCAGAACTGCTTCAGGACAAGAGTCTTGGGCCAACACAGAAGAGAGTCCATCACTGCAGGGGCAAGAGTCCCCCCAAGGCCCTCAGGAATCAGGGCAGCTATGATCCCTGGGTGGAGACAAGGCGGGAGAGAGAGCAGAGAGGGGCGGGGGGTTCAGGTGGCTTCAAGTGCTCACTGCTCAATACTCCCAGCGGGTAGAGGCCCCCAGCAGGAGGGGCCATCCTGGGCCGTACCCAGAACTCCTTGATGAAGCTATGTGGGCCAAGAGAGGCGTGCCACCTCAGGAGTGTGTGAGCCCCAAGACGGGGCTGGGGCTGCCCTAAGTGAGCACGAAAAGCCTCCCTACAGCTACAGCTGTACCAGGCTGAGGGACTAGGAGACTCAAGGCATTGCGCAGTGAAGGGAGGTCCACCAACGCCGCCTCTCCAAGACCTCTGGGGTCTCAGATACCACCTGGAAGAGCTGCAGATGCAGGAAAAGCTAGCCTCAGAGAATATAGCGCCTGAGGATGGGGAAGTGGGAGATGGAGCTCTGCCCTGGGGACTGATTTAGGGGACACAGCCCTCCCTACACTGAAATCTGGCCTGTGGCGCTGGCGATGATCCTAATGGCAGACTGGTCCAGAGACTCAGCTGAGCCAGAAGCCAAGCCCTTTCCTGGCCATGACCTGGGTGGCTCCCAGCCTCAGGGCCCAGGGAGGGGCTGGATTCAGCCGGTGCACTCTGGGCTGGTCTGCAGGCCCTGCATTCCCAGCACCCACTGGAGCATGTCCCCGCTGCCGTCCAAGCCTCAGCTACTCCAGAACTTCCCACATAAGGCTGGGAACCACCCTTCCGACACTCTGGGCCCCAGAGTCTCCAAGTCTGGGCCCTCGCCTGAGCTGCTGCCTCCGAGGGCCCTGCTACCTGGGCCATAGCGCAGAGTGGGGAGGAACTGTGGGGAATGTAGGGGACAGTCCCTGCCGGCACCCTCCCCTCCACACACAGATCCAGCCTGGAAAGGTGCGTCACTGCCAGCAGAGGTGGCACCAGGATCCCCCCATCTGTGCGACAGGATAGGCCAGGCTCCTCAGGGGGCCTGCAAAAGGGGCCCCCAAAACTGTGCCCCTCCTGGCACACTCCCAGCCACCTTCAGCGATCCCTTCAGGAACATGCAGAGGCTGGGGGGCCGGGGGACCCTCACAGCGGCCTCCCAATAGGAGAATCAGCTTCCATGGGGCCTGCCTGGTGTCCGAGTTTACCCTGTTCAGGGTTTGAGCTTGCACGCTCCACTGCTGGGACCAACTCGATCAGCCCCTCTCAGCAGGGTCGAGGGGAACAGAGGCAAGGCCCCAGCTCCCTCCCAGCCCTGAGGGGATACAGGAATCCAGCCCAGCCTCAGCCGCTGAGACATTCCCCAGCACGACAAATCACATACTTGGCAGAAATCAGACCCAGGCCGCAGCAGAAGATCACACGGGCCCAGACGCCCGGTAATAAAACCTTTATAGCCTCCATGTCGTCCAGTGTCATGCATTCATCAGATGAGACCACGGTAAGCTATTTGGCATGAAAATCGCCCTTCCCCTTTGGGCCACAGAAATGCCACTGGCTGTGGCCACCATCACCCGTGTCCCTCCTGGTTAGAGCAGGGGCTGATCCACTCCCCTCATTTGCTGTGTGAACTCTGGGGAGCAAAAGAGATGCAAGAGATGTGGGTTCAATCCCTGGGTGGGGAGGATCCCCTGGAGGAGATTATGGCAACCCATTCCAATATTCTTGCCTGGAGGATCCCCATAGACAGAGGAGCCTGGCGGGGTACAGTCAATGGGGTCGCAAAGAGTTGAACACAACTGAGCGACTTAACAAACACACACATCTGCCCACACCCCAGAAGGGAGCTCTGAGACACATGGGGCAGGTAGGGAGCAAGCACCGTAGGAGCACCAGGATCGCGGATATGATGCTAAATCACAGCCACAAAGAAAAACTGGTCCAGGTGATACTCCAGGCCACACCCCTCTAGGATCAGCGCCCTTCCCTGGGCAAGGACTCTTCAGAGGCTTTGTGGGTTGAGGGCCATGACTCTGAGCTGGCAAGGCAGGGTCTTCACTGCTCTCCCAGGCTGGTCCACAGCATCCAGTCCCTGGGTAACCCTGAGTGTATGGCCCACAGGAGGGAGGCTACCCAACTCTGCATATCAGAAGCTTCCAGGCCCAAACCCTGGTGATCTGCTAAGAAGCACTGACTCAACAGCAGCCCTAGACCCACATGCCCTGTCCCTCTCAGCCCCACGTCCCTGTGTCCCTGTGTCCCAGGTCCCTCTAAGCAGTCGCAACTCACTCATACACTCTCGCACGTGCACAGTTGCGCACATTCCTACACACACTCACATGCATTCACAAGTTCACGCAGCAGCCCTCTCCACCTCGCCTCCTCCTCAACTTCCCTCTCCTGTTCCCCACTCCCCTCCCCACAGCAGAGTCTGTAAGAATAGGCTCTCTCCTGCTTGGCCAACTGCTCTTTCTTGTGCTCTTCTTCCTTCTCGTCCAGAACGTGGTATGGTCGTGGGGGCAGTTTCTCCCCATGCTCTTGTCTCGAGGCTGCTGTTGTGCAGAGTGTGCCCCGCCTGTGGTCATGGATACGGGTATCCTGTTCCCACCTGTGTACCGCAGTTCAGATCTTGCTCTGCATCTGACCTTTTCCTCCGATCTAGGCTACTGTGCTCCATGGGGCGGGCTCTCTGAGGACCTGCTTGGCGGAGTGCAGACCCGAGAGACAACCGCACCATTCACCCTCTGCCCCTGCAACTCCCTGTTCACCAGAGTTGTGACCAGCACTCAGGTGGGAGTCCTTCCCTACGGTGAGCAGTGATGGGGAGCTCACTCTGCCAGGCCCTCTGAACATCTCCATACCTCACACTGTGAGCCTGTTTCCCATTTGGTGGTATGTTTCCTCGGGCACTGGCAGAGGCTCCTTTGTGGGCAGAAACTGGAGACGTCTTTTCCCATTACTGTCTTCACAGTGGCCAGCAGAAATACTTCTCCCAATACAATCAGCCATCTATCTGTTTTTTTCCTTATGGTTTGCGCTCTTGTGGTGTGTCCATAAAGCTTTCACACACACATTTTCCTCCATGAAGCTGATAGCTTCGGTTCTAATGTTTGTATCTTTAATGTCAGCATCTACATATCAGGTGCTCAATAGGTATTTATGGAATGAGTGAGTGAGTGAGGCATGAGTGAGTGAAGATTCTTTAAATAAAAGTCTTCTGGACTCCATGACCCTCTTCCCTCTCTGTCTCTTCCCAGCCTGGCTCCAGGAGGGGACTGCATTCCTGGCCCCCTGGCCCTCAGCCTTTCCCAGGAAGCCCTCTGTGGCCTGGCCACTTACTTGCTGGAGCCAAATCCACCTGCCTGTCCTTCCTTTCTTTTCTTGTCACCTCAGAGCATCGGTGAGATTGTCCACACCTCCTTCACTTTCAGGATGTCTTTTTAAAGGGATGAGATTGGTTAAAGCAATTTATCTTTTTTAAACAGGCAGAACTAAAATGTACAGTGAAAGTAAATCATTACCCCAGACTCCTTCATTCAGAAGTAAACCTTGTTAACAGAAGGTAAATTTCCAGGCATCACACATGGTCCAGGTATCAACACAGAGGCAGGACTATCTATAGCCTAATTGAATGAATAGTGTTAACTGTGAAAATTATTCTCTGTGTAAATGAAGAAAAGAGGAAGGAAGAAAGGAAAAAGAGGGAGAGGGGAGGAGAAGGGAGAAAGGAGGACTGGGGAGCCAAGTGAGGCAATGAGACGCAAAGATTTACTTGCTGAACTTGGGATAAATGTCGCGTCAACACGAGATACGTGCATGCTTCTAAATAATCCCTCTAGGATTAAGAGAGACAATATGCAGAATGAGGGCACTGGGCTGGCTCCGTTTCGCCAGCTCTGGTGTCTGAGCTGGGTCTGTCCCTGTGCCTGGCCCACTCCATGCGCACCCTCCATAGTCTCCTGACTTTGCCAGCCTTCTACAGTTTGTGCACTTCCTCGTTTACCTTTCAATGGGCTCAAAACTCACACCTTCCCCTCAACCCTTGCTTTTGACCCAAAATCTTCCCATTCTAAGCTCTGTACTTTGGTTTGCCTTTCCAGTGTGTGTGTTCAGTCGCCAGTCGTGTCCAACTCTTTGTGACACCCAGGGAATGTAGCTCACCAGACCCCTCTGTCCATGGGATTTTTTTAGGCAAGAATACTGGAGTGCATTGTCATTTCCTCCACCAGGGGATCTTCCCAAGCCTGGGATCAAACCTGCATCTTCTGCGTCTCCTGCAACGCAGGCAGGTTCTTCACTGCTAAGCCACCAGGGAAGCTGTCTTTCCAGTGTCTGGATCCAATCACAAGGAGCAGACCTGTTTTGTATTGCTTTTCTTGAGGACCCACACATCCTAAATTTCATCAGCCCTGGGACACCTGCCATCTTCTTTGCACCCCACCCTGCTCACGCCTCTTGGGTTCCCCCCACCCTGCCCCAGCCCCGGCCATCCCAAGGTTTCCTCCTCCTCTTTGGGTGGAGCCTTCTTCTCTACATCCCTTGAGTTGTTCTGTGCAGCACATCAAATAGTTTACTAGAAAGGGTGTGTAACAGAAGTGAACTTTCTGAGAACTGGCCTGCCCAAATTGCCTCTGTTCTGGTTTTTTATGTAGGCTTGGCTAGCCGTGGACTTCTAGGCTGGAGAGAACTATCCCTCAGAGCTTTGAAGCCATGGCTGCATTTTAATCTAGCACCCTTCATTGCTGATGATGATCCTCTGGGCTCTATGTGCATCTGAGTTAGGAATGACCTGGGTAGCAGATAAGAAAACCCAATCAACGGGAGCCTAAGCAAACAGACATTCATTTGTTTTATTTTATTTTACTTACTCATTTATCTGTTTATTTTTACTCGCTTTTTCTTTTGGCTGCACTGCATGGCGTACAGAATCTTAGTTCCCTGAGCAGGGATTGAACCCATGCCCCCTGAAGCAGAAGCACAGAATCCTACCCTCCCAAGTTCATTTGTTGTAAATCACATACATGCAACAGAAATAGAAGAGGCAGAGCAGGTTTAGAGTAAGACATTTACCAGGTCACTGGGGACCTAAGCCTCTTCTATTTTTGCCCCTTCATCCGTCATGTGTGGCTCCTATACCCATGATCCCCGTATGACTGCTGCAAACTGCTCCATCACAGCCTGTGTTTGAGCGAGGGAGAGGATGGAAGGATACACAGGTGGTGAGAAAAACGGGCATTCTCTTAAGCAAGCTTTTCCTTTTTATTAGAGAAAGAACCCTGAGCCCTCTCCACAGGAACGTGTCACCACATCTCCTTGGCCAAAACAGATGGCCACCCTGGCAGAAAGGTATTCAACAAGAACTTGACCTTCCCTCACTAGATTTCTCGAGCTTTATCTTTCATTTTTTATTTAAAAAGATTTTTTATTCCACCAGCCATATTTTCATTTGCAATAGTTCACTTTCATTTTTAGAGTTCCTTTTCCAATAGATTCTATTCTTGTTTTATGTAATTCCTTCACAAATCTTTCTAATGATACTGATGAGTTAATTTAAAACTCCTTTCTGTACCCAATTATTTCTGTTTTTGCTGATGTCATTTTTTAAGAATATGTCTCTGGAGTCCCCAGAGTGACTCTCTGAACACCTTCACATCTGTTTAACAATTCTGGAATCCAGAAAGCAAGGAAGTCTGCACAGATGGATAGGACAAAGTAGACAGCTTGGTGGCGGGGGCGGGAGGGGTCCTCCTAGCCAAATTTGGAAAAATGTGGATACCGAAGGAGTAACAATGTCACTGCATTGTGATGTTTTGGATTAAAAGAAAAAAGAATCTGTATGTTCTTGACAATGCGAAAAAGCAAACAAGAGTTGGGGAGGGAGATTTTCTTCACAGAACAGTGACATGTAATAAATGTAGCAGGAAGGATAGAATTTGTAAACTGCCTTTTCACAGGCACTAGAACAATCTCTACTCAGAGCAGAGTATCCACGAGTCCCAGGACCACTGATGGACTGGGTTGCCCACCAGTCACAGGGAGACCACATGCCTACACAGCCAGCGAGCAGTTACTGCTTCATTCAGGGGCACCCTCAGGATGCCCATAGGGGCGAACAGCTACATCCTTGACTGGCCCTGGATTAGAAAACAAAAACAGGGCTTGCCCGGTGGCTTAGGGGTAAAGGATCTACCTGCTCATGCAGGAGAAGGGTTCAATCCCTGAAGGATCTACCTGCTCGTGCAGGAGAAGGGTTCAATCCCTGATCTGAGGAGATCCCACATGCCTCTGAGCAACTCAGCTCATGCCACAACTGTTGAGCCTGTGCTCCAGAGTCCAGGGACAGAACTACTTCAGCCCACGCTCCTAGAGCCCTTGCCCCACAACAAGAGAAGCCACTGCAATGAGAAGCCAGCATGCTGCAAATAGAGACTAGCCCGTGCTTAAGGCAACCAGAGAAAAGGCGGAGCAGCAACAAAGACCCAGCACAGCCCACATAAACAAACCAAACACAGCTTCGCAATGCTGTCCTCCCACTGATAGTGAACGGTCAGTGTGAAGACAGGAGGGAGGGACATGGGTAAGTGTCCGAGTTGCAGGGAGACTTACAGGGCAAGCTGTCAGGATGTCACCGACAGATTCTCAGAAGGTAAAGCTAGATGTGTTATGTTTTCTGAGAGTAGACAAAGTGAACGTGAGTGAATTAACAATTGCTGCACCAGTGCAGGACACACGGGAGTGTGGCAGGTAGACTCCCAGACATTCCTGGGACCCCTGGCCCTGGGCTCTAAACCACAGCTCCTGATAAGTTACTCTCTAACAGCGGATGACGGCTGCTCTTTGTAGGAAGGTCGCAAATTCTCTTTCCAAGCTGGGGAGAGAATCATGCGGCGAGGCACAGTTGCCGCTGCCTTAAAATCCACGCTGAGACTTTGCTGGCTGGTCCCAGCCTGCCCTGCCCCCAGGACCTGGGCACACTCTAGGCCTTGACCCAGCTGCCCCGGGTCTGGGCCATCCCAGCTCTTCCCTTGCGGGCTGTGAGGCTGCTCCACCTGCCTAGGTGCTGCTCTCGTCTTCTCATCGCCCACGGCAGCAGGGTCTGCTGCTAACCACTCCAGGATCATCAAACCCCAGCTGCCCTCATGGTCTGCCTCCTCTGCCCTCTCCATCCCTCCTCCCCCTCCTCTCTCTGCCCCCCTTCCCTACCCTTCCCCCAACCTTCCTCTTCCTCGGCCTGCTTCCCGCTTCCCCCTCCCCCTGCTTCCCACCCATCTCCTCTCCCCACTCCCCTCCCCTCCCTCCCGCTCTGTCCCCTCCCCGGCTCTCCCTGCTCTGGGAGGTGGGCCTCTGGCTGCCCAGCTAATAACCACAGCAGGAGCCTCCGGCTCTGCTCCCCAGCTCCAGCCGTTTCCATGGACGAGGGCCCACACAAACACAGGATACTACAGCTCCCCCACTGCCAGCCCAGGACCCCCCACAGCACAGGGTTGGTGGCAGATGAGGTCATTGCCACAGGGGCCCTGCAGGCTTGTTGGGGGGACTGTTTGTTTGGCCTTGTTTCTGTGGCAACCTGCTAGACCTCCTTCACTCCATCCACAGAGGTGTTTGCTGGTATAAGAGATGAAGCCGCCCCAGAGCCCCCAGCTCCACCTCCGAGGGAAACAGGCTCAAGAACCAGGCAGAGGCAAGACCATGCAGCGTCAGGACACTTGTCCCCAAACCGAGGTCTCCCTTTGCCTGGGAGCTCAGGTGAATCCAGGTCAAACGGGCCCCAGGCACGCAGCCCACTGCCCAGAGTAGGGGCTCTGGTTCTGTCCAGCTTCTGTCCTGCCTGGGGATCAGGCCCCTGACCTCAGTGCTGACAGGGGGCTGAGAGGGTCCTGTCCCAAGAGAAGAGGCCTTGGGCAGTGGTCAAGGAGGGGCTCAGAGGGCAAGGTTGCTTCCAGAAAAGACACACTGGCCAGGCACGGGGAGGAAACCACGGGCAGCCCAGGTGGGGAGGGCGGAGGCGCAGTCACGGGTTGTGACTCTGAGAAGAGGGGCGTGGAGACTGGGGACTGGGGGAGCAGCCGAGAAGCAGGAAGGCGAGTCAAAGCGAGGCTGTGTGTCCAGGGCACCAGCCCACAAGCCCAGCGCACACTGTTCCACCATCCACCTGTCCGGTGGTCTTTGCACCAGTCAAGAGCCTCCACAGCTGGGGGCAGCCCCATGGCGGGGCAGGGTAGGCTCAGGCCAGGCCAGGAATGGGGGCTGCGTGCTTACTGGGCTGGGGGCCAGACCCACCCACCCTGACCCACCCACAGGCTCCCAGCTTTCAGTACCTCGGTGCTCTGGACCTCCAGCCCTCCCGGGGCCTCCTTCTCACTTGGGCTGTTCCCCGAGCACCTGCTGTGTGTGGCCCAGCCAGACCCTGGCAGGGCAGTCAGCATGACTTCCTGTGGTCCCTGCGGTCCTGGGGCCTCCAGGGTCTCACAGCAGGATGAAACAGGGCCCCACCATTGCCCATCTGGGCTATCTGGCCATGGTAAATCGGCCTCACTTTTTCCACCCTTTCCCTCCCCCTCTTCTTCCTCTCCCTCCTCCCCTTCATCTTCCCCAGTCTCCTCCCCTTTCTTCCTCCTCCTTTCCTCCCTTCCTCCCCCTTCCCCTTTCTCCAGCTCCTTCCTCCTCTCCTCCCCCTTCTTCTGCCTCTCCCCCTCACGCTGTCTCTGAGGTCATCCTGGAAGGCAGGTGGGATCCAGCTGAATACCTTCCCAATGTGCAGGCCAGTCTGAGACGTTACCTAACCGCACCTTCTTACCTAATCCCCCAGCCATCTCCTGCCTCCTGTGCTTGCCCCAAACCCAGCAGGCCAACCTGGGCTCCAGCCCAGACTTGCCTCTGGCCACCTGTGGTCCTGGGCTGCCTCCCCAGGATGTGGTCTGACAGGACAGGCCTTCCCCTGCCTCAGCTGAAGGAGGCCAGAGACAGGCAGGAGAGACTGCGGTCCCTGGGCAAAGCAGGTGGCAAGAGAGGAGAGGGATTACCCAGCCCTTGGTCCTCTCGGTGTGCATACTCCTACATATGCCTGCACAAGTGCAGACACATTTGCACGGCCTGCACACATGGACCTAGTCAGACACGGGGACCCAGCGCCCCCGCGTGCCACACGTCTGCACACGTGCACACACAGACATGCAAGATTAGCCACAGAGCTTATCCACAGCCTATGCAACCTAGGATCGAGGGGAGACCTGGGTGTCCAGACAAGGATACTCCGCAGGGGCTGCGTGAAGCAGGAGATTGGCTGTGGCAGGAGGCTGTGCACAGGGACAGCCTACCCTGTCCTGACTGGCCCCTTCTCCCCTCTGGAGCCCCCACTCACTTGCAGCCTGCAGTATGTACCTGGGTTGGTTTCGGCTACAGTTTCAGCCACCCTTTGCCATGGAAGAATGGCCCCATTCAGGCTGCCTGCTCCCTAACCCAGGCAGCTTGCAACCCTCTCCCACCCAGGGCACAGGGGCCTGAGTCCCTTGCCTGCCACTTCATTGCAGTGCCAGGGGAGGAGGTCTCAGTTTTCACAACGTGCAAAGAGGACATGGGAGCCATGTCCCATGGGTCCCATACCCCCATGGATCCCACGCATAGCGAGATGTCCCGAGCCCCTCTCTGCCCTGTCACCACCCATCCCCATCTCTCACCGGTGGATCCCAGGGCCTGGCCGGGGGGGCTTCTTAGAGCTGTCGGGTCACCTTCAGCCTGGCAGAGGGTTTGGCATCAGGAGGAACCACTCGGTCTCTAGGGGCAGTGCTCAGGAGGCCAGAGAAGGGGTGCTGTAGCCCTCCTTGCTGAGCACAGTGTTAGGCGCATGATTCCACACTCCTCAGGCGGCAGCTCCTCTCCTGGGTGTCCAGAGAGACTTGGACAAGACCCGGGATGGCAGGAAGGTGACCTCCCAGGAGAGGGGCCACCAGGGGTCCAGCAGGCACATCTCAGGGGTGGGAAGACAGAGGCCAGTGGGGAGGATAGAAGGCTAGGGACTAGAGACAAACGCAGTGGAGGGGGCTGTGTTGGACCCAGAGAACCCCAAATTCACAGCAGGTGGACAGACAGATGGACAGGTTATGTCAGTGCTATTACTCAGCGCTGGGCTGAAGCACACGGAAACTGCTTCTCGAAGAGGTTGCAGGCTTAGGGTGGGAGAGGGAAACCTGGGTGTCCAGCAGGTTCCCTGAGAGGAAGGAGAGGCGCCCTCCAGCTGGCCAAGGGCCCCACACAATGGAGGGGGTCACGCCTGGGGCAGAGAGATGGCAGCCAAGGCAGAGTGAGCTGCACTGCCAGCGGCCTCAAGGCCTGGGCCCACTGCCCCATGAAGGACACGGGCCTTGAGGTGATGAGGGGAGAACTGCCCAGAAAGAGAATGCCTCTCCTAACAAGGCAAGAGGAGGAGGTGTGCTGTGTCCTGCCCACCACAGCACCTGGCCCCACCCTTGCTCCAGCAAGACACGCTCCTTTTCCTCCTAGGAACTTCAGCATATGATTTTATTTGGGAAAGGGTCTTTGCAGATATACTTAGTTATCTATGTGTGTGTGTGTGCTAAGTCGCTTCAGTCACATCCGACTCTTTACAACCCCATGGACTGTAGCCCGCCAGGCTCCTCTGTCCATGGGGATTCTCCAGGCAAGAATACTGGAGCGGGATGCCATGCCCTCTTCCAGGGGATCTTCCAGACGCAGGGGTTGAACCTGAGTCTCCCTCCTGCACTGGCAGGCAAGTTCTTTACCATGAACACCACCTGGGAAGCCCCTATGATTTCAAGATCATAGCATCCTGCCCTGTCTAGACGTGCCCTCTGTCCCATGACAGGTATCCTCATAGGAGACCGAAGGGGAGAAGACAAAGAAGACACAAAGATGGAGATGTAGACAGGAGTGACGTGGCCACAAGTCCAGGAACGCCAGGAGCACCAGCAGCTGGAAGAGGCAGGAAGGATCACCCTCTGGAGCCTCCCGAGGGAGCTGGGCCTGCCCACATCTTGATCTCAGACTTCTGGCCTCCAGAGCTGGGAGAGAACAGATCCCTACCTGCTGGAAGCCGTGTCCCTCACCTTGCTTGTGGTCATCTGTCATGACTGCCCCTGACTAACATAGGGAACAAAGCCCCCCAGCTGTGCCCAAACTCCTTCTCCAGAGCAAAGGGTGGAACAATCCCTCTCTGTGTGGCACTTTGTCAGAAACAAGGGTCTGGGGGCTCACTGAGAGCACTGTCTGAGGGAGTGCTGGGACCGAGGCCAAGCTAGATGGAGCTGGGCACCCGGTCCTCCAGGACCGGCCTATGAGAGGCTCCGTGGGGGCCACTGGGGTCCTGGGATACGGTCTCTGCGCGTGAGAGCCGCTGCCTTTCCGGATGCTAACCGGGCGCTACCACCTCCTCCCACCCTTGGGCAGGGCTGGGCTGGACTTGGTCTGTGAGAGACCACTCTACTCCATAAACCCTCTCATCTCCCTGGGCCCTGCTCCTCCTCCAAGCCCATCTCCCCAGGCCCACTGGAACCCCTCTGAAGGCAGCCATGGAGATGAGGCTATAATTTAAAAATACATTTATTTAGTGTTTCCATTTGTTTCTGTTCTGTTACACAAGGCCATTAAATAAATACATTCTCCAAGTCACTCGAGGACACACCTACTCACTATACAGATGAGGTAGAGAAATCGATAGGCTCACACAAGACGTCTCTCGTGTGTGAATGCCCCTCTCCTCCCGCCTGCCTCCAGCTGGCCTGACCAAGGTCAGAGTCGCGCCTGTGCACGCTGAGCAGAGAGCAGGCGGCCGGGACCTGCCTGGCCCCTCAGCATGGCTCTGCCGCTGCAGCCCCGGGGCTGGGGGGTCTGGACCCCGCCACAGACGCACGTTCTTCGAGAGATCCTCTGCTGTACAGACAAGAAGCACGTTAATAAGAGGCTCCGTCTGCGGGAGTGCTGCTTTGCTTAGCAAGACATTCTGATATATATTTATGTATAAACAAACCAGCCAGCAGACGCTTTCAATCTGCTTTGTTTAAAAAAATACTTTTCTTAATATTTATGACATAGAGCTAAATGTGGTATTTGACTTTAAAAAATCCTTCCTCTGACTTGCTGCCTTTCCAACCCAGTAGTGACCGAGCTACAGTCTTGTCATAGAAACAGGGGCAGCTCTGCCTGCTCCAGGCCCCAGCAGGTGGGAATGCTTGGGGACAACTGGGATGCGCCCCCGCCTCTCCCCGCCCTCCAGCCAAGTGTGAAGGAGAGCAAGCGGCAGACCCACCTCACCCCCTGCCACAGAGCCCCCCCCTGGCTCCCGCCCAGGGAACACGCCTTGGCTGCACCACTGTGTCAGCAGGCAGTTCTTCACTGGGATGTTCTCGGAACCACGGGAGAATAAACTCTACTATTTACACTATAAAACAGGGGCAAAGAGACCCACATCCACATAAATAGGTTTTCTTTTACAAACACAGTCTCCAGGGTTCCTGAAGCCCCCCTGGACTCCGAGGAATCCCTTCACTCAGTAGTTCCCGCGTCCACACTGCCTGCCCCAGCTCTGTGCCTGCCCACACCCCCTCTGCGCACGGTCACGGAGCTGAGCAGGACGGGGCCAGGGCTAGCGACCCTACCGACATGGGCAGCAGAGCTCCACGCCGAGGATGGCCCCCGAGCCAACCAGTGACCGTGCCACCACGGTGTGCACACAGAAGCACAACGCCACACAGGCACATGGTCACACACATACATGTGCCCATGCATGTACACGCACACCCATGCAGACATGCTCTCACTCTCATGCATGAACACACACTACACGCATGGAAGCATGTGTGTGCTCACACAAGCATGCATCTGCACTCCCATCACATACGCACTGGGGGACAGTCATGCATCCACACAAACATGCTCATGCACACACGCCACACACTCGTGCATGCATACACGCGTGTGCACACACCCTCAACCACATCAGGTCAGCGATGGCCATACTTTTCCCTTCTCTGCAAAATCGACAGCATGACCAAGGAGAACACCTTCCATTTGCCGAATCCTATCTCCAAACTCTCTCCACCCATGTCTGCCCCCACCCTGCCTCCCCTACAGTGACAGAGAGCAAGCTGGGCCTTCCTCATGAAATGAACTTCCAAGAGGCCGGCCCTGCCCCTCTGCTCATGGCCACCTCTGGAGGAGAACAGGCCGCCTTCTGCCAACCCCAGCCCCAGAATCTGCGCTGAGTCTCGAGAGTGGATCCATGTGCCCTTGGGGTGCAGAGGAGGGCCAGTCCACCTCCCGGGGCAGCCTTGCTATGCCAACCTGGACCATGGGACCTGGCTTCCAGAAACCCTGAGCGGGGTGGCCAGACACAGCTTGCTTTACTTCTTTAAAAACAACAACAGCAATGTCTCTCTTGATTTAGTGGTTTCAAACGACAAAGCAGATCAGGCAAACAGGTCAGGAGGGGGTTCGGAGGGGAAGGAGGAAGGGGCTCCTCCAGACCAGGCTCTACTGAGAGGGGGAGGAGCCACAGCCTGGGAGGCTGCAGGGACGGAGAAAATAATAATTATATATTAGTTAAATAAAAATAACTTAAAAGTCACTGATACTACTCCACAGAGAAGTACTTGATGTCAGAGGGGCCAGCAGCATCGCCCCCACAACCGGGCGGCCAGGCGTCTGCTCTCTCCTAGTGGTTTGACTCTAAGCCAGCGCTGCTGCAGTGCAGCCCACACAGAGGCCGCGGGGCCACGGAGGTGTGCCCGCTGCTCCTCAGAGGGCACCCAGCGCACGACAGGCAGCTGGCGACTTGGGGGGACACAACTTGGAAAGCATCCGTGCAAAGCTCTCAGGTCACGGGGAGGGACAAGCAGAGAGGACGCAGAGGTCAGACTGGGCCTCTGAGAGGGGAGACAAGGGGCTGGAGACGGCCAGCTCGGCGAGCCTCCAGGCCCCTGCCCCTGCCTTGTAGCCAAGTACGCTGGGGGCGCCCAGGCCAGGGACTCAGCCCCTGCAGCTCTAGAGCCCTCATCTGGCACACGCTGCCTGTGCTGCTGTGGCAGCCTGGCCAGGCCCAGGGGCTCAGCCCTTGCAGGTGTAGACCTCCTCGCGCTGGGTACACTGCCTGCACTCCACATAGCAGCACCAGCGCACCTGGCACTGGCAAGGCCGGGTCACCACCCGGCTCTGCGTGTTGTGACCGCGCCCGCAGCAGATGCTCTCACAGTTCTTCTCACGGTGGCACCTGCGGCCGGCCGTGCCCGGGGAGAAGCGGCCAGCCACACAGAAACTGGGGGAGTCGTCCAGGTGCACCAGCTCCAGCGTGCGGGGCAGGGGATCGCCGCCCCCTGCCCCGGCGGCCCGGCCCCGCGGGGGTGAGATGGCGCCCGCTTCGCCCGTGGCCTCGTTGGTGGTGCTGCCCACCTTGAGGGCTGTTTCGTACTTGTGCTTCAGGCGCTTGCCCACCTCGTGGAAGGGCGCCAGCTGCCGCCAGCACGTCCGCACGGTGCACGAGCCGGACACGCCGTGGCACTTGCACGTAGTCTCCACCCCGGCCTTGATCACCTGGTGAGAGAGGGGGGTGGGCACGAGGTCACCAGAGCAGACTGGGGACCAGCCCCCGAGACAGCTCTCAGAGGGGCAGGGACTGCCAGACTTCATGGCCAAACAGGTCGCCACCGTCTATCACCCAGGCTTCCTGGCTCCCACAAACACCCCTTCCTCTCCAAGCCATGGATCACCCAGGACAGAAATCCCAAAGCCAACACCGTGACTTCAGAGGAGCCGCCACAGCACCAGGAATCGGCCTCCTGTACCACCAAGGCCCTCCCTTCCCGTCCCTGCATCCCAGGATGTCCCCTGCCAGGGCAGGGCACACCTCCCTACTAGCCCTACTGTCAGCACCCCCCAGGACCACAGAGTCTATTCTCAGCAGTCTGTTCCTTGAAAACTTAAGGACAAGCAGGTCAGCCTGCCTAGTGGACAGAACTGGCCACCGGAGTGTACGTTCTGAGTTGCCCATGTCTCTGCCTGGGCCTAGGGACCAGAGGCCACTGCATGTGCAGGCCCCAGCTGCCACCCTGCTAAGGGTAGCTTGGCAAGAGGGAGAAAGCCTCCGGCGAGGAGCAGACTCCTCCACACACGGGCAGGGGCAGGCATGGCCCAGCACCGACATTCTGCTCTGCAGCTGGGAGGCTGCGGAAGACTCAGGCTGGCTCTTCCCCTCGAAGGACTTGGGTCCCACGTGCAAAGCCATGGAGTCAGGCCAGCTGTCCCACAGAGCCTCCTGCCTGACTTCCCACACTAGGGTCTCAGGAGGGGCGTAGGGAAGTGGGATGGCAAGGAAAGGGGAGGTTCCTCTCCCAGTGGGCCCCAAGCCAGGCCCGAGCTCCCACACAGCCCCCAGGGAGAGCCAACTCAAGGGGGATTAAGAAACATAGCTGCCCTCCAGCCAGGCAACAGAAGAGTCACATTTAATGATACTTTGCTGAGAAACCCGGACAAATTTAATTAAAATGTGGCTTACCCAGGACCAGTGGAGCTAATGGAGCACTTTCATATTCTGACTTTTCATTAATAGCTTACAAAAGGGCGAGTGCAGAGGAAAAGAAAGGGCCTCCCCTGGGGGATTTAATCAGCCTGCACCCCTCCCCAGAGAGTGGAAGGACAGACAGAGCTCCTGTGGCAAAGGGGGAAATTGATTCTTTAATAAGCCCATACCTCAGAACCCTGGCTTCTCAATAAAGAGGGGCTCAGAATGGGGCTGGTATTAATTACCTCATCACCCACTCCAGCCCCCAGGCTGGGATTCCAAATCCCAAGGGCTGCCCCACAAGCACGCAGATCCCACTCCCGCCCCTGACAGTCCCACAGCTCAGGCTGAGCCTTGGGAGGCATCTGATTGTCCAGGTTGTGCAGGGGCTAAGAGGGTGGTGTGCTCTGTCCACAGTGAAGGTGGTGGGGCCTGATGCCTCCTGCGGGGCTGTGGAGCTGAGGGGCTACTGGGGGTGGGTTGGGGTAGAGAGTGGCTGCAGAGCCGGGTCCCTGCAGGCCCAGCCACGCCTGCACAAGAGAGCTGCGACAGTCCTTTTCAGCTTGAGTCTTCTGTTTCAAGTTTCCTCAGAACAGAGTCCTGGCCACAGACAGGTTCCCGGAGGCAGAAGCAGCCTCCCCAGCTTGGGCCAGCCACACCCAGAGCGTTTCCCCAGAACCCCTGAACCACACACTGACCCATCTGCCATTCACCGAGGTCCCTGGAGACAGGACCACCCACCGCTCAGCCCCAACAGGCAGGGTCTAGTCCATTCTCCAGCTGGTTAGACAGTGCCCAGTAGAGGCGACCCTCCTTGCGGCCTTGACCACCCAGGACACCCCTCCCTGCTCCCCAGCCAGCAGCAAGCAGGACTTCTGGCTCTACCCAACCATGCAAGACCATGGGGCACGCCCTCCACAGAGCTCCCATGATAACTAGTACCCTGCCCATTGGGTAAGTAATGAGCCTTATAAGCCAGAGGACTGGAAGCCCCAGCTGTCCCCAGCGGCTGGAACAGGGACGCTGTGGCAGCCACTTTCACCTCCTCTCAGACCCCCAGCCCTCTCATCAGCCCCTGCCCCCCACCCCTTAAACACACAGGCACCCTGCCCACCCCTCTGCGCTTTCCCACTCTGAGCCCCAACCCATGCGCACCGCAGCCCACACCACCCCATGCCCTGTCCTGTGCCCCACGCCCCCCAACCCTGCCTCCCCTCCCACCCCACACCCTGCCGGCTTGCCTTCACACCCACGAGGTTGTTGTGGAAGTCCACGCGGGCTCGCAGATCCTTGCTAGACCGCCGGCCCAGGAACTCCTTGACGAACTTGCTGCTGTACTTGAGGTTGTCTCCACAGCCGCCCCACTGCCAGGCCTCTCGGTTCTCCAAGTCAGGGGCCTCGTCGCAAGTGCAGCGTTCCATGCGGCCCGCGCTGCAAGCCTTGGCCAGCGCGTGCGTCAGGCCAGCGGAGGAGATGGCGTAGAGGAAGGCTGTCTCCTTGAAGCCTGGGGGTGGGGGCCGGGGCAGCTCAGCGGGCCGGAGCGGCCCCCGTCTCACTCGGGCGCAGCCACACCACAGTGCCCCACCGCACACATCCCACACAGAGCAGGGTCTGCGGGGAGGATCCTCCGTGGTGTGACCCACACAGGGAAGCTGGGCAGACGTGCGCTCCTGGGCTCAGGAGGTGCCCTCTCACGCCCCAGACACAGGGCTGGTCGGGGCAGAGGACGCAGAGCACAGCGCAGCCACGGCAGTGCCCAGCACTCGGAGACCCCATCCATCTGGGTCTCGAACCTACTAGGCTGGCCAGGGGCCTCAATAAGCTCTGTCAGGCCCTGCACCTCAGGCCCCAGTGTTTAAACAAAGCCGTCGAGAGATTCAGATGAGAGTCCCCCTTGGCACCCTCACGCGGAAGGAGACACAGAAGAGGAGCTCCATGCCAAGAGCCAGGGCACCAGCTAGACGCCTGCTCCCGCGTCCGGGCACTGGGCCTCAGTCGCCGCCATGTGGCAAGGGCCATCAGAGCCGCCTTGGGCCCTGTCGCAGCTGTCCACGTGCACACTGCACCGCCAGCAACCGTTCCACGCCCGTGTGAGAAGGGGCCAGGCGTGGGGGAGAGGGCAGGAGGAGGGGAGGAGGAGCTGCGGGTTCAAATCCCACCGCTGCCCAGCCACCTGGGACTCGGCTGACGGGACGCACCGGGCGCGCCCCCCAGGGCTGGGAGGTCCCGCCTCCCTGCCCCCACCCAGGGTCCTGGCACACTCACCTCGCTTCAGCAGGCTGGCCCGGTAGCGGCCCTCCAGGGTGCAGTTCCAACGCTCAAAGCGGAACTGGTACTGGCACTCGAGGGCACTCATGCTGACCGCCTCCACCAGCGTCTCGGCCACCCCGGGGTCCCGGCGACACATGCGCCGCTGCTTGCGCTCCAGCTTCAGCCGGTCGCAGGCCTTGTAGTGGGCCTGGGCAACTGCTTCGGGCTCCAGGCTCAGCGGGAGGATGGTCAGGGGCTCACTGCCCGTCAGCCTGGGCACACAGAGGCCAAAATGAGCCCTGGTCCAGAGGCAGGACGTTGGCACTGGGTGAGCTGCTGCAGACGCTGGGGCACCAGAAGAGCCTGGCAACTGGAAAGCATGGTGGCAGCAGGACGGGAGCCCCAGTGGCCCCCCAGAGGGCAGGAAGGGCAGCAAGCCCAGGGACAGGGACAGCAAGTCCACAGAGAAGCAGCAGCAGAAGGGGGCGAGCCCGCAGGACCCCTGACACCAGGTATCGTCTCTGCATCCGCTGGCCCCTGTATCAATCACGTCCTGCCCTGCCCTGCCGATGGCTTAGGGACCCCTGCCTAGCCACCTGTGTGCGCTGGGTTCACACTCAAGCTGCCCCAGGAGCAGACCCCAGGCACCCACGTGGCTGCTGACCCCTCCCCAGCAACTCTTGTCAGAAAGTAACACCCCAGCTGGCACCAGCCTCCTGCCCAGGTCTGATGACAGGGGAAGGAACAGAGAGCTAGAGACACACACACACACACACCTGGGAGGGCTGCCCAGCCTGGGGTGCTGGCCAGGGGCACGGGCAACCAAGGCAGGGAGGGGACACGGGAGTCACAGGCCACGTGAGATGGACATACCACACCCTCCGCCACCCACTCCCACGTCTGCTTATGCAGCTTGCTCGAGACCTCCAGCCTCTGCCATCTCCAGCTAGGGGTGCACCCCCCCTGGCCCTGCAGACCCTGGGGGAAGGCCCTGTGCCCTCTCTGTCCCCCTGCAGCCAGCCTGTGCAAGTGGCCCCCATGGTTCCAGCCAAGTCTCCTGGAACATGTGTGCCAAAAGGGGCCTCCCAGCCCAGGACCCAAGTGGCACTAGGCAGGGAGCTGCTGGTTCTTGGGCACCTCCATTCCCTCTCCTGGCTGAGCCAAGGCCGGAGTCAGTCTCTGCTGCCTGGCCTTCCTGCCCTAACTCCTTACCACCAGCTCCATCCAGGGACTGACTGGCCCTGGCCTTCTGCCTGCTCTGTGCCCAGAAGCACGGGTCTCAGTGTCCCCAGACAGACAAACTGTACATCTGAGATCCAGGTACGTCCAAGCCAGCCCCCATCCAGACCTTCAGCCCTTGGGAGGGAAAAGTGCCCACCTGGATGGGGATGGGGCTCAGCGCCTCCTACTAGAGCATCATTAGTATGCTTCCATCTCTCACGCCAGCCAAACCCAGGAAACAGGGGTGTCAGGAGTCCACAGATACTGGAGCCCCACACCTTGCCCCATCCCGCTGCTGTCCTTCCAAAACTCCCTCAGGGGAACGCTGGCCCTGGGCTGACAAAGAGAGCTGCAGCTTTTCACGGGGGGGGGGGGGGGGGGGGGGACAGGGTGTGGGTGGGGTCTCCAGCTGCAGGGGAAGGGAGGTGGGCAGGGCCCCCAAGACCCCACCCTGAGCAGACACCAGCACTCAGGCTGAGGCTCCTCACACACAGCTCGGCAGGCCCCGCCCTGCCTCACGGAGGGGGGCATCAGGCACGTACCCTTAGGGTAAGGGTGGGGTCTGTGCAAAGCAGAACTGGCCCTACTCTGAGACCCTTGGACCCCAGGCCCTGAAGGAGTTGCCCATCTCAGCCTCGCTGATCAGCTCCCTGAGACCAGGAAAGCAGGGTGCTGAGACCCAGGCAGCAGCTGAGCAAGGAAGCCAGCAGAACGTCAGAGTGGACGGGCCAGGTCTCAGAGTGTGCAGCAGGAAGGACCGCTACCCCCCACCTCTGCACACTTAGGTGCAACAGGAATGGGGCCACAGTGGGCACCCTGAGAAGAGCTACCCCCGGCCTTGGCACTGCTCCCCACAGTGCTGAGAACTACTGCGCCAGTGAGCAGAGGTGGCACTGTGCCCAGCCCTGTGACTGAGGGGGTGGGTGAGCAGCATCCCTGCCAGCTCAAGCCCATCCTCAAGAGCGTGTTCCTGTCTCTGTAAGCAACACTGGGAGTCAGGAGGCTCCTGGGTATGCACTGGGAGGCCAGCATGGGTGCTGGCTAGGAGAGAAGCTCCAAACGGCCCGAGATGCGGAGAGGCCCTTCGTGGGGGACTCGGCAGCAGTGGGAAGTAGAAGCAGTGGGGCCTTCAGGGAGAGGACATGCGAGCCTGGAGCTGGGACGATGCAGTGGAGGGACAGCGGCCCATGCCAGCCCCAGGCCCTGGTCACCTGCACCCCTCACCGAGCGTTAGGACGTCATGCCTAAAAAGACGAGGGTGGGGCAGAAGCTGACGTCGGGGGGACGGCTCTGCGGACTCCGGGGCCCTGCCTGAGGACAGCTGCCACGCCAGGGCAGGGAGCAGGCAGGGGCCTGAGGAGCCGGGGCTTGAGGCCGGGAGAGCCCCACTCCTCACACAAAGACAGCTCACACGGTGGAGACTTGTCCCCAGACAGGAATGCTAACAGCTGTGCCCAGAACTGCGTGCCACACAGCTAAAGCACTGTGGCCTCCCACCAGCACGCACCCCCAGGCTGGATTCTCCCAGATTAACCGAGCTCCCACCACTGCCAAAACATTCGGCATCCAAGAGGACCCTGACTGCCAGAGCCATCCTGGGGGAACTTAGGGCAGAGTTGGAGAGGGTAGCTGTGGGTGTGGACGAGGAGAGGGGGACAAGTGGTAGGTGGTACTGCCTTCCGGCTCTCCAGGAGGCGGTGGGAGCACCTGTGTCCAAATCTGCACATAAGGACAGAAGTCAGGGCCTCCCACCCACTTGGTGCTAGCCTGTGTCCACACTGCCTATGGGGAGCTAGCTCAGGGGTCCCCCACACCCAGGGACAGCCTGCATGGCTACAGATAGCGTCACTCCCATCTAACCTCAGCATGTCCATCAGGGGGTCAGAGGCAGCTCCATAAACACAGCCACAGGCAAGCTGACCCTTTCCTGAGGCCAGGTGGTGTCTACATCTGTTCTGGGCAGAAGGATGTCCAAGTCCAAGGAATGTCCATCCAACAGCCTTGCAGCCATGTGGCTGAGGCCGGAGGCCCCAGGGCCAGCCCTTTCCTCTGAGCCACCACCCAGTGCCCATGGTAGGCATGAGGCTAGAACCCACTGGGGCAGCACTGCTCCATCCCCTGGCACCCCTCATCCCAAGGCGGCCTGCCCCCACCTCTTTTAGGAGGGCTCCAGGGCCCCTAACAATCAGGGTGGACACGGTGTGGCCAGCCTGTGAGCTTTCAGCCTGGAGTGCAGCCACAGAGGACAAATCCTCACAGAGGTATTGGACGAGGGGTACAGGGACAAAGCATGAAGTGCAGGGAAGAGGGTGGCCATTAGGGGAGCCTGGGCTCAGCGGAGAAGGCACAACGAAAGAGGGACAGGTCTAGCAGGACAGAAACCCCAACACAAAGAGGAGCCCACAGAAGTGCTGGAGGAAAAATGAGAGGCTCACAAAACATTCTTAGAATCAGGAAGGCCTTTATCAGAGCAACTCAGAATCCAGAATTCAATGCCTCGAAAATTTAATACATTTGACTAAATATACAAGAATCTCTGCACAAAGAAAACTAGTACAGAGTCCAAGGACCAACAGACAAAGATCAGGGGAAATGCTGCATTCAGATCCCAGGCCAAGGGCAAAATTTCTTTGCTTATATGTGGGTATGTGCGTGTGTGCATGTATATATGTGGACACGCATGTATCTTTTCCTGTAGATCAATAACTAAGGAATTACCTGTTAACTGAATACAGGATATGAACATACAGTTCAAGGGAAGGAAATATAGCTATTAAAAACATTTGCATTTCACTCAAAAAAGCACAAAATAAAACTACATTGATCAGTTATTTTTCATTCATCAGATAAATACAAATCAGCATCTGATTAGATAATGTCAAAGACACAGGGAAAGAGGTGTTCCTCCTTGGCTGGAATTCTGGACTGACACACTCACAAAAATTCACCATCAATCTCTTTCTAGAAATACAGCCTCCATATATTAATATGATATCTTAAAATGTACAAACAGGGACTTCCCTGGTCGCCCAGTGGTTAAGACTGCAGCGTCCAAGGCAGGAGTTGTGGATTCAATACTTGATCAGGGAGAGAGCCAGTATGCCTTGTGGCTGAAAAACCAGAAGCAGTACCGCAACAAATTCAATAAGGGACTTTAAAAATGGCCCACAATTTTAAAAGTACAAGTCAAAAAAGAAATTTATTATCAGCAAGAAGAAAGAAACGTACAAGCCTATGTCGCTCGTGTGTTACCCAATGCAATGCTGCTTAGTCGGACTCAGCTGTGTCCGACTCTGCGACCCCATGGACTGCAGCCCACCAGGCTCCTCTGTGCATGGAATTCTCCAGGGAAGAATACTGGAGTGGGTTGCCATAACCTCCTCCAGGGGATCTTCCCAACCCAGGCACATGAACTCAGGTCTCCCGCATGATAGGCAGATTCTTTACCATCTGAGCCACAAGGGAAGCCCAAGAATTCTGGCGTGGTTAGCCTACCCCTTCTCCTGGGGATCTTCCCGACCCAGGAACTGAACCAGGGTCTCCTGCATGGCAAGCGGATCCTTTACCCGCTGAGCTACCAGGGAAGCCCATGCCATCATGCAGAAACGCTGAAAGCACTGTTTGTTATTCAGAAAGACGAGATAGGATCCATCCACTCCAGTGCTCAGCAGCCCTCAGAGAAGCCACAGCCCGTCTGCTGTGCACACTCAGCACACAGGTACCAGCCTCAATATGCAGAGGACCTGTGTGCACACATGTGGGTGCACAGAGGAACCCAAGACAAAGATGGCGCAGGGCAGAGGAAACTCACCCTTCTCACAGGCGCGGCCTGTGAGCCACGCGCATGCTGTGGCCTAATCAAAATGACAAAGTCCAGCATACAACCAGTGGCCTGGAGAAGCTCCTCACCACCACAGGCTCTCAGCCCTGCAGCCTGAGGCAGTAAGCCTCTGCCCACACAGCCTATCTCCAACCCAGAAAGCGCCCAGGCCACTTGGCACAGCACAGCTCTTCCAAACACCCAGCTGTTCATACCCGTACACCTGCCACCGTGCTCGACATAGCTGCCCCTCCCACCCCGGGGATGTCTGGCTGAGACAGGTGAGTGGATGGGCACATAAGCCTGCCCAGGCGGCCAGGGAGGACTTGAGCCAAGGCTGGCTGCCCTTGCTCCATCCAACTGGCCTCTTCCAATGCTGCACCTCCTTCCCAGAAAGAAACAACGAGATATAAATGTTGGTCTGGCACTTCACAGCACTCAAGTATTTTCAAGAGACACACTAAACACGTGGGATTGAGCAGCACAACGGTGGAAAACAGCTCTCACGCAGCTCAAACGATAGCCCTGTGCACGGGCACGCCCAGCTCCTGCCCGCAGTGTCGTAGACAATCTGCCAAACATCCTCCAAGAGCTCCCCAACTTGCTGTACACATCCAGCTCTCTGTCCACTCATGCCAACATCTGCCCCAAAACGCTTGGTGGGGCCAGTGTCCCGTCCTCAGGATCCCAAGGGTCCTGTCTCCTCACTGCTCTGTGATGACACAGCAGCCTCATGTAGGGCTCATTCCCAGACTCCCCCCTGCCGGGCGACAGACAGACATTTTACTGGTATTCCTTCAGGAGCCAAGGTCACATGCTGCCTCTGCATTTGCACACGCGTGACAGGGTTTGCCGAGACGGGTGTGACTGCTGGGTGTGCAGTTCTGAGGCTCTCCACTGGTGAGAACTGTGTCTCTCCGTTTACTCAGAATTCCTTCCTGCCTCTCTCTGAAGTCTTACAGTTTCCCCAACTGAAGTCTGAAGACTTACAGCCCCCTAAAGGGTGACCCTGTATTAGGCTTAGTCTGTTTTCCAGAGTGCGTGTGTGCATAGTTGCTTCAGTCATGTCTAGCTCTTTGCAACCCTATGAACTGTAGCCCATCAGGCTCCCCTGTCCATGGGATGCTCCAGGCAAGAATACTGGAGCAGGCTGCCATGCCCTCCTCCAAGGGATCTTCCCAACCCAGGGATCAAACCCATGTCTCTTGCATTGGCAGGCGGGTTCTTTAACACTAGCATCATTTGTGCAAAAATCAAATATCATTATAAAGTCAGTCTTCTCTCTGTTGCTGACCTAAAAACTCCAACTGACCCTATGCTGATTTAGTATTTGGTGACCCTGCTACGTGTTGTAATTCATTTCTGATGATTTTCAGATGCTCCGTGTGCAATCACGCAGTCTGCAGAGACTTTTATTATGTTTTCTTACTATGAGATTCTTCCTGCCTTCCTACGCCGGCTAGGGCCATCAGCACAACTGTGCAGAATCTGCCAACTATTCTCTGGGGCCAGCCTCCTGACCCCCAGCTCCAGAGCCAACAGCCAGCATGGCTATCCAGGGCCCTTGCCAGCCCGTGTGGCCACGAAGTGAAGGAGAGAATCACGGGCAACAGCATCAGAAAGTGGGGATCCCCGTCCTTGCTCATCTCCCCTCCACAAGCCCAAACTCATGTCTCTTCCACCCAGACCCCCACTCCAGACAGACGCACACCTTAATAGCTGTTACTACGAGGCCAGAGACCAGGAATCGGCGCACTCACAGAGCCAGCACGCGATTGCTACACGAGAGAAACAACTCCCACCACATTTCAGGGTCTGTTAAGAGCGTTGGCATCATTCAGATTCAGACAATGCTGATGACAGGCATCCTTAGTCTGACTCTTCCTCATAAAAGGGAAGGTTTTGCCATTTCACTACTAAGCATGAGGTCAGCTGTTTTTCTGGATACCCTGTAGCAAGTTAAAGAAGTTCCCTTCTGCTTTTAGTTTGCTGAGTGTTTTTAAAAATCACAAATGGATGTTGAACTTTATTAAACGTCAGCTCTGCATCTTTTGATGTGTGATTTTTCTCCTTTAATCTGTTAAACTGAGGAATTTCACTAATTGATATTTCTAATGTCAGACATTAAGCATTCTTGGAATAAACCCAGTTGGCCATGATGGGTTTTATCCTTTCTCTGTATTGCTATGTAACTTGATCGTGTTTTGTCTAGGATATTTGCATCCGTGCTTGTAATTTTCTTCTCCCATGCTCTTCCCGCTGAGTTTTGGTGCCTTAGCAAGAGTTGTCCTTTTTAGTTTAATTTCCTAGAAGAGTCCTGTTAGATTAGAACCATGCCCTTTTGACTGCTTGGTGAAACTTGCCATGAAACCATGCAGGTTGATGTTTTCTTGGTGGAAAGACTTTCTTTCTGATCCAATTTCTTTTTTTTCTTTTTTTAAAAACAGCTTTATTGAGATAGAATTCACCTACCATAAAACTTGCCCATTTAAAGTATACAATTCAACATTTATAGTACATTTGCAGATATATGCAAACACCACCATGTCAATTTTAGGACATTTTCATTGTTTTAAAAAGAAACTCTGTAGGATTTTCCTGGTGGTCTAGTGGCTGGGAATCCTCCTACAACGTGGAGGACACAGGTTCAGTCCTAGGTCTGGGAAGATTCCACATGCCATGGAGCACCTCAGCTTACGTGCCCCAGCTACTGAAGCATGAGTGCCCTAGAGCCTGTACTCTGCAACAAGAGAGGCCACTGCAATGAGATCCATGTGCTCGGCAATGTGAGAGTAGCCCCTGCTGACCACAGATAGAGAAAGGCCATGCAAAGCAAGGACGACTCGGTACAGCCAAAAATAATGAACGCATAATAAAACTGTTTTTTAAAAGAAGAAACTCCATAATGTACTCCTTAGCTATCAACTCCCTAGTCCCCTCTCCCAACTCCTGGCGACCACTAACCTACCTTCCCATCTCTGTGGTCTGCCTGATCTGGACATTTCCTAAAAATACAGTCAGACAATGCGTGGCCTTTTGTGGCCGGCTTCTTTCACTTATCACAATGTTTTCAAGGTGCAACCACGGCTGTAGCTCATACTCAGATCCCACTGTGTAGATAAATGACATTCTATGTTCCTGCTTCTCAAATGACGGACTTGTGAGTTGCTTGCTCTTCAGCTATTGTTCACAATGCCACTATGACCATTCAGGTACCCATCTTCTCAAGAGTGTGTTTTCATTTCTCAGGGGTATACACCCAGGAGTGGAACTGCAGGGTCATAGAGCAATTCCATGTTTAAATGTTTGAGGAACAGTCCGACTGTTTTCCACAGTGGCTATATACCACTTTACAATCCCAATGACCCGATTTTTTTGCTGACTATAACATTAGTCAGTATTTAAAAATCTTGAATCTGTTTCTGTTACTTCTTTTGTTTTCTCCATTTCCTCCGCATTTGTGTATTAATCAGCATGGAAATTGCTCATTACATTCCCTTGTTTTTGCTTGCAGAATCCGTGATAACGCTCCCCTCGCCGGACACTGACACACTGAGCCTCCTCTTCACTGGGTTAGCCTGCTCAGATGTTTCTCAGACCTTCGTCCCAAAAAGGGGTCTGTTCATCTGGAGTGCCCCTTTGTCAATTTCTGCGCTAGTTTAATTTTCTCTCAATGTACCTTTTTTCCCTCACTTTGGTGACGGGCACTTGCTGAGTCCTTGCAAGTGTGTTTCCACTCCTAAAATCTGCATTTAAGTTACCACTAGGGCAGCTTCAGGTCACCAGACTAGCCTGATACAGCCCTTCCCATGACCAGCTGAGCTCACTGTACCGAGCCTGAGTCACAGCGCCCTTCCCTCTCTCATTTGCCTCTTTCCCGTATGGCCCACTGAGCTGGGGCACTCTCCTCCTCCTCTTATGCTCTCTACCCTTACATCAGGTATCCCTTACCCAGATCCCCTAATGAGACTAGGGCCTTGCCACAACTCCAATCACCTCAGCCTTGGGCCTGGAGCACTCCATCCACTGGGGTCCTGGGGTCTGTCTGTCCTTCCTGCTGGCCAGGCCTCTACCATTTCTTTTCACCTCTTCTCTCGTCTTCTTTTGGGTTATTTTTATTACCCTGCTTTTCCTTTTGTTAACCTGAAGTCATATTTCCATTATTTTCATGGTTACCCTCAAAATTACAACTTGAGTCTGTAAGTTACCCATGTTCCATGTTGGTCAGGACTGTCCCCTTCTCAGTAACATGAGCCCTGAATCAATCTTGTTGACTCCCTGGAATTATATGCTGTTGGGTATGTTAGTTCCACATTCAGGACCCAACAGGAAGCTGTTCAATGCTCCCTTATCCTTTCCTTCTTTCTGACTTTCTCTTTGCTCTTCATTCCTTTCGACTGGAACACGCAGGGCCATTTCCTATGCCTAAACTGCACTGTCAATGTTTCCTTCACAGCAACTCTCAATTTGCCTGAAAATGTTTTTATTTCACCATCATTTTACAGTAATCTTCACCGAGCATGGAGCTCTTGGCTGGCAGTCATTTGCTTTCCATGCACCAAGTGGAAGGTCCCACCATCTTCTGGTTTTGCTCTCAGTTCTGAAGTCAGCTGTCAGCCTGATAATCCTTGGAAGGTGATCTGTATTTTGTTTTCGGAGACTCCTTTGGTGTTTTGAAGTTGCAATCTGTTATGTTATGGCATTTTTTTTTTTTCTGCTTAGAAAGCCACTGGGCGTCTTGAATCTTCTTAATTGTCCTAATTAGTTTCAGAAAATTGTCAGCCATTCTCTCCAGACCTCACCCTGTGAATTTTCCTTTCTCCTCTACCTCTGGGCCTCTGCTGGACCTCCTCACTGTGTCTCTCTCTGTTTTCCACATATGTGCCTTCTCATGCCACACTGTGTCATTTCCCTTGACCTAGCTTACAATTTTCTAATTCGCTTCAACTGTTTCTAACCTGCTTTCAAATCAGCCTATTACTTAAATTTTCCCCCAGTTCTCTTTGGTTTTTCTGAACTTGCTGGGTCAGTTTTTGTGGCTTTTCATTCCTTACAGATATCCCTAGCTTATCTTGCCCCTGAAAGCACAGTGAGAATTGTTTTATCCAGTGTGGGATGCTCTGTTTACTGGTCTGCTGCCATCAGTTCCGCAAGTCCCTGGCTGCATTCCCTCACACACCAAGCTATCTCTGTCCATATGCTGGTCACCAGATTTGGGAACTGTCTGCAGAAATAAGCTGAAGCAGAAGATAAAGGTTCCCAAAATTCACACCCACCTGGAATTTCAGAATGTGCCTCATTTGGAATAAGGGTCTTTGTGGAAGTAATCTCAAGGTAAGGATCTTGAGACCAGATCATCCTGGATTAGGTCCCACATTGCTGAGGGCCCACCCTCCAATCCCAACCAGCTCTGCAGAGACCCCCACTCCAGCCCTGGGGGAGCAGGAAAGAACCTAGAACAGACAGAGCCAAGCTGGGGATGCCCAACACCCTCTGGACCAGGCCTGAGGCTGTCATGCCAGACTATGCCCTAGAGACTACCAGGGCAGCCCCTCTGAGCATCCCACCAGTCACACATCCTCACATCTGCCCTCAAGGGCAACCAGCAGGATGGGCACTGCTGGAAGAGGGGGTGTGCAGGTTCAGCCCATGCGGGCACAGGGCCACCCTGGTCCTACACCACTCAGCCCCTATAACACCTCACTCCTGCTCACTCATGGCTCAGGGAGGGGCACAGATTTTGACTGCCCTTCCTCCTGCCAACAGGCCCAGCCACCCCAAGGGCCACCCTGCCCGCAAACCTAGCTCCTGGGGCATGGGGAGCTTAGACCCTGGGCTGGGCGGACGGAAGGAGAGCAGGCCAGAGTTCCAGAAGCCACAGCGCCCTGCCAAGGAAACCTCAGCCCCACCAGACAGCGTTTAATTTCTGTGTGAATCAAATTCAAAACAAATTCCAGTGCTGAGAACCGGTTCTGAGATTAACCCTCCATCTACCGTGGCCTGCCGCCTCCCACCCCAGCATGTGGGGGTGGAGTGAGCACAGACCCCAGCAGGGCGTGGGGCTCCCTGAGAGCGCCACCCTCACTTGGGGCCCCGCTAAGGGACAGGGGTGAGCAAAGCAGGAGGGATTCCCCCTGTGTACAGGTTGCACTGTGACAGGGACTCTGCATCCATGACAGCTGTCACCTCTGTCAGCTGAGAGAAGCACCCGGCCCCAATTACCCCCATCTCAGGAGGCCCTAACATTCCAGGCCACAAAGAGCTCTTGGCTGCTCCCCAGCGCCATCACTGACCGGCTACCCCAGGGAACTGCCTGGCCCCCTGGGAGTCGGCTGGCAGACACGGGATTCAGCACACGCCGCTACCTGGGACCCAGAGCACCGCCCACCAGACTCAGAAACGTCCCCATCCACACTTGGTTCCTGAAGTGAGGACTCGTGGGATCCCCCAGACTCCAAGGGTCACCAAATAACTGCTCCCTTCCCAGACGAGGATGATGGAGCCCACTTTGGAAAGTGACTAAGGCTGCCTGCAACCCCCCAGACTCAGGAGAAGATGGGCTACAGTGGCTTCATGTGGGGACTAGAGGGGCCAGCCCCCCTCTGTGTCCTGGCCACCACATCCCCAGGCCTCAGAGACGGCTGTGGACTCATGGTGGGGCTGCCACAAAGGACTGGGGAGACTCACGGCGGGTGCTTGGGGAATCACAGGGCACCCCCGTCCCACTCGTCCCAGCATCGACATGATGGCCGGTTTCCTTCCTGGAGCTGGCCTCCCTGGGGCCCAGCACCACACCGGACACAAAGGAAGGATGCTGGGACAGCCGTCAGCAACACCCCGCCCTGGGGTGGCCTGGGGCGGCCACTGCTCCCCGCTCTGTCCGAGCGGAAGCCGGGCTGCTGTGCTCTGGTCTGGGAGCCCCGGCGGCCTCTCCTCTCGGGCCAGACCACTTCCCTGGCCACGTCTACCTCAGGTATCGCGAAGAAAAACAAACGCAGCTTGAGGCTTGCCTTTTTCCATTCCCTCGTCCGGCTGCTGGTCTCGAGGTACAGGGCCTGCCAGCTGGGCGGCCGGGTTTCCTCCTGTGGCTAGGGGCGCCAGGCCAGCCAGGAACCTCACTGGGAGGAGCAGGGGAGCACGGCGCACTGTGCCTGCAGGTCGCAGAGCCAGATGGCCAGCAAACCACCCAGGTTGACACTGTCCAGAGTGGGGCTGTCCTCCTCTGGAGACCCTGGCCCAGCCCACGACTGTGCCTTAATCATCAGCCCTTGCAGGAAGACAGGCTGGTCATCACCCAGACGGTGCTACCAAGCCCCACTCCACATGCCTGCTCAGACCTGCTATGGGACCTGGGCAACCACATCCTCCTCCCCAACTCTTGCTCAACAGGACTTCCCGCGTCCCTCCTGACCCCGGGAGCTTCAGCAGAGCCCTCTGCCCTCAGCACAGCACCCAGAGCCACATGGCCACAAAGCCTCTGTCCAACATTCAGGACCGACATGTCTCAAGCCTGCGATGCCCAGCCCACCATCCGTGTACTGGAAGGTGCAGTGGTCCAGCTAGCAAGTATGGGTATGGCGTGGTGGAGGTCAGGGCCACGGGGAGCAGAGAGCCAGGCTGCCTGGTGAACGAGCACCTCAGACCCCTCATCAGACTCCTGGGTGCAAAGACAGGAAGCGGAAGGGAGACAAGATCCCCCATAGGACTTCAAAGAGCAAGCCCAGTGCAGTTAAAGATACCACAAGGGAGCTACACCACAGGTAAAGGGTAATACTACTGGGCTAACCTGTGGCTTCTTGAAAGAGGCAACAGCTGAGGCAACCCTGGAGGATGGGCAGGGACCGTGGCCCTGCTTCCCACTCACCAGAGGCTGACCTCCAAGCAGGGACCTGGCCTCACTCACTTCCCTGACAACTGCGCCTCCTCTGAAACCTCCTGCAGCCTGCTAAGCCAGAGTGGGCATTGCAGGGGCACTCCTATCACTGGGACAATACACAATGGGAGCCTGGTGCCCCCAAGCTGGGATTAAGGGGACGGAGTGCCGGCCCTGCTGACAGGTGTCATTTTTCTGCAGCCAGAAAAGCCAAGCCAGGCCCCTTATCAGCTCATCGCTCTTCCCCAAATTCAGGGCCCACTGCCCCCTAGGAGGAATCGTGTGCACGCATGCTTTTCCAGGAGAAAAAGTACCCACACATTCCTACTGTCCTTGATAGCACAAGGTCCCTGGGATGGGCGGTGGGCTCCACCCTCAGTCTGGGGCCACCCTGGAAGCCTGGGCAGGATCCTGCTAGCGCCCATGGCCCTGGAGTCAGGTCCTGATCACAGTGGCAAGGACAGGGTGCGATTAGGCCAGCTGTCCTCCTGTCCAGACGGCCGCCGGCTGTGGTGGGCCACCTGCTCACACAGCTGAGGGGGGCCAGATGGCGGCGGCTTCCTCCTCACCTCAGGCCCCACCAGGAGGCTGCTGGACCCCAACGCCTGTGCACACGGGGTTCCCAGGCCCGAGGCCCAGGCCTGCCCTGATGCTCCCACCTGCCTCTGTATCAGGGGGCCAGGGCGGGGCCCCCACAGGAGCCTATCGAAGGGGACAATGAGGGAGGCAGGGGCCAATGACTTGGGAGTCCGCAGAGCCCCAGAGAAGACTGGACAGGAGAAGGAGGACTCTGGAGACGAGAGATGCAACAGTCAGTCAGCCCACCAAGGGATCCCCTCGGCCTCCCCGACCTGCTCTTTCCATCTGCCTCCCCATGTCTGCCCTAGAGCCGTAGGCTGGGGAACTGGAACGCCTTGGTCCCTCTGCTGGCCAAGGAGGTCCAAGACCACAAGTCCAGAAAGAATCTCCCTTCCTCTGCAGGCAGGAAGCCAGGCCCGGCTACCACATCCCTCCGTCCTCTCCTGTCCCTGGAAGCCCTCCCCACAGTGCCAGGCCCGACCCTCATACCCACTGTTCTGGCTATCTGTAACGTCTTCTTTGGGGGAAATGTCTATGCTGTTTCTTTGTCTGACTTCTGGCTCAGTTGTTTGTTGACCTGCTGAGTTGTAAGAGCTCCTTTATGAAGGGTGGGAGACAGGTCAAGGACACAGGTTCTCCTCAGTCCAAGAGCAGACCTAGAACACTCAGACTGACCCTTAGGGCGACTCCCAAGGGGCGTCAGCAGTCTCCCTGCCGGCCCCTCGGCTGCCCTGGACACCGTGGACGGGGCCCATCACCTGAGCCTCAGCTCACATGGAGGCCAACTCTCCCCTGACCCTCTGAAGCCCACTGTTCTCTGTGGTCTCTCCCCCAAAGGCCATTTGCCTTGCTGGCCTTCTTTAGGCATGTCTGTCCTGAGGTGGGTCTCTGTGGGTAGTACCTGCCCTGTCACCCAAGCCCACGTGACTCCCCAAATTCCTACTTACCTTACAGGAAATCACCTGGGACACCTCTCACTCTGCCAGCCCCTCCCTAAGCCCTGGGGACTCTGGGTCTCCCAAGCCCCCCACATAGAACCCCCAAGCCCCTACGAGGGCTGTCTGATTCTCTCAGCAGGTCTCCACTTTACCCCCTGCCCACTCACTGGCTCGCCATTCTACTGTCAGGCCGGCTGCTCCTGCCCTGGAAACCTTCTCTCCTTTCTACTCCAGGGACCAGCTGGAAGCCTCTCTTTGAAGCAGGCAACAGGCAAGTGGCCACACAGGACCCCCAGCTGAACCCAAGGCTCAGTATTCAGAGAGGCAGAGGAGGCTGACCCTCCTTGACCCCGCATTCAGAGACCACCCCCACCCCATGACAGCAGCACCCCCAGCAGCCCCTAAGCAGAGTGCCAAGGCCCCCAGCTAGCCCCAGCAAATGAACAGCCACCTTCACTCTCGCCCCCACACAGTCCACTGGGGGCCAAGCAGGAAGATCTGTTGTCAAGGCCCATGGGTGCAAATCCTTTATGAAGGGGTGAGAGGCAGCATGCTGGTTCACAGGTCAAGAAAACAGGTTCTCCTTAATCCAAGAATAGATCTAGAACATTTAAAGAGCTCTTACATCTCAACAGACAGACAACTGTGCTAAAAATTAGGCAAAGAAACTGAACAGACATTTTCCCAAAAGTAGACATTACAAATAGCCACTATGCACATGAAAAGATGCTCAATATCACTAGCTATCAGGGAAGTGTTAGTTGCTCAGTCATGTCTGACTCTTTGCAACCCCATGGACTACAGCCTGCCACGGTCCTCTGTCCATGGAATTCTCCAGGCAAGAATACTGGTGTAAGCAGCCATTGCTTTACTCCAGGGGATCTTCCCAACCCAGGAACTGAACCTGGGTCTCGGGCACTGCAGGCAGATTCTTTACCTTCTGAGACATTGTGGAAGCCAGTCATCAGCAAAATGTGAATGAAAACTACAGTGAGATGCTGCTGCTGCTGCTAAGTTGCTTCAGTCGTGTACTACTTCAAGTCTATCAGGATGGCCAGAATTTTAAAAAAAAAAATGTTTTTTAAAATCAGAGAATTAAGCATTGGTGAGGATGTGGAGAAATTGGAACCCTCATGCATTACTGGTGGGAATGTAAAATGATGCTGTGGAAAAGAGTTTGGTGGTTCCTCAAAAAGTTAAACACAGCATTACTATATGATCCAACAATTCCACTTTTAGGTATATACCCAGAAAAACTGAAAACATACGTCCACACAAAAAAAAAAAAAGAACTGTAAACCAATTTTCACAGGAGCATTATCCACAATACCCCAAAAGCTGAAACTACCCAAGTGCCTATCAACAGATGAAGAGATGGAAAAGAACTGTCAAATGCCCATCCAGTAGAATATTATTTAGTCACAAAAAGGAACGATACATCCTACAAATGTGAATAAACCTTGAAAACAGTATGCTCAGTGAAACAAGCCAGATGCAAAAGGCCACATACGGTATGATTCAGTTTATATGAAATGTCCAGAACAGGCAAATCCAGAGACAGAAGTGGATTAGTGGTTGCCAGGGGCTGAGGGAGGGGGAGGGGGGTATAAGGTTTCTGGGGTGATGAAAATGTTCTGGAATTAGATAGCAGTACTGGTTGCACAGCCTTGTGGATGTATTAAAAACCACTGAACTGCACGCATCAACCAATAAATTGAGAAGACGTGAGTTGCATCTCAATAACAAAAAGCACTGATTCATAACAGTCCAGAGCACCTCAGCGGCCAATTAAACTGACTCCCAGCACCTCTCATAGACTAGGGAAGCCCTCAATGCCATGCCCAGTGCTACCTCATCCATGCAGGCCTCCAGGCTACCAGGAACAGAAAGTTGGGACAAACCCACAGACCTCACAGCAGTGCCCTGCTCTCCCTCCTTAACCTGCAAATGCTTCCAGTATAATGTGGAGTGCTGAGGCCAACACCTGGAAGAGCCTCGGAGCTCACTGTGCCCCTTCTTGCTTCTTTTGAAGATTAATCACCTTGGAAGCCTCAGGCCTCCACTCGCCTGGGCAGCTCCTGGATGCCTGTCTAGCAGCTTCCCTAGGGGCCTCTGCTGGGGGCTGGCTCAGCACATGGGACCTCTAAGAAAAAGGCAGTAAAGTGCCAGGGAGCCCAGGCAATGCTTTGGCTGGCACAGATCCCCAAATCCCAGCCCAGCCCCTACCTCCAGGCTCAGAGAAGCACAAGGGTGGCTTGCCCCAGGATCTGGGGCATCCCTTTCTGGGCGGATTTCAGCATACATGACCCACCCTTTACCTCCATATTCTCACCTGACAATAGCACCAAGAGAGAGGCTGAGTACCAGAGAGCCCACTCAGGTCTACGGAGTGGGACAGGCCGGGGGCGGGGGTTGCTGGTGGCAGGGAGGGGAGGGGGGTCCAAGTTTATATCTCAGATTTGCCACAAGACCCTGGGACAGCCTCTTCCTGCTTAGAGCCAGGCTCCACTTCCTTCCAAGAGGGCATCAGGCCAAGCTGTCTAGGCCCCCAGAGCACAGACATCTCTGTAGCCCCAGGAGAATCAGATGGAAACACCACCTGCTAATCATACCGAAAAGCAGGGTCAGGCCTGGCAGGAAGAGAGACGAGCCCCTTTTCCATGACAGGCAGGTGACCTGCAGGGCCCTGCCTGGTGGCCAGAGGCTGAGGAGGACAGCAGAGGCAGGGCGGGTTGGGTTGCAGGCTGCAGGGGGTGGGGGGGGCAGGGCAGGGAGGGCTCCCACTGCCCACGTGATCCTCCCCCAGGCCAGCCTCTCCGGGTTTCTGGGCTGTAACTGGAGCTGCCCTGCCTGTGCGCCTCTGTGCCAGGCAGAGCTTTCAGAGTGGGGGAAGGGAGAGGAGGGCTGGATCCCAGCTCCTTCCCCCTGTTCCCTCTGTACTCAGGGTGGGGAGGGGAGCCCCAGCACAAGGCACAGAGAGGCCCCTGGCTCTGGCCCAGCCCTGCCTGGCCCTGCCTGCCTTGGGCCATCTCCTCCTCCCCCTACCCTCTGGCTCCTGTCCCTTTACTAGGCCAGGAGAAAAAGCCCCAGACCCAGGTTCAGCCGGTCACTGCTGGCCAGAGGCTGGGTCTTTACGCTTTGTGCTCTCCTGAGTGGACTCCAGCATCAGGTCCCTTCCCTCCTTTGCCTATTGAGCTGGTGCAGAGCCTGCCACCCTCCAGGACTTCCGTCCACCAAGCTGAGTCTTGCCTGGTGTGGAGGAGACAGAAGGGGAGTACCTCAGCAGAGGCAGCACAACTTCTTCCTATGGGGCAGTCTTCCATGGGGCAGGACTTGAGAAGCCCACTTGATGTGACCTTTGGGATTAAAGAGCAGGGCCAAAAGGGCTAGCTGGAGAAGCCGCAGGGGCGCCAAGCCCTCTCAACTTGCCACACAGCCCCCCAGGGGTTATTCTCTTCGGGGGAGCTAAGGAGACTTCCCCGGAGGTACAAAGCACAGAGAAAACATGGACAAAGAGGGGGATGCTCCAGGGGCGGGGGTGAAGGAGGGAGCCAGGACCCTGAAAACCATCCTGTGGATCCGATCTTCCCGGAGAGTAAAAGCTGGCAGCAGGGACTCTGAGCAGAGCACAGAGTGGTGCAGACCGGCCCAGGGTGTGTCTGAAGCCTGGTGAGCAGAGCCATGGCTGCGCCTGGACAGCGCAAAGGCACAGCTGGCTGACAGGCCATCGTGACTCACCGTGGACCTGCAGCCAGCCAGCCAGCCTCTGACCCTCCCTCTGCCCGAGAGGGTGAGGCAAAGGCTGCACAGATGGCATGCAGGGGCGTGCCAGCCTCTGCACAGCCTGAGCCCCAGGCAGGCCAAACTCATAGCCACAGCCCTGGCTGCAGGGTGGGGTCTCCAGGGTAAGAAGACAAGGAGCTGACCCTGGAAGACAACCCAGGAGAAGGAAACAGGAGAAGTGGGCGGGGGGAGAAAAACACAAAGGGAAAGTTTCCCATGAAAATATTTTATTTTCTTTGAGAACAGGATACACCTGCAGGGCTTCTCGCCCAGTCTGCCGCTCCCTGCCCTGGCAGTGCCACATTTCTGGACCAACGGGGCCCTCTGCCGGCCAGGCCGCTGCGCGCCGGTGCCTGGTCCACAGGAGAGGAAACAGGTGACAACGGGTACAGGGCAGCAGCCCGGAACGGGCATAAGGCACACAGGACGGGGTCCGGGCAGGATTCGAGGGTGGCCTCAGCTCCAGGAGTGGCACGGGGGCAGGAGGCGGGATGCCTGGGGAGAGCCGGAGGGCTGCCTACACGATGCCACACAAACCTCGGGGGCCCATCTGCAGAGTACAGCGAGGGTCCCCAGAACTCGCCTGGCTGGACATCCCAGATCTGGGAGCGACGAACCAGGAAGGGCAGCAGAGAACGATGGAGAGAGACGAGCCAAAACCACAAAAACTGCTGCTGCGGAGAAGCGCGCGGGGCAGCGACCCGCGAGGCGGCTGGAGGCAGCATTCACAGCCCGCCCGGGCCCAGCGCACCAGAGAGGTCCCACAGACGCGCTCCCGCGGGTCGCGGCCCGAGCGAACGTCAGAAGCAAAGCGCAAGAAAAATAAAATTCCTCCAGCCTGGAGTTTTTTTCCCCCTTTGGGGCTCAGTGCAAGGAACATCTGGATTTTGTACGTATTTTTTTGTTGTTGTTAAATTAACTTCTCGGGGAGAGAAGGGAGGGGGAAACTGCAAGGCGGGTGGGTGTGCAGGGGCCAGGGAGGCTCCAGACGTTTGGCAAGGAATCCCAGCCAAAGGCAGCCGATAACCAGGGCTTGGTCCCGCAGCTGCAGGGAGCCTCGCGCACGGCCGCGGGCGCGGCCACAGGGACTACGGCTCCGGGGTCACGGAGGACCGGGGCCTCACGCCAGCCCGTCGGGCACGCCGGCCCCTCTCCGGGAGCCGTGCCACAGGGGCACCGACTCCCGAACCCAGCGACGCGGGCGCCTCAAACCAACAGCTCGGGGCGACCCGGCGCCCCTCGCTAGCCCGGGCACCGCGCCCCGCGCACCTGGATCGCCCCCGCCCTCGCGCCCGCGCCGGCCTCGGGCCCGGCCCGCCCGCCCCGCCCGCCGGGCCGCCGAGGCACCTACCCGAAGTAGGCGGCCGAGGGGCGCAGCGCGGCGAGCAGCAGCGTCAGCGCGAAGGCCGCGGCCAGCCAGCGCGCCAGCAGGGGCCCATCCAGCATCTTGCCGCGCCGCGGCGGCTGACCATCGCGCTCCCGGCCCCGCGCTGGGCGCCCCGCGGCCGCCGCCCTCTTATAGCGCCCGGAGCGCCAGGCCGGGGGCGGGGCGCCGGCCAGCTGGCCCGGCCCCGCCCGCGCCCGGGGAGGGGTCACGCCGGCGCCGGGGGCGGGCCGAAACCCGAGCCAGCGCCCCGCCCGGCCCCGGTGCCTCCGGGCC
>ML663012.1:11631796-11662938 GCA_007570785.1 Antilocapra americana
CCCCCGAGCGGCTGTGGGCGTGGGTGGAGCCAAGTCGGCGTGTTGGTGGCCTGGGGCGAGACGGCGAGGCGGGCGCTGGGCGGCCAGCCGGGTGGCAGCGAGCGAGTGGGAAGGCTGGGGGAGTCTGGAAGCGGGAGGTTTCGTGCAGCTGCGGGGGCGGGGTGTGACCCGGGGCGGGGCCGGGGCGGAGCTCTTGGCCGGCGCTCCAGCGGGTGGTGCCGTGGGGGACTCGGGTGTCAGCCCGGAGCTGGAGCTAGCTCGTCGGCTTCCAGAGGAGTTTGCATGAAAGGGGAGACAAGCCAGCAGGTGATGCCCCTGCCTTGGCAAGGGCAGACGGGCGCTGCTCCCTGGTTTGTTGTCTCGAGAATGAGGCTACCTGATCAGGGATGGTGCGGCCAGGTCGATCAACCTTTTGGGACCTCCGTCTCCCTATTCTTAAATCGGAGCAGGAGCTGGCTGAGGTCACTGCCAGCGCTGGTCCTCAGGTGACCTCCTCAGAACCTCTACTGTGAGGACTGAACGAAGGGGGCTTGGCACGGGTAGAGGCAATAGGAGCTGCCAGGGACAGGGAGGAGAAACAATGCAGAGTCACTGCTGAAGTAAGTCAGGGTCCAAGAACCCAAACACCAGATAAAAACATAACACGAATTAACAGAAAACAGGATGGGTCCAAGGAGCATCCTTAGAGACCCCTGGGCCAGGGGCTGTCCATGTCAGCAGCCAGAGCATGGAGAGCTCTGAGATTCAAGGATATGGGAAAAGTGTCCACGAAATGCCAGCCTTAAGGTTCCATGGGTCCACTTGGCCAGGACTGTGGGAGCCCTCAAGTCCTGGGCCTGCAGGGGAAAGCACAGCTTTCTGTCAGCCATCCGGACTGGGTTGCTGCTTCTGGGCACAGTGACCCAGAGTCTGGGGGTCTGAGCACCTCCAGAGGCTGGGTCAATGGGTTCTGAAGATCTACTGCTTGGTGACATGTCTCAGGACAAGAACTGAAAGGCAAAACAGGAGTGCAAAAAAGGGTACCCTGGTAGTGGTGCGTGGTGTGCAGCATATTCTTGGGCTCCCTCCGCTCTTAGAGGGCCACCCAGGTGAGCATACCCCACCCTCCCTAGGGGCCTCCTAGTGCTGGAAAGAGGGCAGAGAGGAGGCGGGGCATGGGCAAATCACTTCCTCTCTGGGCCTTAATTTCCCCATCTGAGACGCATCCAACTCTAGGGAATCATAATGTCTTTTTCTAAGTTGTAATGTCATGCTCCAGAAACCTCCACCCATGGGTTTGCTTCTGTGGGTGTGACCAGCCTCACGTCATCCCCCACCCCAGGGACTCCTCATGTAGGAGGGGGCTCTCCAACACCCTCGTCTGCTCACACCACACTCAGCCACTTCAACAGGGCTGGCACAGCATAGAGAACACCAAAGCAGCTCCAGCCCACCCAGGCTGGAGGGTTCAGGGACACCCGACGTGTCATGCCCCACCTCCAAGTGCCCAAGTTCAACCCCCAAGGCCTCCACCTGAAGTCCTGGCTCCCACACCCCGGAAGCGTGAGGCGTGAGCCAAGGGGACACAGACTGATGACATCTTTAAAGGCACAGAGATTGCGTCCAAAAAAAGTGAAATGTGAGGTTGTAAATGTGTCTGGAAGGCGCTGCAGGCCTTAACAGAGTTTCTTTCCATGGGAAGTGGAGGGTTCTCTTTTGGCCACCCAGCAAGTCCCAAAGAAAGAGGCGGCCAGCTGAGGCTCCAGCCAACAACTTGGGGGGGCCAGAGTTGGTGCAGTGGGGGCTGGAGAGACGAGTGTCACCTGTGGAAGGGGAATGAGGGTTTTCATCAGGGGCTGCCAAGTCATAGCAGCTTGGGGGCTATCGCAGCCAGCCTGAGTGGCCCCCAAAGCACCTGTTTTTGAGTGCTAAGCCTCCCCCACATATCAGCAGGGAAGGGATTCTGAGAGACGCCTTCAGTCCAGGGACTAGGAGGACCAGGCTTTGCTAGGCCATGCAACATGCGAGAAGGGTGAGGTAAGTGGCAGTACCTGGTGCGTAGTAACAGTGGGGGTACACCTGCGGGTCTTGGGGGGGTACCCCTGGGGTGAGGAGCAGCCGCCTCCGTTTCTGCCACCAGCTACCACTCCAGCTGGACCTGGGGACACTGGCTGCCTCCCCCAGGAGTCTCCAGACTTTATTCCTCTCCATCAGGTCTGACACTTTTCCCTGCCCTTGCCTGCATTCATACCTCCGCCATGACCACTGGTGGGCCTTCCTATACTGCAGACAAAAACTGAGGTGGCCCTCCTCCTTACGGACCTCAAGGCACCCATGCAGTCTAGACCTCTTCAGAGGGGGCCAGGTGCTTCCCACTTCTGTGTCCACATCTCCTGCCTCCCCATACACAAGCCCCAACCCACCTTTGCAGATCCTGGTCACCTGCAACACCTCCCCTAGCCATTCCGCGTTGGCCTGGCCTCTCTGTGCCCAGTGTGGAGAAGGAAGGTAAGTTAATATGGAACAGTCATTAACAGACAAGGCATACGGTTCGGTTGACACTGGATGGTAAACTGAGGCCCAGAGAACCCAGCCAATTAGCCCAAAGGACACAAAGCAACCTGGGGGTGGAAGAAGGAATGCCTGACCCCAGTCTCATGATTTTACCAGCTGAGCCACCTCACAGGTAATCTTGCTGGCTTCAGCACAGCATGAGAACGCCATGTTATCGCAGGAGGTCAGAGCTTTTTCTTGCAGCATACCATGCTCTGGCCAATGGCAAAGTGGTCCCATATTTCTGTTGGAGAATCCTGGGCTTGAGGCTTCCTTATTCCCCTGCCACAGCCACCTAGGTCTGCTTGGCTCACTCTCTGGGAAAGGACATCCAGAGCACCAGGCAGGACAAGCTGTCACTAGCACAGGGACTGAAGCCACCCTGAGCAGCGTGAGAGAGTACAGAGTGGTCCAGGCTGCCTCCATGGTTTCCACCCTGTACATGTTCCTAACCAGGGTTATGGTCTCCAAGGGGCTGATGGGCACAGCGCCAAGAGGACTATATCAGCACCAAGGGGCACTGTATGCGCTGAAACAAAGCCCACCCCAGGAAGCAAAAAACAAGGCTGGTAAGCTCTGAAGGCTTGCTGACGCTTTTGTAAACATCCAGCTTTGTGGAGACTGTAGCCCTATGAACTGCCAGAATCACTCACAGCAGTAGGTCCTGAGCATGATGCCACCCAGCTGACAGAGGGAGCTCCCCAGGTCTCAGCACAACAGCAAACTTCTGCAAAGCTAGATTGCTCACCATGACCCCAGGCTGGGCAGGAGCAGCACAGCTTCCTAGGCCAGGCCCACCTGACATCTTCAAGGTCAGCTTTGGATGCCGCAGCAAGGCCTCAATTGTCAGTTCAGTGACCTCCTCGGTCACCTCCTCCAGGTCAGAGCCAGAGAGAAGGGACAGAAGACAGGAGGAGGCACAGCTTCCCAGCTGATGCCCACCTACTCCTCAGCCACTCGTCAAGCCTGAGTTGCTGAGCCAACAGCAAGATGAGAATGAGGTTTGGGGAGGATCTAGAGGGGCCAGGCTGGGGAGGTTTCACTGCCCAGATGCTGCCCAGAACCAGGAACAGGTCTCTCAGGTGGTCTGGAAGGAGTGGGTGAACAGCTGCTTATCAGAAAACATTGCCTAATTGGGGCCTAACTGGGAAGGTTTATGGGGCCAGGCAGGGGGGCTCCCTGGGGGGGATGGTGAAAGCCACTCATGAGTCATTTGAAACTGAGCCGGACAAAGAGCTTAAGGAGAAATGATCCCACCCAGTCTGCCAGCCATAGGTAGAATGAGCTCATGGACTCTGGGGCACACATGAATGCGTGTGTGTGTGTGTGTGTGTGTGCGCGCGCGTGCATGTGTGTGTGTGTGTGTGTGTGTGTGCACGAGAGAGGTGGAGAGAGGGAGGGGAGGAACAGAAGAGAAGAGAGAAAAAGCTGGTAGTCACACAGCTGGGACTCAGAAGCTGAGCCCAGCTCTCCACTGGGTGCGGAGCCTCCGCTGTGCGCCACGTTACTGCGTGGGCAGACTGCCCCCTGCAGGTCGGCGAGGGAAGGGCCCAGCATCTCAGTCAACACCGCGGTTCAGCAATCCAGCCAGCATCCCGGTTTAGCATCCTCACCCAGCGTCCCAGCCAGCTTCCTGGCCAGCATTCAGGCCAGCATGAACATACCTTCTCCGCAGTATGTTGGGATATATGCCAAATGGACAGGGCGTGTTTTCACTGGGACACCATCTGTTCACACCATTTCATCCTCTGTGAGATGTGTATTGGAGATGGATGCATAATAAACGTTTTAACATGTTTCTTCAAATGTTAAAAACTTATTTTGAAAGAATGGTAGGTTCACATGCAACTGTGAAAAATAATAAAGAGACTCCTTGTACCCTTCACCTGGTTTCTCCCGATGATAACACCTTGCAAACTATAGGACTGTCTGACAAGCCAGGAAACTGGCATTGACAAAATCCATTGACCTTGCTGCATGCCCTCATCTGTGTACGTGTGTTTTGTTCTATGTACTTTTATTGAATGTGGCGGTTCACTTGTCTCCCACAGTTACACTGAACATCTCCATCACTCATGCCACACACCCCCTCGCATTTGCTACGCGGCTCTCCATCTATCATTTTGTCAGCTCGGGAATGCTGTATGCCTGTAATCATACAGCATGTACCTTTAAGGGTTGGCTTTTGCCCTGAGAATAATTCCCTGGAGGTCTACCCAGGTTGTCGAGTGTATCAGTGTGTGTGTGCTCAGTCCCTCAGTTGTGGCCAACTCTTTGCAGCCCATGGACTAGAGCCCAGCAGGCTCTTCTTCTATGGAATTTTCCAGGCAGGGATACTGGAGTGAGGTGCTATTTCCTCCTCCAGGGGATCTTTCTGACCCAGAGATCGAACCTGCTTCTCCCAATCTCCCGCATTGGTAGACAGATTCTTTACCACTAGCACCACCTAGGAAACCCAAGTATATCAACAGTTCCTTCCTTTTGGTTGCTTCCTAGGATTCTACTGTGTGGATATACCATTTGGTCATTGAAGAACATCTGGGCTGTGTCCAGCTTCTGGTTATTATGAATAAAACTGCTGTTAACATTTGTGGTCAGATTTCATGTGAACATAAGTTTTATTCATCTGAGATAAATACTTAGGAGAGCAATGGCTGGGTCATATGGTAGTTGTGTATTTCCTTTTGTAAGAAGCTGCCAAACTATTTTCCAGAGTGGCTGCACTGTTTTACATTCCCACCAGCAATATACAAGAAATCTAGTTTTTCTACATCTGCATCAGTATTTGGGGTTGTCACTGTTTTTTTATTTTAGTCATTCTTATAAGTATGCAGTGGTATCTCATTGTGGCTTTAATTTGCATCTCCCTAATAATGTTAATAATATTGAACATTAATGGATTTTATTGCCTCTTTGATAAAATGTCTGTTCATCTTTTACTCGTTTTCTAATTGAACTTTTTAATGTTGAGTTTTGAATGCTCTTTATATATTATAGGTATGATTCTTTTGTTTGCAAATATTTTCTCCCAGGCTGTAGTTTGTCATTTCATCCTCCTCACTTAGGCTTTTGCAAAGCAAAACTTTTTAATATTTCCTTTTATTGTCATGCATTTGGGGGTTATGCCTGAGCTCTTTGCCTAGGCCAAGATTCTGAAATTTTTTCCTATTTTTTTAAGTAAAAGTTTTATAGTCTTACAGTTTACATTTAAGTCCATGATACATTTTGAGTTAATTTTTATATAAAGTGTAAGGTTGAGATTGAGGTTCATTTTTCTGTCTATGGATGTCCAATTGCTTTAGCACCATTTGTTATAAAGGCTTTTTCCTCCACTCAATTGCTTTTGCACCTTATTCATTAGAGATCAGTTGTGTATGTTTGAGTGGAGCTATTTCTGGATTCACGGTGGTGTTCTGTTCGTGTGTCTATCCCTCTGCCGACACCACACTGTCTGATTTCTGGATCACACTGATTTTTGGAACTATATAACATGTCAACATTGCGCAGGGTTATTCTTTCACTTTAGTCTTCTTTTTTCAAGATCATTTTAGCTATTCAAAGGCTTGTACCTTTCCTTAGTTTTAGAATAAGCTTGTCTGTGCCTACCAAAAAAAAAAAAAAACCTTACTGGGATTCTGATAAGAATTATGCTAAACCTATAGATCAGTTCGGAGAGAACTGACATCTTTGCTATGTTAGGTCTTCCAATTCATGAACACAAAATGTCTCTATTTAGGTTTTCTTTGACTTTTTAAAATCATTTTGTAATTTCAACATAAAGATTCTGCACATTTTGTCAAGTTCATAACTGAATATTTCATTTCCTTCAGAGTGATTATAAACGGTATTGCATTTTACATTTACATTTCCACATGCTCATTGTAGGTATATGGAAATGCAGTTGATTTTTGTTGACCTTACACACATTCATACAGAGCTTATTAGTGCTGGGAGGTTTGGATTTTTTTCTTTCAAAAGGTTCATTGGGGGACTTCCCTGGTGGCTCCAGGGGTCGAATCCCAAATGCAGGAGATGTGAGCTCAATCCCTGGACCAAGAAGAGCCCTCATGCCTCAGAGTAACTAAGCCCATGCACCTCAACTATTGAGCCTCTGCTCTAGAGCCCGGAAGCCCGCAACTGCTGAGCTTATGCGCTGTAACCACAGAAGCTCAAGAGCCTGGGGCCGGTTCTGTGCGACAACAGAAACTACCATGGTGAGAAGCCCGTGCCCTGCAACCAGAGGGAAGCCTACCCAGCAACAAAGACAAAAAAAAAAAAAAGCCAAAAATAAATCAATACAATTATTTTTTAAAAAAAGAACAGCACCCAAAAAACATTCTTAAAAAAATAAAAATAAAAGGTTCATTGGGATTTCCTCCAATGTCATCTGCCAATAGGACTAGTTCTGGTTCTTCCTTTCTTATCTGTCTACTTTTCTTTTCTTTTCTTTTTTAATTTTCTTTACTTTATTGTGTTGGTTTTGCCATACATTGACATGAATCCGCCATGGGTATACATATGCTCCCCCTCCAGAACCCCCCTCCCTCCTCCCTCCTGATTCCCTCCCCCAGGACATCTCAGTGCACCAGCCCCGAGCATCAGCCCTGGGCTGGCGATTGATTTCACATATGATAATTAACATGTTTCAATGACATTGTCCCATATCATCCATCCTTGCCCTCTTCCACAGAGTATTACACTGACTAGAACTTCCAATACTATGTCGAAAAACAGTGGTGAGAGCAAACATCATTGTGTTGTTCTCGAACAATAGAGGGAAAACTTCCATCTTTCACCATTAAGTATGATGTTAGGTGGTTTCTTTTTTTTTTCAGATGTTGTTTATCATTAGGGAAAACTCTCCTCAATTCTTAGTTTGATAGAGCTTTTCTCACGACTAGATGGATTTTTCAAATGCTTTTTCTGTATCGGTATAAGCATATGATTTTTCTTCGCTAGCCAGTTGATGTGACAGATTACATCGATTGACTTTCAAGGGTTGACCATTGACCCTCACTTGGCTATATTATATAATTCTTTTTATCTACTTATAAGTTCATTCTTCTAATATTTTGCTGAGATTTTTTTTCCCCTGAGTTCATTAGGAATGTGGTTCTCTGTCTCTTTCTCCTTGGTACTGTCTTTCCTGGGTTTGGGTATCACACAGAGTAATACTAACTGCCTAACATGGGCTGGGATATATTCCTATCTTTTCTATTTCCTAGAAGAAATTGTATAAAATTGATGCTACTTCTTCTGACGATGAGGATTTCTTTGGGGGAAAGGGGCTTTTATTTACACCAATTTTTGAAATAGTTATAGGACAATTCAGGTAATTGATTTCACGTTGGTTGAGTTTTGGTAGTTTATAATTTTTGAGGAAATTATTCATTTCTTCTAAGTTGTTGAATTTATGAATGTAAAGTTGTTCATAGCTTGCCTTATTATCTTTGTAATGTCCCAGGATCTGTAGTGATGTCCCTTGTTTCACCCTGATCTTGATGACATTTGTCTTCTCTCTTTTTACATTCTTCAGTCTTACTAGAGTTTATACACATTTTTTAGGACTAGCTTTTAAAATTGATTTCTTGGGGACTCCCTTGGTGGTCTAGTGGTTAAGAATCTGCCTTGCAATTCAAGGGACATGGCTTCCATCCTTGGTCAGGGAACTAATATCCCACAGAGCGGCTAAGCCCACACGCCACAAGTACTAAGCCCCCACGCCCTGGAGCCCATGAACCACAACTAGAGCGTCCTGTCTGTGCACCGCAAGGGACTCTCCCATGTGCCACAACTAAGACCAGACACATCCAGATACGCAAATAAACATTTTCTAAATAATTTCGTTATTGTTTTCATTGATGACTGCTCTTAAATTACTATTTTTCTCCTGCCTTCTTTGGTTTTATTTTTCTCCTCTTTCTAGTCTCTTGAGACAGGAACTTAGAATATTAACTTGAGTCCTGCCCTCTTTTCTAGTGTAAGCATTCGGTGCTATGAATTTTCCTACCTGCACTGCTGTAGCTGCATCCCACATATTGTGACATGTCGCGCTTTTATTTTAATTTCCAAATATGTATGCACCAAACAACAGGGTCTCAAAATCTATGAATTGAAAACTAATAAAGTTGAAAGGGCATGTAGATAAATTCACAATTATAGTTGGAGACATCACCATCCCCTTACTAGACAGGAAATCATCAAAGACATTTAAGAACTCAACAACCCATTGACTGAGAAAGTTTGACACCACCTAACATGTATTCTTTTTAAATACCCATGGAACATTTGCTGAGACAGATATCATATCTCATATGCCAAATAAACCCCAACAAATTTAAAAGAATTGAAATCATACAGAGTGTGTTCTCTAAGCACAGAGTGGTTATCAAACTAGAAGTCAGTACCGCAAAAGACACCAGGAGAGCCTCTAAACACTCTGAAACTAGACAATGCACATATAAATAATTTATAGGTCAAAGAGAGTCGCAAGGGAAATTTTTTTAAATGTTTCTCAAATTTTTAGTTTTTAACTAAAGCAGAAACCATCTATCCCTTATTTGGAGAAAAAATTTTACTTCTATAATCTGCACCAAACCAGTTTTCTGAATGGTCTCTTTTCCTCCCTTGATTTATCCACAGCTAACAAGGACAGTGTCACTCCAGAGACTCCCCACATCTGTAGGGCCAGCAGAGAAAGTGGGCAGACACTCAGACTGAGACACCATTCCACCTGGACCCACAGATTGGGACTTGGTAGAAGAGGTGCTATCTGCACTTAGAGATTATGCAGGAGTATGCTAGGTGCAGGCTGGTGTCCCATTTTCAAAGTCCCAGCCTCATGGATGGGACTCCCTTTTGGGACTAAGGAGCTTAAATCCTGCATCCAGACTCTTCCTGGCCCATTGAGCCCATGCCTTCCTATCCTCCCAGGGAACAGCCTGGCTCTCCCAACCAGGCCTGGGTGGAGTTCTGACTCCACGACCACCATATTCAGTCAGGTACCCAGACAAGAGGCCCTGGAAAGGCGTTCCTGTTCCATGGGGTTCACCAGCCTCCCTTAGAGGTCAGCACGTTCCCCAGTGGCTGGCCCCAGAGTTAGGAACTCACCCCAACATTTTCAGGTTCCTTTGAAGCCAGGAGGAATGGCTGTTAGGCTTCTCAACAGGGTCGATTCTGCCAGCTGCCCTTCCTCTCTGGGCGCCCTGAGTGCCAAATCTCACTGCTGCTGAGTTGGACCCGCATTTCCTGTGAAGACTCAGGCAGCCTGGACCCCGCCAGGAACATTTTGTGTGACATTTGGAAAAAGTAAGTGAAAGAGTCGTGTGCTTTTGTGCCCAAGAGGTGGATGCCAGACCTGGGTGCCCTCTGTGGTCAGTGAGGCCACCCAGCTCACGTCGGACCTCCTGGGTTGGCCAGGATATGCCCACCACAGTACAGAGGACCACAGCCCCTCTTCTTGGGACACCCCCATCTGTTTCCATTCCTTCTTGCCTACCTGGACTTCCAAATGAACAGCTTCACAGAGAGATGCAAGTTAGCGTAGTGGCTGGTAAAGGTGCCGTTGTAGTGTCAGTGAAGGGGGCTCTAGGTATCACAGTAGGGCTGCCAGAATATAACAGTTATCCTTTCGAGCTCAGGCTCAGAAGCTGGTCCCACCCTGTCTGTGTCCCTCCCAAGTACCAGGGCCAGTAAGCCCAGTGTGAGGAGGGAAGGAAATATAAATGTCCAGAAAGGTTGAAAACTGATTTAACAAGAACTAATGAACTATCTGAAAAAGAAAAAGAAAGTCACACCCTAGCTTTTCTATAAACAATTTTCAGAGGGATCAAAGAGACTTTAAAATAATGAAACTATAGGACAGCTTTCCATTGACGGTTTAGAATGCCTTTTGTAAGCACAAATAGAAAACACTAATAAGATGTTGCGCATTTTTAGGCCACCTGGCAATATACCTGTAAAGTTTTAACTTTGTCAAAACGTTGACCCAGTCTCTAGGGTTTTATGCTAGAAAAAGAACAGAGATGAGCAAACAGTCTGGGAAAGCCTAGGGGTCAAAGCACTATTTTTAATAGCAAAAGATTCCAAACATGATAAATGTCCTCCAGAGATCTTTTATTAAGTAAAATTTCCAGGAAAGTTTTAATTGCAAAAAGATACAAAAAAATTCTGGTTAAAGATGATTGTTTATCCCACACATTAATTTCTTCTTCCTTCTAAGGCCTCACTAAAATGATAATAAATTAATTTAAAAATATGAGGCCCATGGGACAAAGTGATGCAGAGAAGCCAATGAGAGATTACAACACATTTTCAAAGGAAAGAAAACAGATGGGTAAGTCTGGGCAGGGTCCAGGAAACCCCTGATTGAGAAGATAGCTGCAGTCCAAGAATTATGAGCTAAATTGTGCCCTCTGTTTAAATATGGATGCCCCAACCCCCAGGACCTCAGAATTAATATATTTGGAGGCAAGATCTTTAAAGAGGTGATAAAAGTAAAACGAAGCCATCAGAGTGTCCCCAATCCAAGGGAGGAAATGGGGATGAGAGCAGAGCCCACACGGGATGAGTAAGGAGAAGGGGGACAGGGGGGGATGGAGGGTCCTGTCCAGGCCATTCCACTCTGCTACACCCGTAGGCAAGTCCCAGCCTTGCCAGCCCTGTTTGTCCACCTGGGAGGTATGAGGGCTGGGTGTTTGAACCGACATTCTGCAATTCTGTTACATGGCACTGCCTAGGAGAGCAATACCCAAAGGTGGTAGGTAAGGAATTGGTGTCTGTCTTCTAAGGCATGATTTTTTTTTTTTATCAGAATCAGCAACAGGTGGAGACTGCTGCTGTCTGAATCAATCCTCTGACAGAACGTGGTCGCTGGGAACCAGGGCCCAGCTGCCCTGCCCAGCTAACTTCAGGGTCTTCCTCAGCCAGGCCAGTGTGAAGCCGGTCCCAGATATCCAAGCTCCCCAGTGTGGTTCTCCTGTCTGGCCACAGCAAGCTGAGTGCAGATATCAGGACCTGGAGGTCAGCAAGTGAGGGCCGGGGGTGGGGATAGAGGGAGTCAGACACACAGCAGGGCAGCAAATCATGATGCGTCTTGCACTGAGCAAGTGGTCACACAAGTCTGGAGACCACGGCAGAGTCCCTCGGGCCTCTTCAGGAAGATCAGACTATGGGGCGAACAATGTATGGATGTGAGAGCTGGACCATAAAGAAAGCTGAGTGCTTTTGAACTGTGGTGTTGGAGAAGACTCTTGCAAGTCCCTTGGACTGCAAGGAGATCAAACCAGTTCATCCTAAAGGAGATCAGTCCTGAATATTCATTGGAAGGACTGATTCTGAAGCTGAAGCTCCAATACTTTGGCCACCTGATGTGAAGAACCGACTCATTGGAAAAGACCCTGATGGTGGGAAAGACTGAAGGCAGGAGGAGAAGGGGACGACAGAGGATGAGGTGGTTGGATGGCATCATTGACTCGATGGACATGGGTTTGAGCAAGCTCTGGGAGTTGGTGATGGACAGGGAGGCCTGGTGAGCTGCAGTCCATGGGGTCGCAAAGGGTCGGACAGGACTGAGCGACTGAACCGAACTGAACGGGGCAAACAAGCAGGAACAAGGTGAAGGAGAGCACATGCTCAGAGCAGAGAGCTGCTGGTGGTGGGTGGCCGGCAGCGGCTCTGGCCATCCCTGCAGGGAGAGCTGACAGGCCTCTCAACACTCCTGTCAGCATAGGGGGGCAAGAGCAGCCAGACAGTTCCCAAACTGGGCTACTGTCAGCTCAGATGGAAGGACTAAGGGACCAGCGGGTTCGAGAACCTGATGTTGACCGTTAACATCAAGGCTGGAATTGAGGAAAGATGGCCAGCAGGGTGTCAAAGGCATTTGAGAGAACACTTTTGCTATTCCTGCTATACTGGCAAATAAAAAAAGTTGCATTCACCCTTCTTCAGAATTTAACCCTGTATTCCAGGGACCACAGACAACTGCCACAAAGTGATCAGTAGCAAAATAAATCATAGCAGGCACAGAACCCCTACCAGCATCTTGGATACCTGAAAACAGTTTTGAATCGGCGCTTGGGGAAGCAAGTCCAGGGTGGGAGGGAAAGGCCATTGTGAGCCTGGGGTCCCTGCATGTCCATCAGCATAAGGACATGCTTCGAGAAACCTTGTCCCCAAACTCATAGACAATAGGGACTTTGCTATCTGAAATGACACTTGTAAGAGCCACGCAACTCATTCCTGCCTGAGAGACAGGAGCCTCATGGATCACTCTGACATGGACATATCTTTTTTGCCTTTTCATACAGTTCATGGGGTTCTCAAGGCAAGAATACTGAAGTGGTTGGCCATTCCCTTCTCCAGTATGCAGGTCAAGAAGCAACAGCTAGAACCAGACATGGAACAACAGACTGGCTCCAAATTGGGAAAGGAGTACATCAAGGCTGTATATTGTCACCCTGCTTATTTAACTTACATGCAGAGTACCTCATGTGAAATGCCAGGCTGGATGAAGCACAAGCTGGAATCAAGACTGCTGGGAGAAATACCAATAACCTCAGATACACAGATGACATCACCGTGATGGCAGAAAGTGAAGAGGAACTAAAGAGCCTCTTGATGAAAGTGAAAGAGGAGCGTGAAGAAGCTGGCTTAAAACTCAACATTCAAAAAACTAAGATCATGGCATCCAGTCCCATCACTTCATGGCAAATAGACAGGGAAACAGTGGAAACAGTGACAGACTTTAGTTTCTTGGGCTCCAAAATCACTGCAGGTTGTGACTGCAGCCATTTAACTAAAAGATGCTTGCTTCTTGGAAGAAAAACTATGACCAACCTAGACAGCATATTAAAAAGCAGCATATTACTTTGCTGACAAAGGTCCATCTAGTCAAAGCTATGGTTTTTCCAGTGGTCATGTATGGATGTGAGAGTTGGACTATAAAGAAAGCTGAGCACAGAAAAATTGATGCTTTTGACATGTAGTGTTGGAGAAGACTCTTGAGAGTCCCTTGGACTGCAAGGAGATCCAACCAGTCCATCCTAAAGGAAATCAGTCCTGAATAGTCATTGAAAGGACTGATGCGAAGAACTGACTCATTGAAAAAGACCCTGATGCTGGGAAAGGTTGAACACAGAAGGAGAGGGGGAAGACAGAGGATGAGATGGTTGGATGGCATCACTGACTCGATGGACATGAATTTGAGCAAGCTCCAGGAGTTGGTGATGGACAGGGAAGCCTGGTGTACTGCAGTCCATGGATTTGCAAAGACTGAGCATCTGAACTGAACTGAACCGAACTGACATGGACAAGCAGTTGGGTTCCAAACCTGGTATGGCAAGCAGGGATCTCGGGTAACCCCACGATTCCTACCCACGGGTGTTCACACCTTGCATAAGCCTCAACTTGAATGGGAATGAACCCATGACTGTGATGGGGTCAGGTTACTGACCAGCTGGCAGGGAAAGGCTGAGTATCTAAGTGCATGCATGTGTGCTAAGTCACTGCACTTGTGTCCAGCTCTTTGTGACTCTATGGACGATAGCCCACCAGGCTCCACTGTCCGTGAGATTCTCCAGGCAAAAATACTGGGGTGGGTTGCCATGCCCTCCTCCAGAGGGTCTTCCTGACCCAGGGATTGAGGCTGCATCTCTGGCCCCTGCATTGGCAGGTGGGTTCTTTACCACTAGCACCACCTGGGAAGCCTGAATATCGAGGTGGGCCTGACCCAATCAGGTGAACCTGTAGACAGATGTGGTCCTCTCTGAGGTCACAAAGATTGGAGGTATAAGGGGCCCAGGGACGGCCAGGATATGAGAATGCTCACTGGCCTCTGAGAGCAGTCCCCAGTCACAGCAGTAAAACAATAGGAGCCTCGGCCCTAGACCCACAAGGGCAAAGGTTCTGCCAGTGCCCCTGGGGTGTTGGAGTAGCTCTTCCCCGGCCCATCCCCCAAGTGAGAATGTAGCCTGCCCACCCCTTGTTTCAGCTTGATGAGACCCTGATCAGAGGCCACACGCATCCAGATGCCATCTACGGAATGAGATGATGCACAAGTTTTAAGTGCCGACCCTGTGCTAGTTGTTATGTGGCAAAAGAAAACTAACTCGTCTGTTACAAAGCTTAGATCAAGGGGTTTCTTCAGACATGACTTTCCACATCAATCCAGACTTATGGTTCCAGCAGGTGAAGGCTGCATAAGCAACATTTCTCCCCAGACAGTGCCATACATTCTCAAGTAACCATTATTCCTTCCCTCCAGCCCCTATCTTGCCCCAACCCCACAAAGATGTTGGGAACCCCAATTGCTGACAGCATGCAGAGCTGACCCTAATATCCCAAACCCTCTCAGAACTGCTCAACACAACACCAGGCCCTTTAAAAGGCCCCTCATCCTCCCTAGGACACTTCAAGATTTCCCTCAGCACGAGGCCTCCCTGGCAAGTCAATGCACCCAATATGGCTCCATTATGAGGGTGCCCCTGGTGGCCTTTATCTACCAGAGTTTATCAGCAGGTAGAAGGAGCATTGTGAATTTTCTGATCTTATCTTCTCCCACCTCCTAAACCTGCCTCTTGGACACAGAGATCAGTGATGGAGTCCTTCTTTGATTCTCACATGCATAGATAAACTAATCCCAGGGCCATGCAAAAGCCGTGCAGGGGGGAGGATTAAACCCAGATTACCTCTCTAGGCAGGTAGAGGCAACTTCTCCCAGTCCTGTGTTCCTTGAATGTCAGGTACCTTCCATTCCACCAGAGCATGGAGTGACAGAAAGTGCAAATGGCTCACAATGGGTTTTACAGGTCCAGGCCCTTTGTTCTGGAGCATCTTCTTGAAGCATCTTCCATATGAGGATGCATTCTTTAAACATCTTCTTAGAATCATGAATTGATCCAGACCAATACTACCTTTGCTGCCCTTCACTTCCCTGGTAAGGGACAGGGAAGACTGGCATGCTGCAGTCCATGGGATCGCAAAGAGTCGAACACAATTCAGTGACTGAACAACAACAACAAATACTGCCTCTGACCCTTCTCAACTTATACTTCGTTGTTGTGACTCAGTCACTAAGTCATGTCCAACTCTTTGTAACCCCAAGGACTGCAATACGCCAGGCTCCCCTGTCCTTCACTGTCTCCCACAGTTTGCTCAAACTCATGTCCATTGAGTCAGTGGTGATATCTAACCATCTCACCCTCTGCTACCCGCTTCTCTTTTTGCCTTCAATCTTTCCCACCATCAGGGTCTTTTCCAGTGAGTCAGTTCTTCACATCGGGTGGCTAAAGTATTGGAGCTTCAGCTTCAGAAGCAGTCCTTCCAATGAATATTCAGGACTGATCTCCTTTAGGATTGTCTAGTTTGATCTCCATGTAGTCCAAGGGACTCTCAAGAGTCTTCTCCAGCACCACAGTTTGAAAACAACAATTCTTCAGTGCTCAGCCTTCTTTATGGTCCAAATCTCACATCAATACATGATTATTGGAAAAACCACAGCTTTGCCTATAGGGACCTTTGTCAGCAAAGTGATGTCTCTGCTTTTTAATTTACTGTCTAGGTTTGTCATAACTTTCTTTCCAAGTAGAAAGTGTCTTTTAATTTCATGCCTTCAGTCATCATCTGCAGTGATTTTGGAGCCCCCCAAAAAATAAAGTCTGTCACTGCTTCCACTTTTTCCCCTCTTATTTGCCTTGAAGAGATGACAAGATGCCATGATCTTAGTTTTTTAATGTTGGATTTTAAGCCAAATTTTTCATTCTCCTCTTTCACCTTCATGAAGAGGCTCTTTAGTTCCTCTTCACTTTCTGCAATTAGGGTGGTATCATCCACGTATCTGAGGTTGTTGATATTTCTCCTACAATCTTGATTCCTTGGCAGAAAGCTGGAATCTCCAGAGGACAAAGAGCTGAAAATGCCAGCCATCTCAGAATGAAAAAGTCAGAGACAACATTGGTTTTCTGGGTCAGTTCATGGTTTTAAGCAGATAGCATAGGATGAGCTCCAGAACAAAGGGCCCAGACCCTCAAAAGCCACTGTGAACCATTTACACTCACTGTCATTCCATGCTCCGCTGGTATGGAAGGCACCTGACACTCAAGGAACATGGGGCTGGGAGAAGCTGCCTCCACCTGCCTAGAGATGTAACCTGGGTTTAATCCTCCCCTGCATGGATTTTGTATGGCCCTGGGATTAGTTTATCTATGGACATGAGAACCAAGGAGTGGGATAAAGGCTACTTGACATTCATCATCTGAAGCAGAAGTATCATGATGCTATTACCTGGGTCCATATAGTCACAGCTATGATTTTTCCAGTAGTCATATATGGATGTGAGAGTTGGACCATGAAGAAGGCTGAGAACTGAAGAAATGATGCCTTTGACTTGTGGTGCTGGAAAAGACTCTTGAGAGTCCCTTGAAATGCAAGGAGATCAAACCAGTCAATCCTAAAGTAAATCAACCCTGAATATTTATTGGAAGGACTTATGTTAAAGCTGAAGCTCCAATACTTTGGCCACCTGATGAGAAGAGCCTACTCAATGGAAAAGACCCTGATGATGGGAAAGATTGAAGGCAGGAGAAGAAGGAGGTGGCAGAGGATAAGACAGTTAGACAGCATCACTGACTCAATGGACATGAGTTTGAGCAAACTCTAGGAGATAGTGAAGGACAGGGAAGCCTGGCAAGCTGCAGTCCATGGGGTCTCAAAGAGTTGGACACAACTTAGTGACTAAACAACGACAACCACATTGACAAATGGCAGAATAAAAACCATATGATCATCTTAATAGATGCAGAAAAAGCTTTTGACAAAATTCAAAACCAATTTATAATGGAAAAAAAAACCTCCCCAGAAGATGAACTTAGAGGAAACCTACCTCAATGTATTAAAGGCCATATATGACAAACTTACAGCTAACATCATATTCAATGGTGAAAAGCTGAAAGCATTTCCTCTAAGATCAGAAATAAGGTAAGGATGTCCAGTCACACTACTTTTACTCAACATAGTTTTGCAAGTCCTAGCCGCAGTTATTAGAGAAGAAAGGGAAATAAAAGGAGTCCAAATCAGAAAAGAGGAAGTAAAACTGTCACTGTTTGCAGATACTATATGTAGAAAATCCTAAAGAAGCTACCAGAAAACTATTAATCGAGATCATCAATGAATTTGATAAAGTTGCATGATAAAAAAATTAATACACAGAAATCTCTTACATTTCTATACAGTAACAATGAAAGATCAGAAAGAGAGATTAAGAAAACAATTTCATTTTACCATTGAATCAAAAAGAATAAAATGCCTAGGAATAAACCTGCCTAAAGAGGCAAAAGACCTGCACTCAGAAAACTGTAAGACAATGATGGAAGAAACAGAAACTTACACAGACAGATGGAAAGATGTACTATGCTCTTAGACTGGAAGAATCAGTACTGTTAAAATGACTATACTACACAAAAAAATCCACAGATTCAACGCAATCCCTGTTAAATTACCAATGGCCTTTTTCAGAGAATTAGAAAAAATTTGTACAACTTGTATGGAAACACAAAATACCCCAAACAGTCAAAGAAATCTTAAGAAAGAAAAGCAGAGCTTAAGGATTCAGGCTCCCTGACTTCAGACTATACTACAAAGCTACAGCAATCAAAATAGCATGGTAATGGCACAAAAAGAGAAATATAACTTAATTTCAGAAAGAGAAATATAACTTATTTCAGAAAGAGAGATAAACCTATGCACAGTGGCTACCTAATCAGGGCAAAGGAGACAAGAATACACAATGGAGAAAAGATAGCCTCTTCAATAAGCTGTGTGGGAAATCTGGACAGGTATATGAAAAGAATGAAATTAGAATATTCCCTAACATCATACACAAAAATAAACTTAAAATGAATTAAAGACTTGAATGTATGGCCAAATACATATGGGCAGAACATAAGCAGAACACTCTTTGACATAAAGTGCAGCAAGATCTTTTTTGATCCACCACTTAGAGAAATGAAAATAAAAATAAGCAAATGAGACCTAAGTAAACTTGAAAAGCTTTTGCACAGCAAAGGAAAAATAAACAAAATGAAAAGACAACTCTCAGAATGATAAAAAAAAATATTTTCAAACAAATCAACTGATGAGATTAATCTGCAAAATACAGAAACAGACTCACACTAGTCAATACAAAAAAAAAATACAATTAAAAAAAAATGGAAAGAAGATCTAAACATACATTTTTCCAAAGAAGAAACACAGATGGCAAAAAGCACATGAAAATAGGCTGAATATTACTTATTCGAGAAATGCAAATCAATGCTACAATGAGGTATCACTTCACACCAGTTAGAATGGCCATTATAAAAACATCTACAAACGGCAAATGTTGGAGAGGATGTGTAGAAAAGGGAACCCTCTTACACTGTTGGTGGGAATGTAAACTGGTTAAACCACTATGGAGACTAGTATGGAGGTTCCTTTAAAAACTAAAAGTAGAGCTACAAGGTGATCCACCTATCCAACTCCTGGGCATATATCCAGAGAAAACCTTAAGCTGAAAGGATGTTCATTGCAGCACTATTTACAGTAGCCAAAACATGCAAAGAACCTAAATGCCCACAACAGAGGAATGGATAAAGAAGATGTGGTACATATACACAACGGAATATTGTTGTTGTTGTTCAGTCAACAAGTCGTGTCCGACTCTTTGTGACCCCATGGACTGCAGCACACCAGGCTTCCCTGTCCCTCACCATCTCCCAGAGTTTTCCCAAGGACAATGGAATATCACTCAGCCATAAAAAGGAATGAAATAATGCCATTTGCACCAACATGAATGAACCCAGAGATTGTCATACAGAGTGAAATGAGTCAGAAAAAGATAAATATCTGATATCATTTATATGTGAAGGCTAGAAAAATAGTACAGATCAATTTATTTGCAAAGCAGAAACAGAGTCACAGATGCAGAAAACAAACTTATAGTTACCATGAGGAGGGGGTGGGATTAATCTGGAGATTGTAATTGACATATATACACTACTATATGCATATAATAGACAACTAAAAAGAACCTACTGAGAGAACCTACACACAGAATGCTACTCAATGCTCTGTGGTGACCTAAATGGGAAAAGAATCTTAAAAAGAGTAGATATATGTATATGTATATGTGTATATGTATAACTGGTTCACTTTGCATTGTAAAGCAGCTATACTCCAAAAAAAATTAATTTAAAAACTAAAAACTTCTGTCTTCCTAAAGACAGTACTGAGAAAATAAAAATGCAAAGCATTAGACTGAAAGAAAAAAATGTTCTTAGTTATGTGTGTGTGTGTGTGTGTGTGTGTGTGTGTGACAAAGGTCATGCATCCAGGCTGTATAAAGATGTATTTAACTTACATGCAGGAATACATCATGCAAAATGCTGGGCTGGATGAAGCACAAGCTGCAATCAAGATTGCCAGGATAAATATCAATAACTTCAGATACACAGATGACACCACCCTAATGGCAGAAAGCGAAGAGGAGCTAAAGAGCCTCTTGACGAAGGTGAAAGAGGAGAGTGAAAAAGTCGGCTTAAAACTCAGCATTCAGAAAACTAAAATCATGGCCTCTGGTCCCATCATTTCATGGCAAATAGATGGGGAAACAATGGAAACAGTGACAGACTTTATTTTCTTGGGCTCCAAAATCACTGTGGGTAGTGACTACAACCATGAAATGAAAAGGTGCTTGCTCCTTGAAGAAAAGCCGTGACAAATGTAGCCAGCATATTAAAAAGCAGAGACATCACTTTGCTGACAAAGGTCCACATAGGCAAAGCTGTGGTTTTTCCAGTAGTTACGTACAGATATGAAAAATGGACAATAAAAAGGCTGAGTGCCAATGAATTAATACTTTCGAACTGTGGTGTTGAAGACTTCTGAGAGTCTCTTGGAGACTCTTTATGGCAGCAAGGAGATCAAACCAGTCAATCCTAAAGGAAATCAGTCCTGAATATTGAAAGGACTAATGCTGAAGCTCTAATACTTTGGCCACCTGATACAAAGAGCTGACTCATTAGAAAAGACCTTAATGCTGGGAAAGATTGAAGGCAGGAGGAGAAGGGGGTGACAGAGGAAGAGATCACCAACTCAATGGACATAAGCTTGAGCAAACTCCAGGAGATGATGAAGGACAGGGAAGCCTGGTGTGCTGCAGTCCATGGGGTCGCAAAGAGTTGGACACGACTGAGCAACGAAACAACAACAAATCAAAAGTAAAAAGACAATGATCTCAGTAAAACATGTTAAACACTCACATGGATAACTCAGAGTGAAAAGACAGACAAATGTTATTAGAAAAATGCAAATTAAAACCATAGTGAGCTATCGCTTCACACCCACTAGCAGAACAAAATTTAGATGAGTGAATAACATCAGGATTTTTTGTTTCCAAGGGGTAACAGGGAATGGATTTACCTTCCGATCTAAAACAACAGCATCAAAGAATGGAAGAGAGAAGAAATGGGCAAAATACATAAAATAACAGATAGTGAGTGTCCAAACAGTGCAGGACAGTGATTCCTAAACAAGGGAAAGCAAGCAGGGTCATCTCCAGTGGGCTGTCTGGGGAGATTTCACACTGAGGCAAGGAGGAGGATCTTCCTGGTGTCTTCCAGAGCTGAGGATGCAAAGTCAGGAGTCTAAGGATCCAGGCTGGATGGAGTTCATAAACAGAGCACTGGAGAGGAGAGAGAGCTGCATGGAGAGGGCACCCAGGACTTGCAGCATGCTCCCTCAAGCCAGCCGTGAGTGCTGACCAGCGCATGTATGTGATGAAACACCTGAAAGAATTAGAGAACTAGTCTCCATAGCTTACACACGTCAGCAACAGTTTCCATTTCCAAGAGCCTCATAATTCAGAGAACGTCAAACAGCGTCATCAGAAGTACACGGCCTCGATGCCAGGAAAAAGTTAGCCCTAGGCTAAATCCTGCTCAGGTCCTGACAAAGTTTAAAAGAAAGCCTCAGAAGAAGCTTTCAAGTAATTTAGCTGTATTCAGAATAAAGCTGAAGATTGTTTAAAAGAATAGAATAGTATTCAGGCAAATCAAGTAAAAGTCACAATGGCTGACCCTTGACGGAAAATTATCAGACATGCCAGTAAGTAGGAAAATTATCAGACCTGCCAGTAAGTAGGAAAAGGACCCGTAGCGAAGAGAAAAAGCAATCAAGCCACAGAAATGGACACAAATGAGGCGGCTGAGAACAGCAGCAGACAAGCACATCAACACAATGACCATGGGGATGTCCCGTACTTGTGAAGGCAGAGGAAAAACTGCACAGGTTGTGTTGTGACAAGGAGTGTATCAAGATGATGACACTTCTGACGTTGACAGTTACAACATTTGAGATGGCACATGTGCTGGATGTGCAGATCAGACACGGCAGAAACGAATATTAGTGAGCTAGGAGACACGGCAGAGAAGAAAAGGCTGAAAATACTAACAGAGAACCAGAGAATCGGGGGAGAGCTTCAGGCAGACTAATACTTGTGTAATCGGAGTCCCGGAAGGGAGAAATTGCTTAGACATTTGTAGAGGCTGAGCACATCCAAAAGCCACAGAAATGCAGGAAAAGGATATCACAGGCAGGCTCGCACCATGGGCTCTTTGAAAAGATCACTCTAGCCAGACTAATCAGCAAAAAGAGAGAGAGAATGGTATCGAGTGTTAGAAAGGTTACATCTCTACAGACACTACAGACACTAAACATAAAAAATATTTTACTGAGCATGCATGCAGAGTTCATATATGTAGTTGAACAAGCCAGCCAAAAATAAAAAATATTTTTAACATTTATATGCCAATAAATTCTACAAGATCTATGAAACAGACAAATTCCTTAAAAGACATAGACTATCAAAGCTTACTCAATAAGAAATAGATAACCAAAATAGCCCTCCATTTATTAAAGAAATTAAATGTATAGTTACCAATCTTCCTAGAGAAAATTTTTCTTTCTAAGAACACTTTAGGCCCAGATCGCTTCATTGGTAAGTTCTACCAGACATTCAAGGAAAAATGACAGACATAATCCACAAACTCATCTAGATAACTAAAATTGGAAGCACTCATGAGTAGTGTATGAGATCAGCATTATCCTGATGCCAAAATCAGGAAAAGATATCAAAAAAGAAAATACCAGATATATGTTCAATATCCCTCATGAACATAAATGAAAAAATTCTTAACTGAGTTTTAGCATATCCAATTCAGCAGTATGTAAAGAAAACAATACATCATGACCAAGTGGGATTTATCCTGGAAATGCAAGGTTGGTTTGACATTTGAACATCAATTCGTGTAATTCAGTATACTAACAGACTGAAAAATAAAAACCATATAATCGTCTCAATAGATGCAAAACAATTAACAGATTCTGGCATTTGGATAAAAACTTTCAGCAAACTAGGAACACAAAGGAACTTCCTCAACCCTTAAAAGGCATCTGTGAAAAATCTACCAACATCATACTCAGATGCAACACTGTGTGCCTGTTCCCCCTTATCAAGAACAAAGCAAGGATATCTACTCTCACCACTTTTATTCAAAATTGTCTTAGAGTTTCTAGCCAATGTGGCAGGCAATCAAAAAATGAAAGGTATCTGGAGTTGAAAGGAAGATGCAAAAATGTTTTTATTCATAGATAACACCAAAGTCTATGGAGAAAATACTGCAGAATCTATGGGGGGAAAAAAACTGGTAGAACTAACAAGTGAGTTTAGGAAGGATACAAGATCAGTGTACTAAAATCAATAGTATTTCTTCATACTAGTAATGGATAATGGAAATGGAGAATGAAAGAAACAATATCATTTAAAATAGCATCTATTTCTTAGACTAAAAAGAAACAGCTGGTCTAGAGGGCAAGTTGAAGATTTAGGAGAAAGGAGAGATAATGGCTTAGCCTGGAGACAATGAGAACAAATGCTTGCTGAATCTTCTGGATGAACTAGGTTGGTGGAAATTTCATCTTCCAAGGCAGGGAAGATGAAGGCCCCATAGCAGGTTGTATGGGGAAAGCTGATGGCATCAATTTCCTTGTAAAACCTGCTATACAACACCAGAGAAGAGGGATGCCTTTTGAAAGCAGGAAGAAGGAGCTGTGCTGGTAGGGGGAGGTGGAATGCTAGGTGGAGAGTCTCCGCAGAGCAGGGAGATAGGGAGAAGGCCTACTGTCAAGTCTCATTGGAGTGGGGAAAATAGCAAAAGGGGAAGGAAGAGCTCAGTGAGGGCCTTGGACAGCTTCAGCCCCTCTGCCCTCCCTACTCACACTCTGCTATGATCATGCCTCACCCTTTCTGACCCGCTAACCCCAACTCAGAGGTGTGTGAAGGCAACAACCCAGTCTCTCTTGACCCAGGGAGAGGGAGACCAACGGTAGCATGCTTCCCCACCGACACTGGTGGAGGCGCTGGAGATGATGCGGAGGATTCAGTGCCCTGAAGGAGAAGGCAATCTTGAGTGTAGAAGGAGTTAGAGGCTGAGTGACAGGGAGGCAGCGAGGATGCCACGGAGGAGGATCCAGACCCTGAGTCCAAGCCTCTGAATGCCAGCCCCATGGGTCTTGCACTCAGCTCCTCTGGGCCTCAGGTCTGACTCACATCCTGAGGGGAGCTACACCGTGTCTCAAGTGGGTTTGGGATCAAGTGACTCTCATAACCTGCCTAACTCAGACCAGCCTAACACTCACTGCCACTCTCGGCAGGAGGATCAGCTGCACTCAGTCTCAGTCTTGAGGGCACCACAGGCTGGGCAGGTGCTGAGGCTTGCTCCATCTGCAGCCAAGCCCACACCTCACTGTCTGCCGGTGACAGACCTAGAAGTGGCCCCAAGTGTCCTACCCAGGCCACCTCACCGGACATCTCCACCCGGCGGCATTGTCCCTGAAGAGGCCTTTTGGCAGGCGGCTACTCAAACACGAACAGCTCCCTGGGGGAGCTATCACAACAAAACAGCATGTTAGAAAGGCTAGGATAACATGACACCCTCACTTTACAAGTGAGCAAAGCCTCCGAGGCAGGATTCTAGACCTCACAGGAAGCCAAGATCCCGGGACAATTAATATACCCATCCTAATGGTCGTGATGAGCGTCTAGGATTCCAGAAAGCCCATGGTGTTGACTTTAAAATTCTTTTTTCTTAAGGTTTGAAGACTCCATATATGGCTCCCTGCTTTGGGAATCAAGTGATGCCAAGATCTGATGGCTCAGCTCTGGGCCCCATGATCCTGTGACTGGGTGATGCCAGCGATGTCAGGGTTCACTCATTCTGTTACACAGAATTCAGCATGCGGCTACTTGCCTGCATTCTAAGTCGAGTCAGTCGTGTCCAACTCTTTGCGATGCTATGCGATGGAGCCCTCCAAGCTCTGCTGTCCGTTTAACTCTCCAGGCAAGAATACTGGAGTGGGTTGCCATACCCTCCTCCAAGGAATCTTCCCAACCCAGGGGTCAAACCTGTGTCTCTTAAGTCCCCTGCGTTGGCAGGCAGGTTCTTTACCACGTGGCTACTTAGGGAGTTAGAAAACTCAGTGGCCCTACTTTTTGACTCTTGGATTCCATCCTAACCTCCTCCCCACATCCCTCTGCAGAGATCCACAATTCCCTCATCACCAGGCCACCTCTGCTACCCAAAGAGGGCACGCTCAAGGATAATGCAGCCTGGGAATTCCCTGGAAGTGCAGTGGTTAGGACTCAGCACTTTCACTGCAGTGGCCCAGGTTCAATCATAATCCCTGGGGCAGGCGGGGAGCTAAGACTCTGCAAGCTGCATGGTGTGGTCAAAAAAGAAAGCATGCAACCTGCAACCAGAACAGGCTCAGCCATATCTTCTGCACTCCAAGTCCTAAATGGAGAGGATGGAAAGTTAGGGTGCGAACACAGAAAGACACAAGGTAGGGCTGCACACAGAAGTCTACATTTCTGGGGGTGTTAGCCAGCCTTTGATGACAGCTTCCCATACAACATCCAGAGCCTTGGCTCTTGGTGATCCAGGAGCAGATGTCCTGAAAGACATGAAGAATCCCTGGGGTCTGAGGTCTAGAAATCAGAATCCCCTCGCCCTCACCCTCTGCCAGTCACCCTGAGCCTACTCTGTCTGTACAAGGAGGGGACTGACCTAAGGTTCTGTTCACAAATCAGAGCCTCTGATCAAAATCAAAATGGAACTCTCAGGGGAATTTAGAAGAGGCAACCATGTGAGGGGAGAGCCAGCTATGGTATGCTATCTGGAGACAGACGGATTTGTCCTCAAAGAGACTTCCCTAAACTTCTGCAAATGCTCTCTCCAGGGACTCCAGAAGGCAGGGAACCCAGCCCACCACCCTTCATTCACAGACCACATTTGCTCTCCTGTGGACACACGTCCCCATGCATGCTCTTTCCATCTTGTGTGAGCGTGCTCAGCTGCTTCAGTCGTGTCCGACTCTTTGTGACCCTGTGGATTGTAGCCTGCCAGGCCTCTCTGTTCATGGGATTCTCCAGGCAAGAATACTGGAGTCGGTTGCCATGCCCTCCTCCTGGGGGTCTTCCCAAACCTGGGATTGAATCAGCATCTCCTGTATCTCCCGCATTGCAGGCAGGTTCTTCCCCTGCTGAGCCACCACCTGGAACCCCCTCTCCATCCCAGCCGTAAACTTTTCAGGCTTCTGCCATGCAGCCTTCAGAATTATGAGTCCCTCCACTAGGAATCGAATCTCAGAAGGACTTACATTATCTACAGATTTTCAAGTTTCAGAGAGACTGAGACCCCAGTCCTGCCTTGACTCCTTCTGGGGATCTGGGGAGAGCTGTGTTATAAGTGTCACTGAGCCTCCTTGCCTCCTTGTCTCCAGAGACAGATGTTTCCAGGCGGCACTGGATGAGACCACGGCTCCACAGCACTGGGCAGAGCCCTGGGCACCCAGAGCATGTGGTATTGTCACTATCTTAAAGAGCTTTTGGGAAGTCATCTGGTCCGACTGCCTGCCTTTACCAGGAGAATCTTCCAGAGGGACAAGTGAAGTCGCTCAGTTGTGTCTGACTCTTTGCAACCCCTTAGACTGTAGCCTACCAGGCTCCTCCATCCATGGGATTTTCCAGGCAAGAGTAGTGGAGTGGGTTGCCATTCCCTTCTCCAGAGGATCTTCCTGACCCAGGGATCGAACCCAGGTCTCCTGCATTGTAGGCAGATGCTTTACCATCTGCGCCACCAGGGAAGAGGGACAAGAGGAGGTCAAAAACTCACTAGATTTGGACTGTAGAGGAGAGGGTCTTGGGACACTAACAAAACTACAGACTAAGTTGACAAGATGTGGGCCAATAGTGAGGACCGATGCACAAACACACAGCAGGGTTAGACGCGAGGTAGGACACGCGGGGAGGAGTACCTGCAGCAAGGAGAGGGATGGAGGGAGCCGAACAGCCAAGGTGACCTATGCATCTCACGAGTTGCTCACTCAAGAATCACAGCTCCCAAAGCGTGTGCCAAGGCACCGCGGAGTGCCGCAGCAAATTCCCAGGGTATTGCAGGATATTTTAAATGCTCAAGGAACAGGTAGCAATATGGTCATCGACAGGACAGCTTCCGGTAATTAGCTTCCGGTAATTCTGCTTCAGCTTGGAAGGTGGCATCTTCCTCTGTGAAGCTCCGTTTCTGGCTTTTTCTGTGATTAAAAAGCAAGCACCAAGTGAAAACTGACAAAGAACAGGAAGCAGAGTGTCTTACCTGAGGCTGCAGGCACACACTTCCCATGGGTAAGTGACTGCAGTTATGTGAGGATGAAACAGATATAGCATTTTTTTTTTCTTTTAACTTACATACATTTCTTTTCCCAAGAGCTACTAACTAATACATTATTTGAACCTAACTACTTGCTAAACAAAACTATTATGCATTTTTTGGCCTGAGGCAAAAAAAAAAAGACAGAAAATGGACAGAAATTCTGCCTCTGAGTATAAGCACCCACCTCTGAAGAGCAGGTGTCCCAGTAATGACAGCCCCATGGCAGGCCTGGGAAACTGCCAGAAAGAGCTTAGAACCAAACGGGCCTGGAGGTAGAAAGAGCACCTCTCCTCTGACTTTAGACCTTCACCCTGTCCTCTTGTAGCCCCTCTGAGGTCACAGCTGCAGGGCTTCTCAGCTACCCAAAGCCTCTCCTGCCTCCCCTCAACTTTAAAAAAAAAATTTTTTTTTGCCACTCTATTTTTTAATCCCTCAACTTTTTGACAAAGAAGAAAGAGAATGATTAGGCATTTAGTGTCTGAAAGCCTGGCTCCCCTCTCCCCAGTACCAGAAGGATTTCTACATGACACCTAGCAGACTGGGATTCAAATGCTACCACGGACGAGGGTTCACTGGCTCAGAAAGCAAACTGCCCTCTCATCTGGGCTCTGTCCCCTACCCTAGGTCCTTGCCCTGCCTAGCCCGTTTCCTAGCAGGGACCTCCAAAGCTCCTGGGACCATACCTTCCTTCCCCTCTGGGACTACTCTGGAAGGAACGCAGCCCCAAGGGGCCTCTGGAAGATCTATGGTGAGGCAAAAAAAAAAAAAAAAACTTTTCTCCAAGGGCATCCATAATTCTTCAGAATGTTGTATTAGACCTGTGACCATGGGCCAGTTCTAGAAGCTCCCTCTGTGTGACAGCAGAGGGCGCTGCCAGGAAAGCATCCTCCCCTTCACCTTCAGGGAAGGAACCCAGACTCCATGACCAGCGTGAGCAGCGAGCAGCAGCGCAGAGCAGACATGCCACACCGCAAGGTCGACTCGGTACTTAAGTCAGGTTGCAGAATGCCCAGTTGGACATCAGGGGGCAGGAAAGAATCCCACCGACTCAGCTGTGGTAGAAACATCCCCCTCCTGCACCTGTATGCTTCACTAGCCCAACCTGGGGATGGCCCCCATCCCCATGACCCTGGGTTCCTCAAGGGGCTCCTGTGATGCCCAGAGAACGCAGCGGGATCCCCGTTTTCCCATGCCACAACCCCCACGAGAGCCTCACGGGGTCTGTGGAGGGCTGGTGGCCCTCGCCATCTGGACTCAGGTGGCACTGCTCTCCAGACTGCCCTCTGAAGTCCTGCCACCCAACTAGGGATCGCTGTTCCCCCTCTTCTCTACACTTACATGGGCTGTTTGAGGTCAAAGCCTCCAAAAAACTACAGAATGGCAGCAAAGGAAAAGCACCCTGTAAGATCAGCATGTGGGAAGGGCCAGCTCTGGAAGCCCCCAGCGCAGCACCACCATGCAATTTGCCCTGGCTGCGGCTCCCCCAAAGGCATGCTGTGATGCACATTTTTCAGAGAACTCTAAAGACCTGGGAGAATTCACGTGGGAGAGGAATCAGCATTTATGTCCCTCTCTCTCTCTCTTTCTCTCTGTCTCTCTCCCTGCACCAAGCTCAGGGTGCCCAGCTCTCTCTTCCTCTCTACCACATAGCTTAGGCAGAGAGCAGGAACCAAATGAATGGGCTGATTCATTCCCCAGTGGCTTAGCGGTAATGAATCCACCTGCAATGGAGGAAACACGGGTTCGATCCCCAGGTCAGGAAGATCCCCAGGAGAAGGAAATGGCAACTCACTCCAGTATTCTTGCCTGAGAAATCCCATGAACAGAGGAGCCTGGTGGGCTACAGTCCACGGGGTCACAAGAGTCAGACAGGACTTAGCAACTAAACAGCAACAGCAGCAAGCAGGGACCTAATGAGAGAGAAGCAAGCAGCAAAGGAAGACAGGAGGGGCGTGGCAGATGAGGAGGCAGGAGGCAGGACTTCGGAGACAGCACCCACCAGCACCCACTCTACAGAGCCCGTCACAGTGGGACAATCAGTCATGGGGTAGGACACAGCTATCCACTCTCCTGTGTGTGAAGAGCCAGCAGCCTCTAATCCCGGGGCCCCACAGTTGGGGAGGGGGGTGGGAGCCTGCTGCATCAGGATTGGCCCCACCCTACTCCCACAGCCCAGGTCCCTAGTAATGCGATAATTGGGTGGGATTTTCACTGAGAGAGAGGGGAAGTCCAGAAGAGGACGAGCTAACTCCCCAACCTGCCTCATTCCAAAACTCTTCCCTCCTTCCCTCTGCGGGTGAGGGGGCACGGTGACTCAGAGGAAGGGTAGAAGGACCAGGCATGCATAGACTCAACTGGATCCCCCTGGCAGTGCCGGGGAAAGGCAGCATTCCTTGAAAGAGACTGGCTCTCGCTCCACATCCACAGGACCCCACAAGCACCCTCTACAGATGGGAAAACCAAGATGGATGGGCCAGCATGTCATGGGATATGACCTGCCTCTAGTTCTCCAGCCAGTGCTAAACCTGTAGGGTCACTAATTCACTCCCTGCCCCGAGAAGCAGCCACATGCCAGCCAGAGGTCTCCCGGTGGAGCCACACACTCTGCAGATCACATGGTAAGGCAAGGTTCAGGGGGGCTCTGGAGAGGCAGATGGTCCACATGAAGAGCCTGGAGTTGGGATTTTTACTCATAGTTCTCCTCTCAATTGCAAAACAGTAGCATGGATTCCTGCCCCCCTCTCTTCACAGTCATTGAGACAGACTGGGTCTCCTGCTAATACACAAAGTGGGGGAGGGAAGGGAAACTGGGAAGATCTCTTGACTTGGATCTTCCTCTCCCCAAATAACTCTGTTTCCTGTCTCCCTGGGCTACAGACGAATATGCACACAGAGCTTTGCAGTGGACTAGGGGCTAGAGAACTGGCTAGCCACTCTTTGTGACCTTGGATAAGTCACTTACCCTCTCTGGTCTTCCCTTTCCCCATCAGCAAAAATCACATGGCTTACCCAAGTTGTCAGAAATCGCTTCTGGCTGAAGAAGCCAGCAGCCTTGGGCAGACTCCACCGTCGGTGGTCCGAGAGCCTGGACATCAATCGCCTACACTGTCCCTGGGGCCCAGGAGCGCCAGGACTGCTGTTCCCTTCCCTAGTGGGGTGTGGGGGAGAACGTAGGGCCATCAACACCTGAACCCTAAACAGAGCTGGTCTGTTTCCCAATTGTGACCTTCAGAAGCGTGGCTGCACCCTAGATGCCCACCCAGCAGCTGTCCCCAGGCAGGCCTGCCCCATCCTGGCCGATCACCATTGGCCCGGCTCCCAGCAGAGCCTCAAGGCGCAGCTCAAGGAGCCAAGCCTCGGACGAACGGCCCCCCAGAAAGGGGATGGACGAAATGGAGCCGCAGCCCAACCACCTGAGGGCAAGGGGCAGAGCGCGCGACGAAACAGCAGCAAGATCGACAGCGGGACAGCGCGTCCCACAGCGAGCGCAGGGAGCGCGGGGCTCCAGACCTCAGGAACCGTCCAGGAGCCCCGAGGGCGCGCGGCCCGGGAGCTCGGCGCGGATACCTGCGGACCATGTAATCTCTGTCCGGCCGCCGCCGGGCCAGCTGCCCGTCCGGCACAACGCAAGCCTTGCAGCCGGCGCGCCCGCGCACCCCCGCACACCCCTGGCACCCCCGCGCTCCCCGCGGCCACGGGAGGGGCCAGCGCCGCAGCCGCCTCCGAGCCAGCTCCCAGGGCCCCGCCCGCCCCCTGCCTGCCCCGCCCCGGCCCCGGCCCCGGCGGGCGCCCCCCGCGGCGCTGCCCCGC
>ML663012.1:11663338-11800213 GCA_007570785.1 Antilocapra americana
CAGCGCCGCCCTCGGAGCCCGCGCACCCGCGCTCACCCGCGCACCCCGCGCACCCCGCGGCCGCAGGAGGGCCCAGCGCCGCCGCCCGCGAGCTCCCCGGGCCCGGCCCGCTCCGGCGCCCGCGCTCTCGGGGCGGACTCCTGGCCCTCCGAGATCTCCCGCCCGGCGATGGCCCCGCTCGGATATTTCATATTCCTCTACGGCCTGAAGCAAGCGCTGGGCAACTACCCGATCTGGTGGTGAGTGAGCCTTCCTCACGTTGTCCCCGGCCTGCGTGCGTCCCCCAGGCACCGTCCCCTCGGGCAGGGCCCCGCGGTGGCCGGGAGCCCGCGCTCTGCCCTGCCCTCCTGTTCCGCGGGTGGTTTGTTTTCCTTGGCGGCCACTTTCGACCTGTTCGGGCCGGGGCTGGGACGCGGGTGTCGGAGTTTCCGGGGACACTGAGCTCTCGGGCATAGAGGAGCTCCCGGCGTCGGACGGGGCGAGCAGTAAGCTGCGAGAGGCAGAAACTGGATCCACACGGGTGGCACGAACGCTTGGGCAGCCCGAGGTCAAGGGAAGCCAGGAGGGCGAGCTGGGAGAGGGAGATCAGCCTGAGACTCTCGTTAAGGACATGTCTTACACACCACACACGCACACACACACCTTAAAGCAAAGTCAGGGAGACAAGACCGAACAGCTCGAAGCAGCGTAGTTACGTAAAGACTGCGGGGACCCAGCCGGGAGTGGCGGGCGCACCGGGGCCAGCATCTGGCCCTGCCGCGTCTTCCTGCTGCGGTCCCGACCGAGATGGTAAGAAGGGGCTTCGGGAGCGGTAAAGAGGGAGAAAGCATCGCGTTTGAGGGCTCCTTAGTGAGAGGCTCCGTCAGCCCACATCGGACACGTCTTCCACCCCAGACAGGACACAGTCCGTGAAACCCTTCTAAAGCTGGTGATGGAAGTACAGAGGAACCAAGAGAAGGTCCCAAGGGTTTACAGCACAAATCCTGAGAGGAGGAGGGACGCTGCTTCGGTAGAGCCCCCTCAGGCCAGGGTCACCCCAGCTCCCCAGGGGAGAGGGCGGGGGGCGCGATGAGATGCCCAAGATTTGACGAACACAGCTGGGGGAAATACGGGAGCCGAGGGGCCGGAACGCGCCGCTGGAGGAGACCCAGATCAGAGACAAGCCTTCACAGACACAGGCGCGCGCACGCACGCGCGCGCGCACACACACACACACACACACACACACACACACACACACACACGCATGCACGCACACACATACACCGGGCACTCTCTCCGACGGCTTGCCTGGAATTATAATAATTATGCCGAGGGGAAGTTGGGGCGGGGGGGGAGGAGACTGAGTGAGCCGAAGTACATCTAATCCGATAATAATTTTTCTCTTCGAGATTGTTCAGGAGCGGGGGCGCCCTAGGTGTGCGGCGCGGGTCCAGGCGCAGCCTGGCGGGACGGGGCGGGGCTCTAGAAGGAGGCACCGGCGGGTACGAGGGCTTGGCAGAGGTGGCGGGGCGGCGGGGCCGTGTTTCGGAGAGCCCAGCGCGCCCCGCAGCCGCGCCGCACCTGCAGCTCCTGGCTGCGGCGGGCGTGCCTACGAGCGCGGGGACACGGACTCCCGGGGAGCCGGGGAGCGCGTCGGAGAGAGCCCTCGGCCGCCTGCTGCCGCGCGGGCCTCTAATTAGAACCCGCCGCCGCCGCATTCCTGGGCGCTAGAGGAAGCGCCTTCGCCCCCGCGCTTCTTCCGTAAAGAAGGGCCCTGTCACCAGCCTCTGGCCACCCAAAGCCGTTGACTCTGTCCTCTCGGCCCTGCGCGTCCCTGGCCTTGCTCCCCTCAACACGCCTATGCCACCCTTTCCGCCTGGGCCTTACGTGTTCCAGCTGAAAGACCCTGGGGCATTCTCCAGGTGAGTGGGGAGAGGCGTCCTGTGCCCACCCCCTCCCTTTCAATGACCCACCCAATCAAGAGCCTAGAGCAACTCTTTAACCCCAAAGGGAAGAGGGTGCAACGGAACCGCCCCCCACCCCTTGCTTTCCGTAGGATTCTCACACTCAGTGGTTCTCTTGTCTCTTGAGAAGAAACGTCTTTGGTGGCCACAACCTCAGGGCTCACTGAGGACCAGCACTTTTCTCTCTACCTTCCCTCTGCCCCCAGGCCAACAGCAAGGTCTCTCCACGGTGCACATGAGCGTAATGAAAAGGAGGACTCACACAGAAAGAAATGGTGTTTAACAGCGGGAGGAAGGCTCTCTATCTTCATATCCAACCTGATGGAGTTTCCCACAGGTGGCTCCTTCTTTTTTCTTGCCAACCCCCTCTCCTGCCTCCCCACCCCTCAGTGAGGCCTTGGAGGTGGGGGGACCCTCTCTTTATAACTTCTCACCTTCACACTCAGCCTCCCTAATTGGTATTCTGTTTCACCTTCCCTCCCCAGAATGAAGCCACCATCTCATCACTTCTCCCCACCCCACCCCCAACTCCTTGCATATGAAAGTGAAAGTGACAGGGACTTCCTCACCTGGAGAAATAAGGAAACAGCCCAAATTGGGAGTAATGAGGCTTTGAAGTTGGTGTAGTCTTGGTGGGAGGGTGGAAGGAGAGGAGGAGGTGGTGCTGCATCCTGTGGGGATTTAAAGAGCCAACTGCCGCCCCAGGACCATCTTGGAAGTGTCCTTCACCCTAGATGTTCAAGGTCCAAAGGCAGGTCCCAGCAGAGGCACGGAGAGACAGCCCTAAGACCAGAACGTTGAAAGTTGCAGAGACCTCCAAGATCTTGTGTTCTGGTCTCCTCGTGTGACAGAGGGATCCAGAGAAGGGACCTGGGAGGTGACAGATCCCAGTGGCCAGCCACCAGCATCCCACGAGACCATGTACTGCAGACCTACAAGGAGGCGCTAGCCCCTTCCCCCTCACTCCCCTGATCCAGACTGAATTCTTGTTTAATTAGAATTGATCAGAAAGATCTATGTGAACACAGAACAGGCATCACGGTCAAGGGGAACACACAGAAACCTCGAAGAACTATACTCAGTACACAGCTGATGATGTGCTACAGACACCTGCCTCCCACTTTGCATGTCTGGGCTGATGGCATCTCGTGATCCCCTCCCCTCCCCTGGGGCTGATCCTGGAGGTCGGCCTGTTTTCTGCCCTGCCCCCTCCCCACAAAGCCAGGCCCCTTCATCTCCTGCACCAGACTGCAATGCCCCATCCCACCACCTTCTGCCTCTGTTCTCACCTCCCTTCCCCCCTCCGCCCCAACCCTCCTGGAGTCCTAGCAGCAGTGAGAGCCTGGCCCTCCTTTTCCTGTCGGTACCCCTTTCCTGCCACCCAGCACTTCAGCAGTCTCTGCTGTACCCCAGCACTGAGTGGTACCTGGAGTGGATGTCACCGCAGCTGACCCAGAAACTCCCTGTGAGGCCACGTCCGGTCTTCCCCCAGCCCGAGCCAGCTCAGCAGCCCAAGACAGACTCCCAGTGCCGTGTTCTCTGGCTTGCCCGCTCTCACAGCTTCTCCACCCTCCTCCCCAGCCCACTGTGCCCCACACTTGTATGCAGACACCCTGCTCTGAGCATGTATCCAGACCCTAAGGAAGGCTAGCTTGGCCCTCACCCCTCCACACACTCTGGAACTTTCTCTCTGCACAGCCTCCCCTGGTGTTGGCTCTACTGGTTCTTCACACACAGGGGTCTTCTCTGTCCCAGGTGGAACACAGGCTTCCCCAGTGGACCCTGGTATTTGTGGGGCAAAGGTGCGTGTGGAATTCAGGGAGAATGAAAGAGAGCTCGAAAGGCACTCTGCAGGATCCGCAGCCTCAAAGGGTGTATGGGGGGATAGTGAGGAGGAGGAGGAAAGAGGGAGAGATGAGCAGTGACACCGAGGAAGAGGTTGCTTGTGTTAGATGACATGGGACCTGGGAGGGCTGAGCAAGGGTCTGAGGCTTCTCCACTGGGAAGGGCCCAAGCAAGCCAGACTTCCTGAGCTGCCACTCCTTTGTGAGCCTGCCCCACTGCGAGCCCCTCCCCAGGGCAGCCCTGTCCGTCCTCCCAATTCTTCCCTCTCATTTTACCCTGTTTGTCTGTCCCTCTCTCGATGTGTGTGTGCTCGCCTCTCTACCTCTCTGTCTCTCTTTGTCTGTCTCTCCTTGTCTCTCTCTGTCTCTCTGTGTATCTGTCTGTCCTTGTCTCTCTCTCTCTCTCATCTGTATTTGCCCCTCTGAATCTCTGTGTTTGTCTCTGTTTCTCTCTTTTGCAATCTCTGTGTCTGTCCCACTCTCTCTCTCTGCCTCTCCCTACATCCCTGATGCTGGTGATGGTACCAGCTAGCCTATGAAACTAGAGAAATCCAGATGCCAGTTCGACACCCTTGGTGTTGTAGGATCTCAGGGTACTGGGAACGATGTTCCTCCACAGAACCACCTATGGGCATCCATTTATTGAAGAACAATGTTAGAAGTGACCATAGGTAAAATATGTATGACCAGAAATCTTGTTTTATATCACCAAGTTGAATATGCATCATCTTGATCCCTTAAAAGCTCACCATGGTACTCACTCCTTCCAGAATGCAAAAGCATCACCCACCTCTCACATCCAGCGTGATATGACTTGGCCACCTATACACTTGGGACTCTGTCTGGGACTCAGATGGGGCAGCTTCTCCCATGCTAGCTAACCCTGCATTTCACTGGGCTTCTTGTCATCTTTTTAAATGATTCTGTTTTATTTGCACAAATCTCCTAGAATTCTTTGTGATAGTGAAGAGGGTGAGTAAATACAATCAAGGAGGAATACAGTCTGGAGAGGCTATAAAATCACACTTTTCATGGTGGGTCTCACAAATCTCCAGCCTGTAAGGATGGAAGTTGCCTTGTTCCAGAGGGGCTCTGCCACCATCGTGCAGGCCAGGACAGGGAAGGCAGGGTTTAGTATACCTCCTGTCCCTGAAAGTATCGGTTATATTCAAATTGTAGTCCACAGACCAGAGCCCATCCATGGATGGTTGTTCATGAAGAAATAAGAACAGAAGTTGAAAATAGGTGTTCAGAAAGAATCATGGCAGTTTTAAAAATGTGCTATGTATTATTTTAGCAGACTTTTAGTGTAATTTATAATAATAGATTTGGAATGTAAAAAACCCAAACCCAAATTCTGTAGCTAGTTTGAGAAGCTGAAGCCCCAACAACGGGCAGCTTCTGCCATGCCCGAGTCAAGGATCAACCCCACCCCTTGAGGCTCCATCACCTAGCACTTGTCATTTGCATTTTTGAGCCAAGTCTTAGAGTTTGTATTTACCCCTTTCAAGTGCAATTGAAGGACTGGAGCCTCCTGTTGTTGAGAAGTGTTGGGGGAACACCCCACTGCAGTTTGGTGTCTGAGAAGCTGTTGGGCAAGGAGCACTGGACTTCTGTGTGGCTCCAGCAAACCCTGTAGGTAGCCAGAAGGCAGATTTTGGTTCAGTATAGGAAAGGCTTCCTGGATCTGAGAGCAGTGGTAGTGAGCTGCCCATCCAAGAAGGGGTAGATGCAGAGGCTGAGGAAGGAACAGCCTGCCTTGGTGGGAGCTTCCCACAGACACTACAGCTGCTGGGAATCCAAGGTTTACAAGACCCAGCTCCTCCTCCACCCCCTCCCAGCTCAGCACTGCAGTTTAATAGTCCTCCTGGTAAGTTCCCTAAACTCCACTAGGCACAGTTGGGATAGTCCACAGTTACACAGTGATTAATGAACCCATCCTGGCATGCCTTCGCCCCCCACACCCCAACAGCATGCCCTCCCCTCCTAGTGCCCCTGTATCCCATCTCACTTCCTCCAGCCTTGCTCAGCTGATCCCAGATCTGACCATGACTCCTCACTCCTCACCAGACTGGGCTGGGTGCTGTAGGGTAACATGAAGAGGTGGAGAATAAGGCCTTGACTCCGGCCAGGCTGCCTGATCCCTGTGAAACCTGTCCCCCAACCCCCTTCTTGCTTTCTGGAATTGTCTCACCTATATCAGCAGGCTGGAAGACCTATGGGGTATGTGTTATCCTTCCTGCCAACCTTGGCCCTTCACCCCTGTAGCTGTTAGATAAGACTTTCTTGAACAAGTGAATGAAGGAATAAATGGGTAGAATATTTCCTCTGAAAAACAGAAACTGTATTGGGTAGCCTATGCTTGGGGACATGAAAACATAGCTGACTGTGTTTACAGCCCCCTTGACTGCACCCCCGGCTCCGGGGCTGGGTCCCCACCATGCACCAGGCCAGCTCTGCCTCGGCCTCCCTCCCGGGCTCTCCAGGTGACACCCTGGAGCTGTCTCACACTTTGCTGCTTCCACATTCCTTCCCCGACAAAACGTGCTGCTGCCGCCCAGGGAAGCGGGCAAATGCATGGCCGCGGGCACGGGAGCCTCTGCCCGCCTGCTGGGACTTGCGCGAAGTATGTGTCAGTAATCCCGGCTCGGCCCGGTGGGGCAGGAGAGGGTGCTGGGAGGGCTGCAGGCAGGGCCACGCAGCCTGGGAGCTGGGAAGAGGTGGCCCCCAACACCAGGGGTCCAGGTCTTGGGACGCCCCTCCTCATGGACCCTCCCACTGCTAAAAGTACTCCAGCTGCTGGGGAGGGGTCTTCCAGGAGAGAGAGAGAGCAAGGAGGCATGTGGGTCCCTCTTGGAGATGTCATAGTGGGTAGGGAGAGAAGGCAAAATCTGGAATGCCTTGGGGCAAACGAGCACCCTTGGGGGAGTCTGGGTCCTATGAGCCTCCTGAACAGCTCCACCCAGAAAGGACAGAGCCTACCCATCAAGCTGGGTAGCCATCAACCCACAAGGCAACCAGCCCATACTCAAGGCCTCTAGGCTGAGGATACGAACCTGGTCCAGGCGTGGAGAGGCCCTGATGTTAGAAGACAGCCATTTAAAATGGGACAGGCACTCTAGAGTCCTTATGTGTTACCAAGAAAGTCCATGGGACCAACCACGGTCCTCCTCCACAGAGGCCCTACAGGCAGAGTGGGCAACAGGGGCCCCAAGATGAGGAATGAGCAGACATCTATGCCCTCGAAGGACAAGAGAAAATGAGGCCTTGCTGTCTGGGGGTGACCCCTTGTGTCCCACATGTGGGATGATGGGCAGGAGGAGTGGCAAGCTTCAGCAGGGTACAGAGAGGGCAGCTAGGAGCGCTGAGAGCACAGAGCACTTCCTGGAGAGGTGACCCTGGATGATGTGTGGATAGAATGTGTCCCCCCCGCCCCTCAAGGGGCGGGTGAACCTGCTGTGCCTATGACTCACTTCCCCTCCAGGAGCCTCTGATAGAATGTGGCCCACCACCTCCTTGGACAGATGGAGAAACTGAGGCCCAGGGAAGAAGGGGAAGAACAGTTAATTCAGTGAATAAGAAGAGGTGGTGATCACATCCTTTCCCTTAGACCCAGCCAAGCCCCCCTCCCCACAGAGCCCTTCTCTCTCTGAGAATTGCTGTGAGGCCCCAGCTCTCAGCACACAGCCAGAGGCAAGGGCAGAGCTGTGCCCACAGTGCACAGGTACCCTGCGTTTGCTGATCTTGCAAAAAGGAATCAAACCGGAACTCAAGAGACCTAAGAGCCTGCGACTCCATTCTGATCTGTCAGGTAACGGTGCACAAGCGTTTAGGCGCTCTGACTGAGGGTCCACCTCAAAGGACCCAGGCAGGGACAGGGGCAGAGGGGCTCTGCTCTAGGTCCAGCCTTTGCCCCCAGCCTCTGTCTAGGAGACGTGGCTTCTGTCCTCGGGTTTCACCGCACCTTTACAGCAAACTCCGCTTGAGTGGAGGCCATCAGCCCAGGGGAGCAAAGCTGGCCCACACAGGGTCCTGAGTGGCCTCCTTCCCCGACGTGTCACAGCCAGTGCCTCTCCTCCGTCTTGAGTGAGACCATCTGGCAAGGCGCCTGGCCTTTCTACAGTGCAACCGTGCAGTCCTCAACAGGAGCGAATAGGGGCAGAGGGAGAAAAACCATCAGTGTTTCTGGGCGGCAGGCATGGCTCTCGTGGCCCCAGCCAAAGGCTGGAACTGGAGTCTGGGGCCACTCTGCCAACTGCACCAGTGTGTGCTCCAGGTTGAAAATGATGCCCTCACCCCCAAACAAATTATTACTAAAAGTTAGCCAATAGCGTTCACAAAACCCTGGAAAACAAACAAGCTCTTCATCTTACCAACTTAATACAGGCATTCCCTCACTTTAGGTTCTTCTCATTTCGCTTACACATTTTTCATAATTATAATAACAGTGTGCAGAGAAGACTATGTTCTGTTTTTTAAGGCTTACCTTCCTCCACTAAACATTTTGCATCTGTGGGACCTTCTCAGCGATGACGCTAGCAGCTACTCAGGCTCGTGGTGTGGGTGTGCTGTAATCTCCTTGCCTGACCATTGCTCCTTTCCGCTGTATGGATGGCTCTGCAAGGAGAATCTCTCCAGAACTAGAACCTAGGGTAAAGGCTCAGGGCTCAGAGACGGCTCCTCCCCATATCTGCGGGGAAAGGATGCATTCAGTTTGGGACAGTCTGATTTTGAGGGGCCTTTGGGACAGCAGATGTGACATCCAGCTGGGTTTTAAGATTCTAGCTCCCAGCCAGGGGGTGGCTGACAGTGGGGATGCGGACACTTCCTGGGTTGCCATGCTGCACTTCAGGGTTGGCAGTAAGAAGGGAACTGGAACAAATTCCTCACTGGGTGAATCATGGTGGCCAGGTGCAGGGTGAAGGAAATGGGTGCGGTGAGGGCAGACGAGCAGGGCCCTCATGCCCTGGTGATTCCCAGGACAATGGCAGTCCCAAGGGAAGGGCTGCACACCCCCTCCTGCCTGGCTTTCCCCGGGGCCGCAGGACGCAGTTTCTGTCCATCAGGGCAGGGCCGTTGACACCTGAAGTCATCATTGGCTAGAATATCCTGCGCTGGCAATGGCCATGAGGTGGAAGAGATTGTGAGACAAGGTCAGGACTTCATAATGACCTAGATACATGGGCCAGAGGGTAAATGAGGAGTGACTGGCTATGGGGTTCCCACACCCAGGGCTCACCTGAACGCCACCTCCTGTGAGTGGCCCTAAGTCAGGCCCCTACCATCTCCATCTGGACCTCAGTTTGCACACCTGTAAAGCATGTGAGATGCTGGGGGGAGACTGAAAAATTAACCTGAAGCCCCAGACACCAGGTAAGAACTCAGAGTGAGTTCCTGGGAGATTACTGAGAGCTCGTCCATGTTTGTACCCCTTCAGAGAGCCCCTCTCAGCAAGACCCTGAGTTTGCCTCCTCTAGGTTTGGAAAATTCTGAAAGAGATGGGAATACCAGCCCACCTGACCTGCCTCTTGAGAAACCTGTATGCAGGCCAGGAAGCAACAGTTAGAACTAGACATAGAACAACAGACTGTTTCCAAATAGGAAAAGGAGTACATCAAGGCTGTATATTGTCACCCTGCTTATTTAACTTATATGCAAAGTACATCAGGAGAAATGCCACACTGGATGAAGCACAAGCTGGAATCAAGATTGTCAGGAGAAATATCAACAACCTCAGATATGCAGATGACACCATCCTTATGGCAGAAAGCAAAGAAGAACTAAAGAGCCTCCTGATGAAAGTGAAGAAGGAGAGTAAAAAAGTTGGCTTAAAGCTCAACATTCAGAAAACTAAGATCATGTCATCTGGTCCCATCACTTCATGGCAAAATAGATGAGGGAAAGTGGAAACAATGGCTGACTTTATTTTCTTGGGCTCCAAAATCACTGCAGATGGTGACTGCAGCCATGAAATTAAAAGACACTTACTCCTTGGAAGAAAAGTTATGACCAACCTAGATAGCATATTGAGAAGCAAAGACATTACTTTGCCAACAAAGGTCCATCTAGTCAAGGCTATGGTTTTTCCAGTAGTCATGTATGGATGTGAGAGTTGGACTATAAAGAAAGCTGAGCACCGAAGAATTGATGCTTTTGAAGTTTGGTATTGGAGAAGACTCTTGAGAATCCCTTGGACTGCAAGGAGATCCATCCAGTCCATCCTAAAGGAATCAGCCCTGATGTTCATTGGAAGGACTGATGTTGAAGCTGGAACTCTAATACTTTGGCCACCTGATGTGAAGAGCTGACCCATTTGAAAACACCCTGATGCTGGGAAAGATTGAAGGCAGGAGGAGAAGGGGATGACAGAGGATGAGATGCTTGGATGGCAAAACCGACTCAATGGGCATGAGTTTGAGTAAACTCTGGAAGTTGGTGATAGACAGGGAGGCCTGGTGTGCTGCAGTCCATGGGGTCACAAAGAGCCAGACACAACTGAGTGACTGAACTGAACTGGGTTTGGAGATGGGTGGTCAGTGCCCTGCCTCAGCATCATCCTTCCCACTGAAACACTTCTGGAATGTTCACCATTGTTGCTTCCTTCTGTCACCACCTGGTTCTTTTTATGATCCTTATCACCCCGAGATGAGAGTTGGGGTCTGGCTCCTGGTGATCTTGCTCATTGCTGGCTCTGCGATACTAGGCTGGAGAGAAGCAAGCGGCCAGCCCCATGGAGACAGACGGGGCTGTGGAGGGTGGGGACACACTTCCTGGTACCACTCCTGAGCCTGGCTGAGCATGCTCTCCCCTGCCACTATAATGGAACTCATGTTCTCAGAGAGCAGCACCAGAAGTTTCTGGAAACCTTGGGAATTAGAAGCAGAAATCAAAGGAAACCTTGACTGCTAGACCAGAGGGCTTGGACTTGAAGCCTCAGGAGGCTCCCTGGACTCCAAGTCCTGGGACTCAAAGTTAGGCTCACTTTCAGTGATCCCAGAATCAGTGGTTTTCAAACACGAGCAAGAAACAGAAGCCCCCGAAGGAGGTGTCAAAGTAGGGTGTGCAGGGCGCTAGCCCCGAGTTTCTGATTCAGCAGGTCTGGGTCAGCACTGCCAGGGAACTTGCATTTCTGACAGGTTCTGTAGTGCACAATGCTGCCAGCCCAGGGGCCACCCTAAGAACACCCAGCTCTCGCTCCAGCTGCCTAGTGTGCTGGCTCGGGAAACCGAGGTGCAGAGGCCACAGCAACGGGCAGAGTGGACCAGCCAGGGGGCAGATGGGAGCTGCCACACACATGGCCCCTCAGTGATAGTTTTGTGCTAGACACAGTGTCATATCAAATGCAAGGACCCATGGTGTTCTGTGTCTTTGGGTTAAGTGGTTTCTGTGTGGGGTTTGTTCATGAATATGACATTTACCTTAGTCTCTGTCATAAACTGCATGTTCTTGTTTCCCTGGATTTATACGGTGATCCCCCAACCCCTCAGTGTGATGGTATTAGGAGGTGGGGCCTCTGGGAGGTAACTGGGGTTAGACGAGGTCATGAAGGTGGAGTCCCCATGATGGGGACTTTTCAGTTTCCTGAAGAGAAGAAGACAAGACATCAGAGTCCTCTGTCTGCCATATGAGGGCACAGCAAGAAGCTGGCCATCTGTGAACCAGGCACCCTTCACCAGAACCCCACCATGTCCACACCCTCATCTCAGGATTGTGAGAAATGAATGTTTGTTGTTTCAGCCACCCAGTCTATGCTCTTCATTGCGGTGGCCCACACTCACCAAGATAACTGCTCATAAGTGTTATCTTGTATGTACTGGTATTAATATGCTTGAAGAGCATAGTAGCCTACTGGAAAGGGGACGCCAACATGCCCAAACCCCACCCTGCCAAGTTAACTCGCTGATGTTGGTCAGGTGTCTTTCTCTATCCCCAGCTTCTTGGTCCAAGGGATTCCCTGGGGTTCCACCTACCAGGTTGCATGGGTTGGAAAGAGTCATATAGTACGCAGGGCCAGGCGTAGGACCACCCAGGTGATGCTGGAGGGGCAGATAAGCAGCTCGGCAGTGGCTAATGGCAGATGGAGGAAGAAAAGATTCCAGGGGCTTGAAAAGAAGAAGTAACGAGCCTCCAAGAGAGTGGTAGTGGGTCCCTGAGGAGGACTGGTGTTGGGGATAGAGGCAGAGGAAAGGGAGGAAGGGAAGAGCTGTCTAAAGGTTGTGGTGACCAGCCCTTGAAGGTGGCAGTGGCTTAAACCGGGAGGGCTGCCTCCCTGTGAGGTTCTGTCCCTCCTGGCCTGAGCAACTTTGAGGGCAAGAGAAAAGAGCCAGCATGAGCCGAGGAGAGAGATGGGGAATATTTAGTCTTTGCTGAGTAACAGACGACCAGAGTTATGGCTTCAAACAGCACCTGTGCGTTAGTTCACAGCTCTGCAGGTCAGAGATCTTGGTGGTTTGCCTGGGTTTCCTGCTCATGGTGTCTAGAGGCCAAAATCAAAGTGTTGGCCAATCTGGCAACAAATGCGCTCCCAACTTCACCCAGCTGTCAAATTCTGGTCCTTGCGGTCTCCATGTTCTTCAGCTGTCTGCCGGGGTGGGTCTCAGCTCCTCAAGGCTACTTTCTCGGAATGCAGCACCTTCATCTCAGAGCCAGCAACAGCTTCAGACGTTGTTGGTGTCTCTGACTTCTGCTACCAGGTGAAGGCTCTGCTTTGAAAGCATACTTGTGGTTCGATTAACCCAGATTGGTGGCCCTGATTTGTATCTGCTTTCCACTGCATGTCCTGCAGATAGAGCAAGTGTAATCTGTCTGTACTCACAGTCCCAGACAGGGAGGTGGGCACTCTTGAGGCCCTGTGAGAATCTGGACTTGGTGGGTAGGAGAGCAGGAGAGCAACCACCTCCTTCAAGGAGGAGCCCACCAGGCTCCTCTGTCCAGGGGATTCTCCAGGCAAGAATACTAGAGTGGGTTGCCATGCCCCACTGCAGGGGATCTTCCTGACTCAGGGATCGAACCCATGTCTCTTATGTCTTCTGCGTTTGCAGACAGATTCTTTACCACTAACACCACCTGGGAAGCTCAAACCACATGTCCCTTCCCAAATGCTCCTGAGCCATCTCCCTCTGGGTGCAGGTCCTCTGGGATAAGAAAATGACATCTTTATTTGTACCCACCACTAACCACAGTCGAACTCACCTTCAGTTATGAATGGAGGCGACAGCATGTGGTTTTCTGAGATGCTATCACCAGGGGGAAGCAGTTGGTGCAGAAATTACAAAATATCTTTGAGCCCTCAGCCCACCACATAGGCTCAGTAAAGAAACTCATGGTCCGGAATCACAAGCTTGTTCCCTGTTGTTGTAACCCGATGTCAGTCTGCTTGTTTGCTTGTAACTGTTTCTTTCTTCTCCACTTGGGTCTGGGATGATGACTTGACTATAGGGCAGAGAGTTTCTACGGACCAAACCTGCTTCCCCTAGTGCTCACATCTGACATAATCGGTTTATCAGGATGGAGACCTTGCTAGTGCACAGCCAAACACAGGCTGACTTTGGCAGTCTCTCCATGGACGTCCTTCTCTGTTCCAGGATCTGACTCAGGAGTCCAGGCTGCATTTGATGTCATTGCATTCGATGTGCTCTGAGCACCTGGGGAGCATAGAGCACCAAGGTGGCAGCACCCTGAAGTGGCAGCACTTTTCAGTTTACAGCATCCCTCTCCCACTAAGCTGTCTCTAGTTCCTGGAGAGACCCTTAAACAGGACAGTAGATGGTTGTTCCTGGGGTCTGGGGCCCGGAGTCCTGGTGGATGCTGCTCCCCACCAACCTGTCCAGCCCCAGGTCAATGCACCCTCCACCTCCTCCCGGAAGACCACTGGAGGAAGGAGTTACAAATCTTCATCTTCCAAGTATTAATTGACTGAGGGTACGTACCTACCTCCTCGGATTAGAAATTTGAATCTTGAAAGTTGTGAGAAAATAGCACATTTCCAGTTTGGAGTTTTCTTCCAGCTTTATGGAGATAGAGTTGACATTGTGTAAGGTTAAGGTGTACAATGCAATGATGTGATGTATGTCCGTGTAATAATGATGTATATCTTGCAAAATGATTACCACAGTAAGGTTAGTGAACACACTTTGGATATTCAATATAAATTTTTATGAACCAATTTATCCTTGACGGCTCAACCAAAATTCAGTGACATCCGTTGGGCCCCTGTGACCTTTCCCTGCCCCCTTTCTCCCACACACAGACTCCTCCCATGTCTGACAGGACCCCCCAACTTTCTGCCCTACATGGGCAGGGTTTGCACAGGATCCTCTTGGTTGCCCAGCTCTGGGACAGAGGAACCTTTCTGGAAATAATTCAAGGGACTTAAGGGGCCATCAGGTCTAGCGTGGGTGGAAGAGTGATCCAGTTGGGATTGGTGGAGGCCAGAAGAGCTGGGATGGCGTCTGGGCTGGGAGCTGGCTGTCAGTACTCTGGCCTTGCTTGGAGAGTGATAATATGGGACCTGACTGGGAAGAGGGCCAGGAGAAGGCAGGGGCAGGGGCGCTAACTCAGCACAGCAACCTTGGGACGAGCCTGGGGAGAAGCCATGAACTCGGGAGCACCACTCTGCTTTCCCTGGAGCTGTGGCCTGGCAGTGTGAGGAGCAGTGGGGAGGGCCCAAGGTGGGGATGGGCAACTCAGCCCCCACCCACAGTGAGTCCCGGCATCTGGCATCTGGCAGGGGGACAAGACCCTGGGACTGGTGAGGACAGAGAGAGATGGAGTCCGCTTTTTTTTTTCTGTTCTAATTAAGTGGCCTTTTGTTTTTCCACTTGTTCTGAATCTCCAAGTACATTCAGCCAGTAAGAAGAAATCCACTCATAAATCAATTGAGTGGATTTTCCTTCTGACAGATCGTCTTCATCCCTTCTCCAGTTTGAGCCCGGCTGCCAGCAACAGAAGAGAAGAGCGAACCCCACAAACCTCCAGAACCAGCCCCCTTCAGAAAGTCTCCAAGCCCAGAGCCATGAAGGGCAAACCCTACCCTAATGTTCCATCAGGAAATGTTCAAACATCCAAAAAGTTGCAGGACTTGAACAAAGAACATGTATGTACCCACAGTGCATATTTCACTTGACCCAATGTATTCCATACCTCACCATCCCTTCTATTCACCCACCTATTCATTGCGTGTTTTTATGTGACCTCAGTCCACTCTTTCCCTGAACACTTTGGCTGGCTCATCATTAACTAGAGCTCAACATTTGTTTGCAAATCACATCCCATGTGGAGCATCAAAATGCGGAACAGATGGGTGCAAAGCATCCTGCATCACAGAGTGGAAGAGCCAGAGAGGACCAGGGCAGCCTCACCTGGACTGACAGCTCATTCCTGCTTAAAAAATCCCTGGTGGTCCAACGGTTAAAAGTCTACCCTGCAATGCAGGCGACACCAGTTCTATCCCTGGGCCAGGAAGATCCCACATGCCACAGAGCAGATAGACTGTTGGGCCACAACTACTGAGCCAGCGCTCTAGAGCCCACGAGCCACAACTAAGGAAGCCTGCTCACCCTAGAGCCCATGGTCTGCAGCAGGAGAAGCCGCTGCAGTGAGAAACCCTCACACTGTAACTAGACAGTAGCCCCCACTCGCTGCAACTGGAGAAAGCCCGCTCAGAACAACAGAGACCCAGTGCAACCAAAGATAAATAAGTTATTTTTTTCAAAAATGGAAGCCCCTTCAGTCCCAGGCAAACAGGACAATTTGTCCCAGCCCCACATGACCTGCTAGCCTCTGAGGCACCTCTGCTGGGGGTCCTAGGTGCTCTGAAGAACATAGTTTGGAAACCACTAGCTTGGCTCCCGCAGCGATCTCTCTGGCCTGGTGTTCCATCGAGGCCTCCAGAACTGGCCACAGCAGCCCTCTCTTTGCCTGAGGCAGAAGGAGCCTGGTGAGTGACCAGCCAGGCTAGCCAGGGGTGGACTCCATGGAAGCACAGTAGCAGCTGCTGAAGGGGCCTGAGCCAGAGTCCGGATTCTTCCCCAGCCGAGCTCTTGCCCTGTGTTCCACCTGCTGTCTTGACAAGGCCACCTGGCTCTTCAGTTCTCATGGCCCCCTCCCCATGAGTCCCTCCACTCTTTACAGAGGTTGTCATCCGAGACTTATGCTGCCAGTTCCAAGTTACACCCTGCTTGTACTGAGTGGAGTCGGAGAATGATGCTGGGCTAAGGCTGGAGGCAAGGTCATCCAGGGTCACTGTGAGAAGTGGGGACAGATGGCCAACCTGAGCCAGGAGCAGTCAGAGCCAGCCACATATGCTGATGTACACAGAGTGGTCACTGGGGCCAAGGCAGGGATGTCTCAGTGGTGAGAGGACGTAGAAATTGGCTGAAGTGAGTTGGGTAGGTAGTGGAATTGACAATGTTCTGAAGGAGACTGAGGTCTGGGGAGTTTCGCCCTCTGACTTATAACTAGGAAGTGAAGTGAACTGTTAGTTGCTCAGTTGTGTCCGACTCTCTGTGATCCCGTGGACTCTAGCTTGCCAGGCTCCTCGGTCCATGGGTCTCCAGGCGATATACTGGAGTGGGTTGTCATTCCCTTCTCTGGGGGATCTTCCCAACCTAGGAATCAAACCCAGATCTCCTGCATTGCAGGTAGATTCTTTAACACCTAAGCCACCAGGGAAGTGGGACGTTATCCATGAAAGCTCAAGCTGAGAGTGGCAGAGGGCACACAGATTAGACACAGTCTACCTCACCCACTGACCCTCACCAACCCATCCTGGACATCTAAACTCAGCCTGGAATGGGCAGAGCTGGCCTATCATCTCCACTCTGAAGTCCTCACCCTGCCCACTGGGTACCCACAAGAGCAGACACTGCTGACCCTGGCCTACATGCCACCTCTCAGTCCAAGTGCCAGCTTCCCCCCATCCTCCCATCTATGCATTCAGCCCATGCTGGTCCATCAGGAAGCTAAACACCTCGGTCAGCACAGGGGTCCTAGAGAGACAGCGGCAACCCCTGCGATCTCCACTCAGAGCCGTCTGTGCAGGACAGAGTGCAGGACAACGAGGCTCAGATAACAGAATACTTCCTAGAGAAGAGACACTCACAGCTGGGGGAAAGAGGAGAGCTGCCCTTTCTGAAAACCTTGGGGTCCCAGACTCTGGGGTGGAGGTGGGAGAAAGCTGGGGAGGGTCAGGCCTGGCCAGACACCCAGTATTCAATAGGCTCTGCAGGTAATGAATGAACAAGTGAGGGAACAAGCCAGCCCCACAGTTGGAATGCCACTCCAGGAATACAGACTCAGGCAGGCCCATGGGGGTGTCTGTGATATCCGCTGTGAGATCATGGCTGGGTTTTGGCTCATCAGGCATGAGGAGGTATAGGATGGAGACTGCACCCAGGGAGGGTGTCAGATATTAGGTCACAGACGTGAGAGGGACCCGGGGGACCAGGAGTCTGGTTTGGAGGCTTCAGGTCTTCCCTAGAAATGGAGGTACTAGAGATGGCCACCCATGAAAAGAAGGCTCAGCTCCACTTGAGCACATAGATGCATGGTGTCATGGACACTCCCTGGGGAAAGATAGGTTTTAACTCATGAGAGATGCACTTGATCAGGAAGGAGGAGTAAGCCAAGGATAGAGGTTGCCCAGCAATGGTGGGCAGAATGGGCACAGGATGAGAGGATACCAAACTTGAGGAACCCTGTATTCAGGACTTCAAGAAGTTGCCCTCTCCTCAGCCAGCTAACAGAATATAGAACTATGTAAGTGTTGCAGTGGGGAGATATAGAGGGTGACCCTCATACAGGAGGGCGGGGGGATTGTGGGAGATGAAATGGACTCTGTGTAGTCACAGAGTTCTGTCTCAGTCTCTGTGGGGTCCCTGGGTCCTGGTGCACACAAGGTTTGTTTGAGCCCTCTGAGCGTCTCAGGCAGGAATGGCGTTACATTCTAAACATGAATTCGCCCCTCCTACCATCTTGCTGGGGCTTCTCCTTTGCCCTTTGGTGTGGGGCATCTCCTACCCGACATGGGATATTCTCCTTCAAGAATACACAGAAGAACTACACAAAAAAAGATCTTCATGACCCAGATAATCATGATGGTGTGATCACTCACCTAGAGCCAGACATCCTGGAGTGTGAAGTCAAGTGGGCCTTGGGAAGCATCACTACAAACAAAGCTAGTGGAAGTGATTGAATTCCAGTTGAGCTACTTCAAATCCTAAAAGATGATGCTGTGAAAGTGCTGCCAGCAAATTTGGAAAACTCAGCAATGGCCACAGGACTGGAAAAGGTCAGTTTTCGTTCCAATCCCAAAGAAAGGCAATGCCAAAGAATGCTCAAACTACCACACAACTGTACTCATTCACATGCTAGTAAAATAATGCTCAGAATTCTCCAAGCCAGGCTTCAATTATACATGAAGTGTGAACTTCCAGATGTTCAAGCTGGATTTAGAAAAGGCAGAGGAACCAGAGATCAAATTGCCAAAAAGCAAGAGAGTTCAGAAAAACATCTATTTCTGCTTTATTGACTATGCCAAAGCCTTTGACTGTGTGGATCACCACAAACTGTGGAAAATTCTCAAAGAAATGGGAATACCAGCCCACCTGACCTGCCTCTTGAGAAACCTGTATGCAGGCCAGGAAGCAACAGTTAGAACTGGACATGGAACAACAGACTGTTTCCAAATAGGAAAAGGATTACATCAAGGCTGTATATTGTCACCCTGCTTATTTTAACTTATATGCAGAGTACATCACGAGAAATGCTGGGCTGGATGAAGCACAAGCTGGAATCAATATTGCTGGGAGAAATATCAATAACCTCAGATATGCAGATAACACCACCCTTATGGCAGAAAGTGAAGAGGAACTAAAGAGCCTCTTGATGAAAGTGAAAGAGGAGTGTGAAAAAGTTGACTTAAAACTCAACATTCAGAAAATTAAAATCATGTCATCTGGTCCCATCACTTCATGGCAAATAGATGGGGAAACAGTGGATACAGTGCCAGACTTTACTTTTTTGGGCTCCAAAATCACTGCAGATGGTGACTGCAGCCATGAAATTAAAAGACACTTACTCCTTGGAAGAAAAGCTATGACCAACCTAGACAGGATATTAAAAAGCAGAGACATTACTTTGCCAACAAAAGTCCATCTAGTCAAACTATGGTTTTCCCAGTAGTCATGTATGGATGTGAGAGTTGGACTATAAAGAAAGCTGAGCACAGAAAAATTGATGCTTTTGAGCTGTGGTGTTGGAGAAGACTCTTGAGAGTCCCTTGGACTGCAAGGAGATCCAACCAGTCCATCCTAAAGGAGATCAGTCCTGAATAGTCATTGGAAGGACTGATGTTGAAGCTGGAACTCCAATACTTTGGCCACCTGATGCGAAGAACTGACTCATTTGAAAAGACCCTGATGCTGGGAAAGATTGAAGGTAGGAGGAAAAGGGGACGACAGAAGATGAGATGATTGGATGGCATCACTGACTCAATGGACTTGAGTTTGAGTAAACTCTAGGAGTTGGTGATGGACAGGGAGGCCTAGCATGCTGCAGTCCATGGGGACACAAAGAGCCGGACATGACTGAGCGACTGAACTGAACTGAGCTGTGGCCACAGAGATGCATTGGACACAAAGTCCCACACTGACTGAGAGATGGGTGGAGACAGGAACTGTGCCCAGAGCCTGGTGCGGCAGGAGCAGGGGCCTCGCAGAGTGAGAGAGGATGGAGCTGGACAGATCTCCCAGGACTGTGCAATGAGGAAGTGTTCTCTCTGGGTCATCCATGAGGCATCTCCAGGTGCTGAAGGGCGTGGGCTGTGTGCCTCAAGGCAAGGCGGCCTCTGGCAATTTTGGAGGCAAAGAGGGAAAGATGTTAGGATCTGGTTTGCATTTCCAGAGGGTAGGTTTGTTTCTCTGAGGTGGTTATTCCTGGTTCCTCTCTTTCTCACCACAGATGGATGGATCTGGGTTAGCCTCAGAGTGGGATTTACTGAAGGCATCATAGTGCAGGTGTGTGGTTTGCTGAGGTACACAGAAACCTTTGTCCCATGTTCTTAGGGGTGCCTAGCCCTCTAGGAGACAGCAGATGCTGAACAAGAGGAACCTCTGGGGGCCCAGCTGAAACATTTACAAAGTCACCCACCAAATAAAGGACAAGGAAACAGACGTTTCCACCTGGATCCCCCCAGAGAACCCTACCAAATAAGCAGGGACCATCTTGCCAGACAGAGGGGTCAATCTGGGTCTGGGACACACCATGCCAGAATCCCCAGTGGGAGGAGGAGACGGGGCTCTCAGAGGAGGAGGAGAGAGCGCTGAGGCTAAAGGCCAGGTGAGCATGGGCAACACCTGTGCCACTCTGTGCCAAGAGAGTAAGCAGATCTCTGGGGACCAAGTAAGAAAGCACAGAGGCACCCCACACCCAATGGTCCTGCTAGGTCCACAGGGCCTCCCATCCATTGGCCTTCTCCTACCATCCTACACATGGCCCTTTCTGAGAGACCCTGAAGAGCCTTTGTAATGTCCATGGTTGATGGGAGGCAGGCTTCAACAGGTCGCCCCGAAAAGTAGCAGCGGCCACACAGTCATTACCATGGAGCTTCAACCCAGGGGTGAAGGAAGCATTGAGACACAGGGACCAAGCAGAGCTTGGCCAACAAGAGCCCATCACCCACTACAAAGACAGGTGCTTCCACAGATGACAGAACTGGGGGTTATCCATCAGATTGGGCAGACAGAACAATGTGTCCCTGTGGGATTGGGGAAGCACTTTCCCTCTGCCCTGGAAAGGGCCTGATGGTTCTTTCTCTGAAATCAAGGGGTAATCAAACCAATCCATCCTGAAGGAAATCAACACTGAATTTTCATTGGAAGGACTGATGCTGAAGCTGAAGCTCCAATACTTTGGCCACCTGATGCAAAGAACTGGCTCACTGGAAAAGACCCTGATGCTGGGAAAGACTGAAGGCAGGAGAAGGGGATGACAGAGGATGAGGTGGTTGGATGGCATCATTGACTCAATGGACATGAGACTGAGCCTACTCCAGGAGACAGTGAAGGACAGGGAAGCCTGACGTGCTGCAGTCCAGGTGGTTGCAAAGGATCGGACACAACTGAGCGACTGAAGAACAATCACGAATAGTAACATGACCACGTTTCATTCAGTTGTGACACATAAACACATATGTAAACAACTGCCCCATCAAACACAGAGCACTTCCTCCACCCTCGACCCTAGTGGTCCAGTGAAACTTTCCACGGTGACAGAAATCTTCTTATAGCTAACCAAACAACATGGTAACCACAGATCATGTATAACTAGTGTCACTAAGAAACCAAATTTTTCTCTCATGTTTTGTCATTTTGCTTAAATTAAATAGGCACATGTGGTGAGTGGGAACCATTTTGCAAAGCACAGCCCAAGACACATTTTCTCCTGATGCCTTTTGGTCAGGCCAGACCTCCCATGAGAATGAGGAAACTATCCTGATTTCTGTCTCTGCCCAGTGTTGCTGCACCTGGGTCTCCATCAGAGGGATTGTGGTCACCCACACTGTATCAGGTCTCTCTGAAGCTCCCTGCCAGGGAGATCCCTGTTCTTGTACCAGCAGGCCTCTCCTCTCTATTTCCATGCAGCATTCCACTTCAAGAGTAAACACTGTCTGTTCATCCACGCTTCTGTGGATACATCCTTTGGTGGTTTCCAAGTTTTCCTCTGATGATCACAGCCTTGTGAGTCTTCTTGAGCACATCTTATTGTGTACATATGCTTTTTTATCTATTGAGTAAATAGCCAAAAGCCTGCTGGAATGGTGGGTATGAGTTCAGCAGTGATTTTCTCCTGTATGATTTGTTGACCCACTGCTGTGCCCCATCTCTATGTGTGTGCGTGCATGCTAAGTTCTGTCTGACTCTCGGTGACCCTATGGATGGTAGCCCACCAGGCTGCTCTGTCCATGGGATTCTCTAAGCAAGAATACTGAAGTGGGTTGCCATGCCCTCCTCTAGGGTGCCCCATCTCTCACTCCACTCTAACGGCAGAAAGCAGAGAGGAACTAAAGGGCCTCTTGATGAGAATGAAAAAACTGGCTTGAAATTCAACATTCAAAAAACTAAAATCATGGCATCCAGTGCCATCACTTCATGGCATACAGAAGGGGGGAAAGTGGAAGCAATGACAGATTTTCCTTTCTTGGGCTCCAAAATCACTGCAGATGGGGACTGCAGCCATGAAATTGAAAGACACTCCTTGAAAGGAAAGCTATGACAAACCTAGACAGCATATTAAAGAACAAAGACGTCACCTTGTTGACAACAATCCACATAGTCAAAGCTATGGTTTTTCTAGTAGTTACGTACAGATGTGAGAGTTGGACCATAAAAAATGCTGAGCACTGAAGAATTGATGCCTTCAAATTGTGGGGCTGGAGAAGACTCTTTAGAGTCTCTCGAACTGCAAGGAGATCAAACCAGTCAATCCTAAAGGAAATCAACCATAAATATTCATTGGGAGAGCTAATGCTGATGCTCCAATACTTTGGCCACCTGATGAGAAGAGCTGACTCACTGGAAAAGACCCTGGTGCTGGGAAAAATTGAGGGTAGGAGGAGAAGAGGATGGCAGATGATAAGATAGTTAGGTAGCATCACTGACTCAATGGACATGAACTTGAGCAACTCTAGGAGATAGTGAAGGACAGGGGAACCCAGCATGCTGCAGTCCCTGAGCTGGACATAACTTAGCTACTGAATAACAATATCCCCTATCTCACGCTGCTCTAGAAGTGATTGTCCTCCTGCCGCAGACCCAGCAGCACCTCCTCTGGGCAGTCCCTGTACTGACTCAACATCACCTGTACCCTTGAGCTCTGTTCTCTGTGTTCCTGAACAGTTTCAAGGTGCTGCTATCTCCACCCCACTGGAGCCAGGACCCCTGCAGTTGTGCAGAGAAGCAGGGAAGCCTCCACCACTTCCTAATTTCTTTTCTGTCAATCCATGTGCACATCACGATGTTTTGTGCTAAGTCTCAGGTACAGGATAGGGACAGGCTTCCTCCATGGTAGAAGCACATCTTGCCCTGGAATGGACAAGTATCTGGAAAGAAAGGGCCTGTGTGCATCCTCCAGAGAAAGTTCACCCTAGGACAGGCCTGACTCCTGCTTCCGGTTCAGGGGCCAGAAGGGCACTTCCCCTACTAACCAGGCCTCCTTGTCCTCCTCCCCCAGGTCCCTGGCTGTTGGGCCCCAGTACTCATCCCTGGGGACACAGCCCATCCTCTGCGCCAGCATCCCAGGCTTAGTACCCAAGCAGCTGCGTTTCTGCCGGAACTACGTGGAGATCATGCCCAGCGTGGCAGAGGGCATCAAAATCAGCATCCAGGAGTGCCAACACCAGTTCCGTGGGCGCCGTTGGAATTGTACTACTATCAACAACAGCCTGGCCATCTTTGGCCCCGTGCTGGACAAAGGTACGCGTGGTACCCATCATGGCTAACCAGGCAGAGGTGACAGCCCAGGGATGTGGATGCAGCAGGGTTCAAACCAGCCTCCCCCTCAGTGGGAGTGGGCACAAGCCAGTTCATTTCTTTTCTGCCTCTGTTTCTCACTTGTGCTCAAGCATAGGAACAGCACTTCCAGTAAGGGGGCAGCGCTCATTAGTATAGGGATCGCCCTTGTGGGTCCTTTCCAAAGCTCCACTCACTCTGGAGTTTGGGAAGGATATAGGATCACACAGAGATTCCTCCTTCTTCCCCCTTCCCAAAAAAAGCAGTTACACAGTTCCATGGGGACAGGATTAACCACTGCAGTTTTCCTGAAGGAGCCAGGACTTCGGGCAGGTCTTAGAGAGAAAATATAAAGACAAACAGAAAACACAAAAAAGGGTGAGGGTTGGGGATCCCAGAGGCACACAGCAGAAGTTATCCACGGCCCTGGAGCCAGGGAAGAAGAGGAAGATCTGGCAGGCTGGGTGTTGGTTAACTCTCAGTGAGGAGCAAATTTGCACAAGACATACTAGTTTAAACAATAATAATCATGTGTTGTCGGTCCCAACCCCTGCAGATGTAGGGAGATGCAGTAGGCAGGGCTGGCCCCCGCTAGAGAGAGAGAGAGACGAGCTGGTCCTCATCTCTCTTACATGCCTGATGGCCACTGCTGCTTCTGCACACGACTTGGGTTCCCTTAAATGTTGTGGCTGGGCCCTCCAGCAAGGGAGGGAAGAAGGAGGGAGAGAAGGAAAGAGAAAAGAGGGGAGAGTCTTCTTTCACTGAGCATAGTGTTTTCAAGATGCATCCACCTGTACTATGTTTTGGTTCCTTATCCCTTTTCATGGCTGAATTACATTCCATTGTACGGGTGGATCACATTTTATTTATCCATTCATCTGTCGATGGACAATTAGGTGGTTTTGGCTGTTGTGAATAATGCTGATATTTCAAGCATCTGAATACCTGTTTTTCAATTCTTCTGGGTATATTCCTAGAAGTAGAATTGCATGGTATTTGAGGAATTACCAAAGTTTTTCCACAGCAACTGCACCGTTTTGCTCTCCCACCAGCAATACAAGAGGGTTCCAGTTTCTCCATATTATTGCCAATGTTTGTTATTCTGTCTTTTTTTTTTCCCTTTAGCCCTCCCTGTGGATCTGAACTGATGTCTCATTGTAATCTTTATTTGCACATCCCTGATGACTAATGATGTTGAGCATCTTTTCACGGGATTGTTGAACATCTGAATGTCTCCTTTGGAGAAATGTCTATGCAAGTCCTTTGCCCAGTTTTTAATTGGGTTGTTTGTGTTTCTATTGTTGAGTTGTCAGAGTTCTTTATATATCCAACACTAGACATTTATCAGAAACATAATTTTCAAATATCTTCTCCCTTTATGGATTGTCTTTTCACTTTTATGACAGAGTCCTTTGATGTACAGAAGTTTTAAATTTTGATGACATTCAATTCACCTATTTAGATATCATTATCAAAGTAAACATTGCCTAATCTACAGTTATGAAGTTTTATACTTGTGTTTTCTCCTAAGAGTTTTATAGTTTTACTTCTTATATTTAGGTCTTTGATCTGTTTTTAGTGAATTTTTGTATATAGTGAGAAGTAAGGGTCCAGCTTAATTCTTTTGCATGTGGGAAACCTATTATTTCAGCACCATTTGTTCAAAAAACTAGTCTTTCCCTTATTGAATAGTCTTGACACCCTAGTTAAAAATCAATTGTCCATGGATGTCTGGGTTTTATTTCTGGACTTTCAATTCTATTCCATTGGTCTATATGTCTACCATTCTTCCAATACGACACTGTTTTGATTTCTGTATTTTTATAGTATGCTTTAGAGTTGGGAAGTATAAGTTCTCCAACTTTATTTTTATTTTACAATTGCTTTGGCTTTGATTGTTTTGGCTTTTGGAGAATCCCTTACAATTCCATATGGATTTTAGGGTTGTTTTTTCATTTCTGCAAAAAAAGATTTTTTTGAATTTTGATGGAGATTGTGTTGAATCTGTATATTAGTTTGAGAAGTATTGCCGTCTTAACAGTATTGTCTTCTAATCCATGAACACGGGGTTTTTTCCATTTATTTAGGTCTTTCTTAATTTTTCAGCAGTGTTTTATAGTTTTCAATGAATGAGTCTTATGCATCTTTGGTTAACGCATTCCTAAATATTTTATTCTTTTGATGCTATTATAAATGAAATAGTTTCATTCACTTCTTTTTCAAATTGTTCACTGACTATGTATAGAAGTACAATTGATTTTTGTGTTTTGATCCTGTATCCTGCAAATTTGATTAATTTTTTCATTAGCTGTGAGAGGTTATGTAGATTCTTTAGAATTTTCTATATATGAGATCAAGTCACCTGTGAATAGAAATGTTTTTGCTTCCTGCTTTCCAATTTGGATGCCTTTTCTTTCTTTTTCTTGCCTAATTGCTTTGGCTAGCACTTCCAGTCCTATGTTGAATATGAGCAATGAGACTCCCTTAGTCTTTCACCATTGAGTATATGATGCTAGTTGTGAATTTTTCATAACTTCCCTTTATCGGGTTAAGGAGATTGTCTTCTGTTCCTAATCTGTTGAGTGTTTGTATCATGAAAAGGGTACTAGATTACATCAAATGCTCTTTCTGAATCAGTTAAGATGACCATGTGGTTTTGCCTTCATTCTGTTCACATGCCATTTCTTCTAAGGAATTCTTGCCCACAGTAGTAGATACAATGGTCATCTGAATCAAATTTGACCATTCCATCCATTTTAGTTCACTGATTCTGAACAAGGTGGTGTTTGCTCTTGCCATCTCTTGTGTGACCACTTCCAATTTACCTTGATTCATGGACCTAACATTCCAGGTTCCTATGCAATATTGTTCTTTACAGCATTAGACTTTACTTTCACCAGCAGACACATCCACACCTGGGTGTCACTTTTGCTTTCACTCAGCCTCTTCATTCCTTCTGGAGCTACTTCTCCACTCTCCTCCAGTAGCACATTGGACTCCTACCGACCTGGCAGGGTGGGGTCCCATCCTTCTGTGTCATATATTTTTGCCTTTTCATATTGTTCATGGGGTTCTCGAGGCAAGAATGCTGAAGCGGTTTGCCATTCCCTTCTCCAGTGGGCCTCATTTTATCAGAACTCTCTACTATGACCTATCTGTCTTGGGTGACCCAACACAGCCTGACTCATGGTTTCATTGAGTTACCCAAGAAGGCTGTGATGCATGTGGTCATTTTGGTTAGCTTTCTATGATTGCGGTTTTCACTCTGTCTGCCCTCTGATGGATGAGGACAAAAGGCTTATGCAAGCTTCCTGATGGGAGGGACTTGTGGGAAGAACTGGGTCTTGCTCTGGTGGGTAAGGTGATGCTCAGTAAATCTTTAATGCAGTTTTCTGCTGATGGGTGATGCTGTGCTCCCTCTCTGTGGTTTGGCCTGAGACAGTCCAGTCCTAGAGTCTTTAGTCTCTATGGTTGGCTATAGGCCCTATGGTAGGCTCTAGGCTCTATGGTGTGGTAGTGGTGACCTCCTCCAAGAGGACTTATGCCAGCATGCTGCACCTCCTAGGACTACTGCTGCCAATGCCCTGATCCTGAGGCCAGCCACTGTCAACCCACATCTCTGCTGGAGACTCCCAAACTCTCACAGGCAAGTCTGGCTGAGTCTCTTGAGGGGTCACTGCTCCTTTCTCTTGAGTCCTGGTACACACAGGTTTTGTTTGTGCCCTCCAAGAGTTTGTTTCCCCTGTTCTGTGGAAGTTCTGTAATCCAATCCCATTGACCTTCAAATTCCCTGGGAATATTCAGCCCCTTTGCTGAGTCCCCAGGTTGGGAAAGTCTGTTGTGGGGCCTAGAGCTTTCATGACAGCGCAACAACCTCTTTGGTATAATTGTTCTCCAGTTTGTAGATGGCCCACCCACTGGCTCTTTGGTAAGGTTAATGGCGACCTCCTCCAAGAGGATTTGTGCCACATGCCAAGCCTCCCAGGACTGCTGCTGCCAGTGCCCCTGTCCCTGCAACTGGCCACTGCTGACTCATGCTTCCGCAGGGAACCCTCAAACACTAATAGGCAAGTCTGGCTGAGTCTCTTGTGGGGATCACTGCTCCTTTCCCTGGGCCCTGGCGTACACAAGGGTTTCTGTGTGTCCTCCAAGAGTCTTTGGCGGGTATCAGGTTTGATTTTAGACATGATTGCACCCTTCCTACCATCTTATTGTGGCTTTTCCTTTGTCCTTGGACATGGGGTATCTTTTTTTGGTGGGTTCCAACACCCTCCTGTTGATCGTTGTTCAGTAGCTAGTTGTGATTTTGGTGTTCTCTCTGGAAACTGAGTGCACATCCTTCTACTTTTCTCACATATATATGTATGCAAGATTATATATATACACATTAATATACAGTATTTGTTTTTCTCTTTTGACTTACTTCACTCAGTATAACAGGCTCTAGGTTCATCATCTCAATTCAGCTGACTCAAATTCATTCCTCTTTATGGCTGAGTAATAGGCCATTGTATAATATGACCACATCTTCTTATGCATTCACCTGTTGATGGCCATCTAGGTTGCTTCCATGACCTGGCTATTGTAAATAGTGCTACAGTGAACATTGGAGTACATGTGTCTTTTTCAGTTATGGTTTTCTCAGGGTACATAACCAGTAGTGGGATTGCTGGGTCATATGTCTATGTTTAATTTTTTAAGGAAAACTCCACACTGTTCTCCATAGTGGCTATACAATTCTTATTTTTTCTCCACACTCTCTCCAGAATTTATTACTTATGGACTTTTTGATGATGACAATTCTGAATGGTGTGCGTTGATACCTCCTTGTAGTCTTGATTTAGTATTTCTCTAATAACTAGTGATATTCAGCATCTTTTCATGAGTCTTTTGGCCATCTATATGTCTTCTTTGGAGAGATGTCTATTTAGGTCTTCCACTCATTTTTTGATTGGATTTTTTGGTTTTCTGATGTTGAGCTCCATGAGCTGTTTGTATATTTTGGAGATATTATTTGTATATATTAATTATATAGATAGATAGACAATATTTGTATATATTAATTTCCCTTTCTGCTCTACTTGTATATATTAACCCTTTGTCTGTTGCTTAATTTACAAATATTTTTACCTATTCTGTTGGAGTTTCCCTGGTGGCTCAGATGATAAAGAATCTGCCTGCAATGCAGGAGGGTTTCCCTGATAGCTCAGTTGGTAAAGAATCCACCTGCAATGCAGGAGACCCCAGTTTGATTCCTGAGTCAGGAAGATCCACTGGAGAAGGGATAGGCTACCCACTCCAGTATTCTTGGGCTTCCCTTGTGGCTCAGCTGGTAAAGAATCCACGTCCAATGCAGGAGACCTGGCTTCAATCGCTGGGTTGGGAAGATCCCCTGTAGAAGGGAAAGGCTACCCACTGCAGTATTCTGGCATAGAGAATTCCATGGACTATATAGTCCATGGGCTTGCAAAGAGTGAGACATGACTGCAATGCAGGAGAGTCAGGTTCGATCCCTGGGTTTGGAAGATTCCCTGTAGAAGAAAATGGCCACCCACTCCAGTATTCTTGCCTGGAAAAGCCCATGAACATAGGAGCCTGGTGGTACAGTCCATAGGATCACCAAGAGTTGAAAACAACTGAGTGACTAACACTTTTTTTCCTTTACTCATTCTGAGGGTTGTTTTTTCATTTTTTTCATGATTTCCTTTCCTATGCAAAAACTTTTAAGTTTAATTAGGTCCCATTTTGTTTATTTTTCTTTTTATATTTCCATTATTCTAGAAGATGCAAGAACTTCTTTGCAAAAAAGATCTTGCTGTGATTTATGTCAAAGAGTGCTTTTCTATGTTTTCCTCTAAGAGTTTTATAGTATCTGGACTTACATTTAGGTCTTTAAGCCATTTTGAGTTTATTTTTTTGTATGATGTTAGGGAGTATTCTAATTTCATTATTTTACATGTGGCTGTCTAGATTTCCCAGGACCACTTATTGCAGAGGCTACCTTTTCTCCATTGTATATTTTTGCCTCCTTTGACATAGAGTAGGTGACCATAGGTGTGTGGGATAACTTATGGGCTTTCTATCCTGTACCATGGATCTATTTCTCTGTTTTTGTACTAGTATCATACTGTCTTGATTACTATAGCTTTGAAGTGTAATTTGAAGTTGGGAAGTCTAAATCCTCTAGCTCCATTTTTCTTTCTCAAGATTACTTTGGCTCTTTGGGGTGTTTTCACACAGATTGTAAAAATTTTTGTTCTAATTCTATGAAGAATGCCATTGGCGATTTGATAGGAATTCCATGGAATCTGTAGTTTGCTTTAGGCAATATACTTATTTTCATTATATTGATTCTTTCAATCCAAGAACATCATATTTCTCTCCATCTGTTTGTGTCCTCCTTGATTTTCATCAGTGTTTTATAGTTTTCTGAATACAGGTCTTTTGCCTTCTTAGGTTGATTTATTCCTAGGTATTTTATTATTTTTGTTGTGATGGCAAGTGTGACTGTTTCCTTAATTTCCCTTTCTGGTCTTTTGTTATTAGTGTGTAGGAATGCAAGAGATTTCTATGCATTAATTTTGTATCCCACAACTTTACCAAATTCACTATGTCCAGTGGTTTTCTGGTGGCATCTTAGGATTTTCTACATATAGTATCACGTCATCTGCAAACAATGACAGTTTTATTTCTTTTCCAACCTGGATTACTTTTATCTTTTTTTTCATCTCTAATATCCATGGCAAGCACTTCCAAAACAATGTTGAATAAGAGTGATGAGAATGGGCATCCTTGTCTTGTTCCTGACATTAGGGGAAATGCTTTCAGTTTTTCACCATTGAAGATTATGTTTGTTATATATTGCCTTTATTATGTTGAGGTTCCCTCTATGCTCATTTTCTGGAGAGTATCATAGATGGGTGTTGAATTTTGTCAAAAGCTTTCTCTGCACCTATTGAGATGATCATATGGCTTTTATTCTTTAATTTGTTAATATGATCTATCACTGCATAGACTATCACACTGATTGACTTGTGTACATTGAAAGATTTGTGTATATTTCTGGGATAAATCCCACTTGATCATGGTGTATGATGCTTTTAATGTATTATTGGATTCTGTTGGCTAGTATGTTTTTAAGTATTTCCTAATGATTTTAAATCAATTTATTTGTAAAAACAGAAAAAGGAAAGAAATAAATGAAACCATTAACAGTAGTGCAGTTGATACAGTTGCTAAGGCATTAATAACTTATAAAAGACATAGTAGCTAGATAAGTGTGTGTATTCACTTGCTAAGTCATGTCCAATTCTGCCACCACATGGACTGCGGCAGCCAGACTTCCTTGTCCTTCACTATCTCCCGGAGTTTACTCAGATAGATGTCCATTGAGTCACTGATGCTATCTAACCATTTTGTCCTCTGCCACCCTCTTCTCCTTTTGCCTACAATCTTTCCCAGCATCAGGGTCTTTTCCAATAGGTCAGTACTTCACATCAGGTGGCCAAAGTATTGGAACTTCAGCTTCAGCATCAGTCCTTTCAATGACTCTTCAGAGTTGATTTCTTTTGGAATTGACTGGCTTGATCTCCTTGCAGTCCAAGGGATTCTCAAGGGTCTTCTCGGGCACCAAAATTCGAAAGCATCAATTCTTCAGTATTCAGCCTTCTTTTTGGAGAAAGAAATGGCAACCTACTCCAGTGTTCTTATCTGGAGAATCCCATGAAAAGAAGAGCCTGGTAGGCTACAGACTATGGGGTTGCAAAGAGTCAGCCATGACTCAGCAACTAAAAACAGCAGCCTTCTTTATGGTCAAGCTCTCACATCCATACATGATTACTGGAAAAACCATAGCTTTGACTATATGGACCTTTGTCGGCAAAATAACGTCTCTTCTTTTTAATACACTGTCTAGGTATGTCACAGCTTTCCCTCCCAGGAGCAAGCATCTTTTATTATCATGGATACAGTCACCATCCATAGTGATTTTGGAGCCAAATAAAATATAATATGTCACTGCTTCCACTTTTTCCTCTTCTATATGCCATAAAGTGATGGGACCAGATGCCATGATCTTAGTTTTTTGAATGTTGGATTTTAATCTAGCCTTTTCACTCTCCTATTTCACCCTCATCAAGATGCTCTTTAGTTTCTCTTCACGTTCTGCCATTACAGTGGTATTATCTGCATATCTGAGGTTGCTAATATTTCTCCTGGCAATGTTGATTCCAGCTTGAGTTATCCAGGCTGGCATTTCCCATGATGTACTCTACATATACATTAAATAAGTAGGGTGACAATATACAGCCTTGGTGTACTCCTTTACCATTTTGAACCAGTCTGTTGTTCTATGTCTGCTTCTAACTGTTGCTTCTTGACCTGCATACAGGTTTCTTAGGAGACAGGTAAGGTGGTCTGGTATTCCCATCTCTTTAAGAATTTTCCACAGTTCATTGTGAACCACACAAAGACTTTAGCATACTCAATAAAGCATAAGTAGATATTTTTCTGAAATTCTTTTGCTATCTTATGATCCAAGAAATATTATCAATTTAATCTCTGGTTCCTTTGCCTTTTCTAAATCCAGCTTATGCATATAGAAGTTCTCGGTTCACTTACTGCTGAAGCTTGGCTTGAAGAATTTTGAACATAACCTTTTTAGCATGTGAAATGAGCACAGTTGTAAGGTAGTTTGAACATTCTTTGGCTCTACACGAAGACATCACCAGATAGTCAATACCAAAATCAGAATGATTATATTCTTTACAGCCGAAGATGGAGAAGCTCTCTCTATACAGTTATCAAAAGCAAGACCTGGAGCTCACTGCAGCTCAGATCATCAGCCCCTTATTGCAAAACTCAGGCTTGAACAGAAAAAAATAGGGGAAACCATTAGGCCATTCAGGTTTGACCTAAATCAAATCCCTTATGATTATACCATAGAGGAGACCAATAGATTCAAAGGCTTAGATCTGGTCGACAGAGTGCCTGAAGAACTATGGACAGAGATTCATAACATTGTATAGGAGGCAGGGACCAAAACCATCTGAAAGAAAAAGAAATGCAAGAAGGCAAAGTGGTTGTCTGAGGAGGCTGTACAAATAGCTGAAAAACGAAGAGAAGCAGAAGTCAAGGGAGAAGGGAAAAGATACCCAACTGAATGCAAAGTTCCAGAGAATAGCAAGGAGAGATAAGAAGGCCTCCTTAAGTGAACAATGCAAAGAAAAGGAGGAAAACAATAGAATGGCAAAGACTAGAAGTCTCTTTAAGAGAATTGGAGCTATCAAGGGAAAATTTCATGCAAAGATGGGCACGATAAAGGACAGAAATGGTAAAGACCTAATAGAAGCAGAAGAGATTAAGAAGAGGTGGCAAGAGTTTTGTTGTTTTATGTTCAATCATTCAGCCATGTCCAACTCTTTGCCACCCCACGAACTGCAGCATGCCAGGCTTCCCTGTCCTTCACTATCTCCTGGAGTAGGCTCAAAATCATGTCCATTGAGTCAGTGATACCATCCAACCATGTCATCCTCTGTCATCTCCTTCTCCTCCTGTCTTCAATCTTTCCCGGCATCAGACTCTTTTCTAATGAGTCGGCACTTCCCATCAGGTGGCCAAAGTATTGGAGGTTCAGCTTTAGCATCAGTCCTTCCAATGACTATTCAGGATTGATTTCCTTCAGGATTGACTGTTTTGATCTCTTTGCAGTCCAAGGGACTCTCAAGAGTCTTTTAAAACACCACAGTTCAAAAGCATCAATTCTTCAGTGTTCAGCCTTCTTTATGGTCCAGCTCTCACATCCATACATGACCACTGGAAAAACCATAGCTTTGACTATATGAACCTTTGCTGGCAAAGTGATGTCTGCTTTTTTGTTCTAGTCTGCTTTATTGCTGTCTAATTTGGTCATAGCTTTTCTTCCAAGAAGCAAGAATCATTTAATTTCAAGGCTGCAGTCACCATCTGCAGTGATTTTGGAGCCCAAGAAAATAAAGTCTGTCACTGTTTCCATTGTTTCCCCATCTATTTGTCATGAAGTGATGGGACCAGATGCCATAATCTTAGTATTTTCAATGCTGAATTTTAAGTCAGGTTTTTCACTCTCCTCTTTCACCCTCATCAAGAGGCTCTCTAGTTCTTTGCTTTCTGCCATAAGGGTCATCTGCATGTCTGAGGTTATTGATATTTCTCCCAGCAATCTTGATTCCAGCTTGTGCTTCATCCAGCCTGGCATTTTGTGTGAGGTACTCTGCATATGAGTTAAATAAGCAGGGCGATAATATACAGCCTTGATGTACTCCTTTCCCAATTGGAACCAGTCTGTTGCTCCATGACCAGTTCTAACTGTTGCTTCTTGACCTGCATACAGATTTCTCAAGAGGCAGGTAAAGTGGTCTGGCATTCCCATCTCTTTAAGAATTTTCCACAGCTTGTTGTCACCCACACAGTCAACAGCTTTAGTGTAGTCAGTGAAGCAGAACTTGATGTTTTTCTGGAACTCTCTTGCTTTTTTTTATGATCCAGTGGATGTTGGAAATTTGATCTCTGGTTCCTCTGCCTTTTCTAAAACCAGCTTGAATATCTGGAAGGTCTCACTTCACATGCTGTTGAAGCCTAGCTTGGAGAATTTTGAGCATTACTTTGCTAGCATGTGAAATGGTTGCAATTGTGCAGTAGTTTGAACATTCTTTGGGATTGGAATGAAAACTGATCTTTTCCAGTCCTGTGCCCACTGCTGAGTTTTCCAAATTTGCTGGCATATTGAGTGCAGCACTTTCACAGTGTCATCTTTTAGGATTTGAAACAGTTCAGCAGGAATTCCATCACCTCCACTGTATTTGTCTGTAGTGATGCTTCCTAAGGCCCACTTGATTTCACACTCCAGGATGTGTGGCTCTAGGTGTGATGGAGCCAGACACACCATCATAGTTATCTGGGTCATGAAGATCTCTTTTGTTCTTCTGTGAATTCTTGCCAACTCTTCTCGGCATCTTCTGCTTCTGTTAGGTACATACTGTTTTTGTATGTTTTCTTTATTGAGCCCATCTTTGCATGAAATGTTCCCTTGGTATCTCTAACTTTCTTGAGAGATCTCTAGTCTTTCCTATTTTATTGTTTTCCTGTATTTCTTTGTACTGATCATTGAGGAAGGCTTTCTTATCTCTCCTTGCTATTCTTTGAAACTCTGCATTCAGGTGGGAATATCTTTCCTTTCCTCCTTTGCCTTTTACTTGTTTTCTCAGTCATTCATAAGGCCTCCTCAGACAACCATTTTGGCTTTTTGCATTTTTTTTTTCTTGGAGATAGTTTTGATTACCACCTCCTAGACAATGTCATGAACTTCCATCCATAGTTCTTCAGGCACTCTGTCTATCAGAGCTAATCCCTTGAATCTATTTGTCACTTCGATGGTATAATCATAAGGGATTTGATTATAGGTCATGCCTGAATGGCTGAGTGTTTTTCTCTACTCTCTTCAATTTAAGTCTGAATTTTGCAATAAGGAGTTCATGATCTGAGCCACACTCTCCTCCTAGTCTTGTTTTGGACTGTATAGAGCTTCTCCATCTTCGGCTGCAAAGAATATAATCTATCTGATTTTAGTATTGACCATCTGGTGTTTTCCATGTGTAGAGTCATCTCTTGTGTTGTTGGAAGAGGTGAGAATACACTGAAAAATATACAAAAAAGCTATTTTCTTAATGACTGGAATAACCACAATGGCGTGGTCACTCACCTGGAGCCAGAAATCCTGGAGTGTGAAGTCAAATGGGACTTAGGAAGCATAACTACAAACAAAGCTAGTGGAGGTGATGGAATTCCAGCTGAACTATTTCAAATCCTAAAAGATGATGCTGTTAAAGTGCTGCACTCAATATGCCAACAAATTTGGAAAACTCAGCAGTGACCTCAGGACTGAAAAATATCAGTTTCCATTCTAATCCCAGAGAAAGGCAATGCCAAAGAATTTTCAAAATACAGTATATTTACATAAAATAATTCTAAAAGTAATTAAACAGGAGGCAATGAGCTTTTCTCAGTATTGATGTAAAAGTAGGTAGTTTGGAATTTAAAAATAATTGTGGACTCAAATAGTTAATGTTTATCTGTTCCCTTAACTTTCATAGTTTCTCAGGGAAGGCCAATTTAAAATGTATTTTCCTTTTCATTACAAATACTGTAAGGGGGAAAAGTAAAAGCAATTTAAAAATTTAGTTCCTGTTACCTGGCATAGTGATTTGGTATTTCTATATATTTCAAAATGATCCTTACAGTAAGTCTAGTTACCATCTGTCAGTATACAAAGATATTACATAGCTTTTGACTGTATATATTCTCCACTCTGTCTATTTCTTACCTCTGACCCACTTATTTTGCAACTGGAAGTTTGTACCTCTTGATCTCCTTCACCCATTCTTTCCTCAGTATTTTCTCTAACCAGTAGTAAGAAAGAATTCAATTTGATCTGAGCCTTTGGTGGCCAACTTTCATAATGTTAGCTAGTTGTTGAGGATTTTTTGCATCGATGTTCATCAGTGCTATTGGTCTGTAATTGCCTTATTTTGTAGATATTTTTGTCTGATTTTGGTATCAGTATGATGATAGTGGCCTCATAGAACAAATTTGGGAGTGTTCCTCCCTCTGCAATATTTTGAAAGAGTTTGAGAAGGTACAGTGTTCGCTGTTCTCTAAATGTTTGATAGAATTTGCCTATGAAGCCATCTGGTCATGGACTTTTATGTGTTAGAAGATTTTAAATTACAGTTTCAATTTCATTACATGTAATTGGTCTGCTAATATTTTCTAAGGGTTCCTAGTTCAGTCTTGGAAGGTTGTACCTTTCTAGAATTTGTCCGTTTCTTTCAGGTTGTCCAATTAATTGGCACATAGCTGCTTTTAGTAGTCTCTTATGATCCTTTGTATTTCTTTCTTTCTTTTTTTGTTTGTTATCAACAGAGTTTCTCTTCTTTTTCTCTCTCTTTTATTTATTTATTTATTTTTCTTTACATTGGTTTTGCCATACATTGACATGAATCCGCCATGGGTATACATGTGTTCCCCTTCCGGAACCCCCCTCCCACCTCCCTCCCAATTTCATCCCTCTGTGCATCCCGGTGCACCAGCCCTGAGCACCCTGTATCATGTATCAAACCTGGGCTGGCGATTCATTTCACATATGATAACTTACATGTTTCAACGCTGTCCTCCCATTTCATCCCACCATTGCCCTCTCCCATAGAGTCCAAATAGTGTCAGTTGTGATTTCTGCTTTTTCATTATTTGTTTTATTGATTTGTGTCCTCTCTCTTTTTCTCTTGAGGAATCTGACTAAAGATTTATTGATTTTGTGTATCTTCTCAAAGAACCAATTTTTGCTTTTATTTATCATTGCTATTATTTTCTTCACTTCTATTTCATTTATTTCTAATCTGATATTTATGATTTTTTTTCCTCCTCCTGGCTTTGGATTTTCTTTGTTCTTCTTCTTCTGGTTGCTTTTGGTGTAGGGTTATATTGTTTATTTGTGATTTTTCTGGTTTCTTGAGGTATGAATGAATTGCTATAAACTTCCCTCTTAGAATTTGCTGTGTCCCATAGGTTTTGGGTCATCATGTTTTTATTGTCATTTGTTTCTATGTCATTTTTTATTTTCTCTTTTATTTCTTCAGTGATCTCTTGGTTATTTAGCTGTTTTTAGCTGTGGGTTTTTAGTTGGTTTTTTTTTCCTGTAATTGATTTCTAATCTCATAGTGTTGTGGTCAGAAAAGATGCTTAGTACAATTTCAATTTTCTTAAATGTACTGAGGCTTGATTTGTGACTCAGGATGTGGTCTATCCTGGAGAATATTCCATGTGTACTTGAGAAGAAGGTGTATTCTACTGCTTTCAGGTGGAATGTCCTATGAATATAAATTAAATCTGTCTAGTCTATTGTGTCATTTAAAGCTTGTGTTTCTTTATTTATTTTCTGCCTGGATGATCTGTCCATTGGTGTAAATGGGATGTTAAAATCCCCTACTATTATCGGGTTACCGTCAGTTTCCCCTTGTAAGTCTGTTGGCATTTGTCTTATGCATTGAGGTGTTCCTATGTTGGGTGCATAAATATTTGTAATTGTTTTATCTTCTTCTTGTATTGATCCTTTAATCATTATGTAGTGTCCTTCCTTATCTCCTATAATAGGTTTATTAATACATTTATTTATTTATTTATTTTTGACTGTGCTGGGTTTTTGCTGCTGTACAGGTCTTCCTCTAGTTGTGGTGAGCAGGGGCTAATCTTCATTGCGGTGTGCAGGCTTCTCACTGCGGTGGCTTCTCTTGTCGCAGACCGCAGGCTCTAGGGCATGCAGGCTTCAGCAGCTGCAGTGTGTGGGCCCAGTTGTTGCAGTTCCCCGGCTCTAGAGCACAGGCTCAATGGCTGTGGTGCATGGGCTCAGTTGCTCTGTGACAGGTGACATCCTCCCAGACCAGAGATCGAACCCGTATCTCCTGCATTGACGGCTGGACTCTACCACTGAGCCACCAAGGAAGCCCAGTAGCTTTTATTTTAAAGTCTATTTTGTCTGATATGAGTATTGCTACTCCAGCTTTCTTTGGATTTCCATTTACATGGAATATTTTTTCCAGCCCTTCACTTTCATTCTGTATGTGTCCCTAGGTCTGAAGTGGGTCTCTTGTAGGCAGCATATGCGTGGGACTTGTTTTTTTATTCATTCAGCTAGTCTGTATCTTTTGGTTGGAGCCTTTAATCCACTTACATTTGAAGTAATTATTGGTATGTATGTTCCTATTACCATTTTCTTAATTGATTTGGGTTTGTTTTTGTGAGTCTTTTTCTTCTCTTGTGTTTCCTGCCTTGAGAAATTCCCTTAGCATTTGTTTCAAGGCTGGTTTGATGGTACTGAATTCTGTTAGTCTTTGCTTGTCTATAAAGCTTTTGATTTCTCCATCAAATTCAAATAAGATTCTTTCTGGGTAGAGTAATCTTGGTTGTAGATTTTTCCCTTTCATCACTTTAAATATGTCCTTCCACTTCCTTCTGGCCTGTAGAGTTTCTGTTGAAAAATCATCTGATAGCCTTATGGGGATTCACTTTTATGTTATTTTTTGCTTTCACTTGCTTTTAATACTTTTTCTTTGTATTTAATTTTTATTAGTTTGATTAACATGTGTCTTGGCATGTTTCTCATTGGATTTATCCTGTGTGGGATTCTCTTCACTCCCTGTACTTGGGTGGCTACTCCTTTCCTATATTAGGCAAGTTTTTTACTATAATTTCTTCAAATATTTTCTCAGACCTCTTTCTCTTCTTCTTCTGGGACCTCTATGATTTGAATGTTGGTGAGTTTAATTCTGTCCCAGAGGTCTCTGATACTGTCCTCGATTCTTTTCCTTCTTTTTTCTATTATTCTTCTCCTTGGCATTCTCTCTTCCAGCTCACTTATTCTTCTCTCTCTCTCTCTCTCTCAGTTACTCAACTGTTGATTCCTTGTAGAATATTTTTAATTTCAGTTATTGTGTTGTTCATCACTGTTTGTTTATTCTTTAGTTCTTCTAGGTTATTATTAAATGGTTCTTGCATTTTCTCCTTTCTATTTTCGAGATTTTGGAATATCTTTGCTATCATTTCTCTAAATTCTTTTTCAGACAGAGTGCCTATTCCCTCTTCATTTATTTGATCTTGTAGATTTTTACCCTGGTCCTTCATCTGTAAGATATCTTTTTGTTTTCTCAATTTTTGTTTTAACTGATAGGTGGGACTGTTCCTGTTTTACTAGTTGTTTGGCTTGAGGTTTCCAGCAGTGGAGTTTGTAGGCAGAGTAGAGCCAGGCCCTGGTGTTGAGATGTGGACCTTTTGGAGACCCCATTCCAATTAATATTCCCTGAGGCCTAACAGTCTCTGTTAGTCCAGTGATTCTGACTTGTTGTTCCAACCACAGGGGCTCAGGCCTGATCTCCAGCCACAGAGTATGGCAAAAGAAAAAAAAAAATAAAGAAGCAGAGCAGTAACAAAGAATAAAAAATAAAATAAATTTAGAAAACTAACAGATGTTTTAGAAAAAAAAAGAATATATGTGAAACAACCACTGGAAGGTAAAACAGAACTCCAGTAGCAAAGAACAGAAGAAGAAGAAAAAGGCAGAAGCCTTGGTTGGAGGGGCAGGGCTTAGGCAGAACAGGGCTTAGCTTGGGGTAGGGTCTAAGCTCAGGACCCACACCTCTGGAAAAGGCCCTGAGTGGAGGTACAGGGTGGTGTCCAGGCTTAGCCCAGCCCAGAACCGAGTGTGTAAGATCAGGCCCGGGACCTTAGGAGGCTTCCCAGGGGTTGAGTCGGCAGAGAACTCCAGGTGCTTCCCTCATCCTCCAACCCTGAAGGTTCCCTTCCTGTCCCCTTGATTCCCAGGGGTTAAGGTAAGTGTACTTCTCCGGGCATATGAAACCCTCCCCTCCCCAAGCTACCCGCTCAGGCGTCCTGGTCCTGTGAGGTCTTGCTCCCTCCAAACTCCTACCCAGTTGCTTGGGGGTTCTTCCCTTCTACCTGGGTATCTGAGGTCCCCCCCACCATCTACCACTGAGCTACATCCCCTGATGTCCCCCACCATCTAGTAAATGTCCTAGTTGTGGGGAGACATGGACTCTTGGTCTTCCTTCCCTGTCATCTTAGCTCCATCCTTCTGTCTCTATCTTTTGATAGTTGGATGTTTATCCAGCTTGAAGCTTGTTGAGCTTCTTGGTACTATACTGAATCTTCAAGGTTTTTTTTTATATCAAATTTGGAACTTTTGGCCATTATTTCCTTAAATATATTATTTCTGCTCCTTTCTCGCTATTGCCTTCTTCTGGGACTTTCATAATATGTTTGTTACTACATTTGACAGTATCTCACAGATCTGTTTACTTTTCTTCATTCTTTTTTCTTCCTTCTCTTCAGACTGTATAATTTGAGTTGAACTGTCTTCAAGTTCACTGATGCCTTTTTTTTATTATTCTTTTTTTCTTTCTTTTTTTTTAAATTATGAAAAAAGATAAATTAAGTGATAAATTAAGATTTTTGGTTGGAGTTTCAATAACAAACTCTCAAGAATTAATAGAATGAATATACAGAAAAGTAGAAGAGTATAGTAGACCTGAAAAGCACCACAGGTTCACTTATTCTTTCTTCTGCCTGCTCAACTCTGCTGTTGAAAAGTTCAAGTGAACATTTTGTTTCAGTTATTGTACTTTTCAGCTCCACAGATTTTATTTGGATAATATTTATAATGTCTGTCTCTTTGTGGATTTTCTCTCTTGCTTGTGACCTTTTTCTTCTGGTTTCCTCTATCTGAGGATATTTAGGACAATTAATTTAGAGTGATTGTCTAGAATATTCAATATTTGTGCTTTCTCAGAGATAGTTTCTGTTAATTTAGTTTTCTTTTTCCTATGGATGATCCATACTTTCTTGTTTCTTTGCATGCCTAGTAATTTTTTTGTGGAAACGTGTACCTTTTGAATATTATCATATGGTAACTCAGGAAATTAGATTCTTCTTCCTCTTCAGGGTTAGTTGTTGTTGTTGCTATGGGTTGTTATTGTATGTTTGTTCAGTAACTTTTCTAAACTATGTTTAATTACTGTATTCTACATTATATGTGGTTTTCTGAAGTCTCTGTTTCTTTAGCTTAGAGTCAGCTAATGCTTTGGCGGAGATTTCCTTAATATCCTGGAATAACAACGGGAAAACCCCTCCCACTCTGCCATTTTGTTGATGCCACTTTGTACCACCTTTTGAGACCGAGCCTCAAAGGCTGTGCAGTGCCACATTCTGTTGGTTGGGGTAGATACAAAGACCTCTCCACCCCCAGATTCTAGGGTAGCGACACATCCCACCCTTGATGGCACATCAAGGTCACATTAGAAAATGGGACATCCCCTGCTGTGGCCACCTCTGGAACATACCATCCACTCTAGGATGGCCAACAGAGGTTTGATGGCTGAGATGAGTCCCCAGAGGCCATAGCTGAGCATGCTCTCAGTAGCTAGGCTAGGCCATGGAAAACCTAAGAAGAGAGTGATGCCAAAGAAAAGCCACTAGGACGGAGATAAGGTGGGTCCGGCAGCAAAGACCTGCTGGGGGCTCCTGCTGTAGTCCCAAGGGGCACTGCTGATAGGACGGCCAAGGCCATGTACCTCTCCCACACACCTGCTTTCTCATCTTTGTAAAGGGCAACCCCATCCTTCTGCGACTTTGACTTACTTGTGATTCCTCTCCATCACAAATGCAATCAGCAATGCCTTCAGATTCAGTCCTGAATCCAGCCATCTACCACCAAGCCCAGACACCCTGATGGCCTGTATGATCAAAGGGGCTCCTATGCAACTCCTTAGTGCCGTTGTCAATGTCCCTAAGGCCACAAGAGCTGTTTCAAGCACATTCCTCCTTCACTTGGGCCCTCCAGGGCTCCCAGCTCTCTTGAACTCTCTGGCCCTAATGCCTCTTTTCCTTCCGCCTCTTCATCTTTCCTGTGCCCCTCTCCATCCCACTGGCCTCTTGGCTGCTTCCCAAACACTGTGTACAGTTCTAGTTCCACCTTTGCCCTTGCAGATCCCCTGCCATTGCTCTTTTCTCTGCTTCTGTATGATTTTCCCTCTGTCTCCTTCTAAATGTCACCTTGTCTCCATAGCCCCGTGCTGGCCTCTCTCTCCCCATCACCTGGCATCATATCTTGCTTCTCACTGTCCTCAGTCCTTTACCATCACATCCATCAGCCTCCCCGTGAGTACTGTGAGGCCCACCCCAGCTGCCTTTTCTGTCTTGCCAGCACATGGCCACTACATTTGGGAGGAACAAATGGCCTTGCTCAGACCTGGTAGCTGGAATGCAGAGGAAGGAAGAACAAAAGCTGTCTGGGAGGAAGACACGCCAGGCCTTGAGACTGCTGGCATGCATGCACCCAGAGGTGCTGAGAGTGCAACTGAGCATGGCATGGACGGCAAGGGGGCTCGATGGTGTTTGTTCAAGGGGTCAGGGCTCCTTGATATCAGGCAGTCATGGTCACACACACACACCCCCCAGCTTGGCCTGTGTTTTCTAAAGTTAGAAAGGGGCAGGGGAGAGACACCGTGTGACCTGGACCAGCAAGGCAGCTCACTTCCTGGAGCATTAGCGTCTCCATCTATAAAATGGGAGAATAATTGCCACTCAGCCAACTTCACAGAGCCACTGGCTGGGGTAATTACACAGCAGGTCCCGTGGGGATGGCCACTGCCGTTAGTGGGAGAAGTTAGGGCCACTGGGTGATGTGACACATCGAGTGTGGGGTGTGTGCATGTGTGCAAGTGTGTGTGCATGCATATAAATATGTATGATTGTGACGTGAGGTGCATGTACATATGGAGTCGTGTGTGAGCATATGCATAAGCGTGTATGTGTTCACATTTGTGTGTGTGCAAAGTTGTATATAGTGTGCGTGTGATTCCAATCCCAAAGAGAAGCAATGCCAAAGAATGCTCGAACTACCGCACAATTGCACTCATCTCACACGCTAGGAAAGTAATGCTCAAAATTCTCCAAGCCAGGCTTCAACAGCATGTGAACTGTGAACTCCCAGATGTTCAAGCTGGATTTAGAAAAGGCAGAGGAACCCGAGATCAAATTTTCAACATCCGTTGGATCACTGAAAAAGCAAGAGAGTTCCAGAAAAACATCTACCTCTGCTTCGTTGACTATGCCAAAGCCTTTGACTGTGTGGATCACAACAAACTGGAAAATTCTGAAAGAGATGGGAATACCAGACCACCTGACCTGCCTCTTGAGAAACCTGTATGCAGGTCAGGAAGCAACAGTTAGAACTGAACATGGAACAACAGACTGGTTCCAAATAGAGAAAGGGGTACGTCAAGGCTGTATATTGTCACCCTGCTTATTTAACTTATATGCAGAGTACATCATGAGAAACTCTGGGCTGGATGAAGCACAAGCTGGAAATCAAGATTGCCGAGAGAAATATCAATAACCTCAGATATGCAAATGATACCACCCTTATGACATAAAGCAAAGAAGAACTAAAGAGCCTCTTGATGAAAGTGAAAGAGGAGAGTGAAAAAGTTGGCTTAAAACTCAACATTAAGAAAACTAAGATCATGGCATCTGGCCCCATCACTTGATGGCAAATAGATGAGGAAACACTGGAAACAGTGGCTGATTTTATTTTGGGGGCTCCAAAATCACTGCAGACAGTGACTGCAGCCATGAAATTAAAAGACGCTTACTCCTTGGAAGAAAAGCTATGACAGACCTAGACAGGATATTAAAAAGCAGAGACATTACTTTGCCAACAAAGGTCCATCTAGTCAAAGCTATGATTTTTCCAGTAGTCATGTATGGATGTGAGAGTTGGACTATAAAGAAAGCTGAGCACAGAAAAATTGATGCTTTTGACATGTAGTGTTGGAGAAGACTCTTGAGAGTCCCTTGGACTGCAAGGAGATCCAGCCAGTCCATCCTAAAGGAAATCAGTCCTGAATATTCATTGGAAGGACTGATGCTGAAGGTGAAACTCCGATACTTTGGCCACCTGATGCGAAGAACTGACTCATTTGAAAAAACCCTGATGCTGGGAAAGATTGAAGGCGGGCGGAGAAAGGGACATCAGAGGATGAGATGGTTGGATGGCGTCACCGACTCCATGGACATGAGTTTGAGTCAACTCCAGGAGTTGGTGATGGACAGGGAGGCCTGGCGTGCTGCAGTCCATGGGATTGCAGAGTCGGACACGACCGAGTGACTGAACTGAGCTGTGCATATGCGTGTATGTGCGTGTGTGTGGTATGCGGTGTGCAGTGTGTGTGCGGTGCAGGGTTTTATGCTGTGCCATGGTCAGAGGTGTTGTGGTGCAGGAAGGTGTGGCCATCAATTTCACCATGTCCAGGAGGGTCCAGACGAGAGCATGGTGCCACCTGGGCTCCTGGCTCCATACCCTCATGTGGATGTCTAAGGTTCCCACTCTCCCATGTCAGAAGAAATATCAGGGATTTCGGGAAAAAGGCAGAAGCCTGTCCCCCTAGAAAGGCTGTCATCCTGGTGGTGGAGGAAGGCTGCATCAGGTGGTCAGGCTCCACTGGAAGCCAGAGAAGGAAGTGTGGGTTTATTTCTGGGCTCTATTCTGCCCCATTGGTTCACATATCTGTCCTATGCCCAGGCCACACTGTCTTGATATCTGCAGCCCTGCAATACGTTTGAAAACAGGGAAGTGCGAGTCCAACTTTGTCTGCTTTTCCAAGCTTGTTTCAACTCTTCAGGGCCCTTTATTTGGCTTTTAAGATCAGCTAGTCAATTCCTGGGCGGGGGGGGGGGGGAAACTTGCTTTTTTTAGAGGTTACACTGAATCTGCAGATCACTTAGAAGAATACTGCCACCTTAGCAGTTTTAAGTCTTCTGATCCAAGAACACAGAATGTCTTTATTTATTTAGCTTTTTAATGTCTTTCAATGACGTTTTGCAGCTCATAGCATACAAATCTTGTATTTCTTTTGTCGGATTTATTCCTAAGCATTTTTTTCTTTTTGATGCTATTATAGGTGGAGTTGTTCTCTTAATCTCATTTTTGCATTGCTCATTGCTGGTGTATAGCAATAATTTTCAGATATTGACCTCTTGAACTCTATGATTGATTTTCAAATGTAGATCTCATAGTCTATGATAAAATTTTATCAATTCTAATAGATGTTTCAAGCATTACTTAGAATTTTCATGTCATTTGCTAATAGAGACAGTTTCCTCCAGTCTGGACCCTTTTTATTTATTTATGTTTTTCTTGGTCAGTTGCCCTGGCTGGAACCTCCAGGACAACACTGAAAAGCAGTGAGCAGAGCAGGTGCCCCTGATTTCCTCCTGATCTTAGAGCAACAGCTTTCAGGGCCCACTGTGTTCTTAAAATTTAAAGATCTAGGGATGAGAATTATCCTTCACAAAAATAAATACATAAAAGGGGGAGAGTTTTGATAGAATGTGTCTTGATTCTTTGAATATTTTCTGAGCTATATATGCCAAAGATCTCACAGTGATGTATTATCAAAACATTTTTAAAATTTGTCAGCTCATCATTCTATTGGGTCCTCTTTCATTCTGAAACAAGAAATTGGAAAGACCTGATTTACACAGGTCTTCGTGTCCCAGTCTTTATAGTTGACACCAGGGCTGGACATGTACCAGGAAAACTAGGAGTGTCTTCATGGGTCATATGGCAGATGGGTGGTACTGGAAGGGAAAGCAAGCAAAGAAGCAATGATGCAGGCAAGAATGACAGTCAGGATGCCTTGGAATGACCCATGCCGTCCTATAGGCCCTGGCCTGTTTCTATGTACCCCTAGGGGTGTGTGAACCTGCCTTGGAGACCTTTGGGGCACAGCATCACCCTCACTGGCCTACAGACTTTGTCCCTTTTCTGCACTTTCAGACAAAGGATCCTGTCATGCTCGACCCCAAACTGCAATCTTCCAGCCATGACCAACCACGCAAGCACCTTACTCAGGACACCAGTGGTGACAGTCAGGACCCTAACGCCCTTCTGTGTCACCCACACCAGGGTACCACAGCACCCATGCCCTCTCCCTAGCGACTTTTCTAAGTCTCCTTTGCAGACGGACCTACCCTGCCCGTCCAGAGCTGCCTGTACCTGCTGCTTCCTGGGCCCCACAGTCCAAAATGGGAGCAGTCGTTGTGGTCCCCATTGTTGCAGCCTCCATCCTCTCCAGATCCATCTTCTCTTTAGCTGTCAGCCCACAGGGCCCACCTGGGGGACAGCTCCTACCCTGCAGGGCAGCTCCTAGTTTCCTGGCTCCATCCTCAACATCACTCTCCCAGGACAAGAGCTGAGCCCTGCAGGGTGCTCTCCAGTCTGGTGTGGGGCTCCCTGCCACGCACAACAGGTTCACATGGCAGGCCCATAGGGCAGTACCAAGGTTTGCTCTGGCACAGAATGGTTACTTCATAAGGACATGCTGAGTGAATGACTGAAGGATGAGCACGTAGGCTTGAGGGTGCCCATCCAGGCAGGCTTCTCTGGGGAGGGGGGACCTAAGCGCGATCTTAAAGAGCTTTCCTTTTATTTAAAACATGTATACAGTGCTTTTGAAGCCATGTGTTAGAGTGTTTTACACACAGCAGTGAACTGAATCCTAACACCCATCTCATGAGCCAGCGCTATGGTTCTAAGTTAAGGAAACAGGTACAAAGAATGGACTGGGCCAGGACCCCTAGGAAAGCACCAGCCTGTGGGGGTTGGAGGTTCTGTAGAGGCTATTCAGGTGAGAGAGCAGCCCTGAAGGTGCCCAGGGCCTGCCCCAAGGAACACACGAGCCGCCAGCTTCCGGGCCAGAGGCCCAGGAAGTCTCCCCTCCTTTGCACTCTCAGAGGGAGTCTAGTCTCCAGCAGACCTGCAGGACCCTCGTGTGGCCTTGGTGTCCCCACCCCCTCTCCCCCAGAGCCACCCTTCCCACGTCCACTCTCCCCTCTCGTCCTCTTTCCCTCAAGTCCGCTGTCCCCGGTGTTGTCCCCTTCCTGTTCACTCCCCCATCTCTGTGCTCCTCCCTCTTCTCCCTCCTCTCCTCAATCTCCCTCTCTCTTCCTGCCTCCATTTTCAGCTAGATGAAAGTCACCTCAGCTCCATTCGTCCTCATCACTTGGTCTAACAGGAAAGGGAAGACCTCTCCCCCCGTCCCTCGCCACGGGGCTGAGAAATGGCCGGATGCATTGTGGCGCAGAGCTGAATGGCCCAGGAGGAAGGAGCCTGCCGGGGGCCCCAGAGAGAGGCCAGCTCTGGGAGGCCATTGTGGAGGCCCCCGCCTGCCCACCAGGCCACACTCACAGTAATCAATCTGATTGGATTAGGGTCAGGGCGACCCTAATCGTGTCAGAGGTCACTCAGGCTTTGTGGCGGGGTCCATGGGGCGCTTGACCACCCCTGCTGAGGCGGCCTAGTTGAACAAAGCTTAACACTGCCAGCTGAGGGGTGGGGCCCAGCCCCATGTGGAGGTGTGCGAGTGTGTGCGTGTGTGAGCATGTGTGTGGGGGTGAGGATAAGAGGGGAAGAGTGTGTTCATGCATCCTGCTTCCAGCGCGCTCACTCTCTCTCTGTCTTTCTCTCTCTGTCATGCGCGCGCGCACACACACACACCCCTGTCTGCCTGCCTGGCCTGGGACTGGGGACTGGTTGGCCAGGTGGACCCCTGGGAAGCTGCCACGGAGGAACCTGAGGTTGGGCTGCAGAGGCGAGCCTGGGCTTGGAAGAAGTACCCTCCACTCTCATTTGCACAGTAGCAGGACAATTTAACCTGCACTGGGCGGAAAGTATTTGAAGAATTTTGAGTGTGTGGAGGCTGGCACACGATGCGGCTTATCTGTCCCTCCTGGACACCTGAAGCACCGGCTTTCCCTGAGAGCTGGCCGACACCCACTCTTGACCTCCAATGAGGTGAAGGGAGTGGAGGCCAAAAGGCAGGGAAGGCAGGCCCCAGACTTGAGCGCTTTCGCAGACACTCTAGAGGGAGCCCCGCCGGGACCACGCCCCTCAGGAAGGGGGATAGCCAGTCCGAGGTCCAGGCCTGTGGGGCTGTGGGTGGTGCATACTTTGAGGGGCCTGCGTCTCAGCTAGGTGGGGCATTTGCACCTTAGAGACATGGAGGGGGCCGTGAAGAGGTGAGTCATCCATAGTGGGACGCAGGACCCCGATGTCTCTCCCGCTGGTGTCACAGCACAGCAGCGTGAACAGGTGGGGAGTGGGCCCCAGCTTCATCATCAATGACCCCTAAGGAGCTGGGCCTCAGCCTGTGTCCATCCACTAGTTTAGTGCCCTTCATATAGCATCCTTGCCAGTGGCTTTCCCAGGCATCCCCAAGCCAGGGCCTCAGAGGCTTCCCCAGTGAGGAGACTGCAGGAGCCACTCAATCCCGCCTCTAATTCCAGCCTATGTCCCTGTAAGGTTCCCTTCGGGGTCTCAGGACCTGGAGGACACAGTGCCTGAACACCTGCACTCTGGGGGGGCACCCTCATTGGCAAAGGGAGCCTCACTGCTGGCAGAGGTGAGCCAATCCTCACCTGAGTCCTCACCCACTGACAACTGAGTTGGGGGCCCTGACTGACCCCCTCAAAGCACATCATGTCAGAATCCTGGCTGGTTACTTGAGGTAGCGTCCGAGGTGTCAGTCAAAGTCTCAGGAAGTCTGTTCGGGGTGCCTGAGGCCTGCTCTGGCTCCCCAGGCCCTGCTTATCCCCTCGCAGCCCTCCATCCATGCCCTTGGGCAGCCCTGGGACAAGCACCCACATCTTCCTCCCTTCTACTCCCTTTTCCTTGCAGGGCCGGGCTGGAGAGAGCCGTGGGGGGGGGATGGCACAGCCTGTCCCCTCCCAGGCCAAGCCCCTGCCCTTGGCCAGGCTCCGGGGGGTGGTCTGTCCACCTCGCTGTGTGTCCTGGCACCATCCTCGGAGGGCCGGAGTGCAGGCACGGGGCCAGGGCAGCATAGCCGGGCTGGCACAAACCACGGGGCTCCAGAGGGGCCAGAGAGAAGCGGGGCCCTCCAGAGAACCAGCATCCCTGAATCCAGGTTGCAACCCCTGACCCCCATCGGAAAGTGTTTCGGTTCACGGGGGTTGGGGGGCTCTGACCGTCTCTGCGGCCGCCCCTGTATATCATTAACTCTCCCCAGTTGGGGGTGTGTGTAAAGGGGCCAGGAGAGACCCCGGTGACCCCCTGCCGTGCCAGCTCAGAAAACAATATCCCCACGAAGACGACAAGATTAAGCACAAGAGAAAAGTGAAAATGCTGCTGGCGATTCACACGCCCTCAGGAGTGCTGTGTTAAAGCGTGTGAATAGTGAGCTCCCCTCGTGCCCTGGGCCCCTGGGCCGCGCATACCTCCCGGTTGCTATGACTGGCTTGCTATGGCCTAATCGCCAACGAGGGGGAAATTCATATAAAATATCGAGGGCCATTGTGGGCCTAACGCGGCGTGACAGTGGCTCACAAAGCCAGATTCATTAGCCCCAGCAGGTAATCAGGACGCCGGCCGTGCCGGCGGCCGGGCAGTGTCAGGGGCCGCAGCTACAGCGGGGCACAAGCCGCATTCCGCGCTCAGGTGGCTCCATCCTTTGTGCAGGACGGGCCAACAGGATTACCAAATGCCTTTGCCCGTTGCGACACCCCCTCCTAGCCACCCGCTAGCTCTGAGACCCAGGAAGGTGGGCTGTGTGGGAAGGGGGCAGACTGCAGGCTAGGGGCTCTGGCCAGTCTCTCCTCTCTCCTTTTCTCATGTTGCAGCATCGCTAGCGGGAAGAGGTAACAACCTCCGAATGCGCTGAAAGTGCTCTTGAGGCCTTCGTGGGCCAGGGAGACAGACAGAGCATTTGCTGACCTCTCTGCACCTGCACAGGCGCTGTAGGACTTGCTTGTCTTTGCGGGGGCTTGGTTATCCCCGGACCTGCCTCTTTGCATCCCTCCCCTCCAACCGCCTCTCACCTGCCAGGTATGCAGAGGCCCGAGTCTGGTCCAGGGAGGCTGACAGCGAGCCACGATTGCTGCCTTTGAGTATGTGCTGGGGATGTGGCATGAGTGAGGGCACTGAGTTCTTTCTATGTCTTGCCAGAGATGCTCTGTAGGCAGGTGGGAGCAGAGACGTGCCCCCACAGATGCTCCCGTGGAGGCTCAGTGTCCACAGGAGCCATTTGCCCCAAACTGGCCTCTCTGCAGGCCTCTCCCTCTGTGAGCACCAGTGCCTGGAACAAAGCACTCCTTACCTGGAACGCGGGGGCAGACTCAAAAGACCCCTAGCTGAGTAAGGGCAAGCCTGTGGGATGGGGGAATTTGCCTCACGTAGCTGGTGAGAGAGAAGCTTCCCTGCAGCATAGTGGAGTGGTGGGGTGAGGGTCCAGGACTCCCCACCCTGAGCAGGTGATCGTGATTGCAGCCACGATCCTGGCCAGGGGCAGGGGTCTCCATGGAGGCAAGGAAGCCTGCCTCATGCCTGCACCTCCCCTGCTGATCAACTCCAGCATCAGCGCAGGAGGTCTGACCCAGAAGTCAATGTTGCCCACGGAAGAAGTAGAGCCCCAGGTCTCAAGGGGCCACAAGGGAGGCACGCCCAGGTGAGAGAGGGCTGTATTTCAGGCCCGAACTCAGCCAGGAGGCTTTGACAGGCAGGTCCTACAGCTCTAAAGGAGGAGTCACATCCCACCCTGCCCCGGGCTGAGTCCCCACCCAGCTACTAGATGATAGCAGCCAAACCCCAGGGACCCAGGGCCTCACTTCACATAGAAGCCAGGCCAGAGAGGCATAGCCCCCTGCAGGAGCCTGGGGTAAGGGGAAGTAGGTGACGCCCTCAGTATTACTCCTCTCCATGTCCCTCCAGCGGCAGGGAGTGTGTCAGAGACACCCTTGCCATGGTAAACCCTCTCCCTTCAGAGCCCTGTCCTGGGACCTCCTTTCCAGCTGCCTCTTGGGTCTGGCCACCCTCCAGAGGAGGGGCTTTGGAATCTGAGACCCTAATGGAGCTTGAGTTCAGCTCAGGAATGTATCAGAATCACCCAAGGATTCTTCACAGATACACATGCCCCGCTCCCAGAACTGCAGCCCTGGCTCCATTGGTCGGTCTGCAGCGACCACTGCTGGGGCATCCAGTTGCCCGCAGAGCTTCTCAAAGGCCCATTGTGTGGACCCCGCAGACAGAATGCCAGGAGCTTGATTTCGTTGGTCAGTGGTCAAATTTGAACCACAGTCCCCTTCCAGGAACTTCCACTGCCTGAGAGGTTACACTCATTCCTCAAAAAAAGGGATCCATGGTCCCTTCAGGCCAATGGGTCCATCCCAGGAGCCCTGGGCCATCCCTTCCTTCTCATCCAGGACCAGCCTCCCACAGCCTTCCCCTCCCAGGAGAGGACTGATGGGTCTCTCCCTAGGCCCTGTGGCCACGAAGTGTGGGGCCAGCCTAGCAGGGCAGGTGGGCCCTCCGCCTCCTGAAAGCTGCAACCATGGAAACAGCCTGGTGGTGATGGAGCCCATTGCTGGGAGACGCAGGAGCCTCTGTCTGGGCTCAGTGCTCATGGCTGGGCAGTCTGGGGCTGGGCTGACTATCCTGAGCCTCTACACACCTCTGGGGCTAAGAGGGCCTGCAGGACCCATTATGGTGGCTCAGCAGAGAGGAGCCCCCTCTTTTTGTCTGGACCAGTTATAAAAGGATGTGCAAGGCCTAGGGCAGGGAGGCCTCTGGGTGATGCTTTCCTATCAATCCCTGATAAAAGGGCCTTCTAGGTAATCTCCCAGAGGGAAAATCACCCTTGGGACAGAGTGATTCTTGCAGGCCACAGTCTTCTTGTCCACTCAGACCACAGTCAACACTTAGTAAGTAATTGCTAACCACTGGGGAAATGTTAAAGACAAGGATCTTGGAATATTTTTTTGAACTTACTTCAGCATATAGGACTTTGGAAAAAAATCCTTTTTTGATGTAAAAAAAAAAAGGTCCTTTTCTGAAATTATAATTGTCATTTCTTATGTTTCTTATTTTCTCAAAAAAGTAACAAAATTTCACAGTCCTATGTCAGTCCCCAAGTAATTTTTAGTACTTTCCAAGCCTATGAAACCCAAATCTGGTAACAGGATTTATTAAAATCCCTCTAGAGTTTAGAACTAGAGTTGTAAAGTTCTGAGACCCAGGGAAGTAAAGTAACCACCAAAGCCCATCTCACATGTGACTCTCGACCCTGGTACCCAAGGCTGCACTGGTCTCAGTGATGATGCAGCCATGTTGGACAACTCTACCTGCATGTCTCACCCCTCACCCCTGCCAGGACTCCAAGCTCTTACAGCATAGAAACCTGCCCCAGATTTTACCTCTGCCCATCCAGCCATCCACCATTCATCCATCCATCCATCAATCCATCCTTCAGCCATCATCCACCCTCTATCTACCGCCCACCCATCCATTCATCCATTCATTCATCCACCCAGTCTCCACCATCCACCCATTCATTCAGCCACCCCTCCATCCCAAACCTGCCCCAGAACTTACATTGCCAAGCCTATTGTGTGTCCTTTCCCCCTACTCTCTTCATCATAAACTGTAATCTCCCAAAGTCAGGTGACCCAGCACAGCCCAAAGCGAAGAGCCTGACTTGGAATAGCAGGGCCTCCCACTAAAGGAATGCAAAGATTCCTTTGGTTCACCCTTCTCCTCCCCAGTGCAGGGATTCCCTCCACCTAACAGTGGGTCATTCAGTTTATGCTTAATTATTACCAGGACAGGTAGCTCCTTCAACTTTCAGAAAGTCTAGGTTGTTAGAAATTTCATCAGAGCAGCAATCTACTTTCTTATAGATTTCTCACTTTGGTTCTTTAGAATGGGTGCCTTGCATCTTACTTATCTTGTATTTCTAGTTGTGAGCCTAGTGTATGGCTCGTTATAGACTCTCGGGTCTTGGGTGGGTGGATGACGGTATTGATAGATGGAAGATGGGTGGTGAATGAATGAATGGATGATGGATTGATGGATGTATAGATGGTGGAGGGATGGTAAATGAATGGATGGATTGATAGTAGATGGATGGATTGTGGATAAATTAAAAAAGGGTAGCTCATTGATCTTTTAAATGAACTGAATAAATAATTGCTAGTGAAACAATTATTAGCAGTTAGGAACTAAAGAGCCTCTTGATGAAGTGAAGGAAGAGAGTGAAAAGGCCAGCTTAAAGTTAAATATTAAAAAAACTAAGATCATGGCATCCGGCCCTATTACTTAACAGCAAATAGAAGGGGGAAAGGTGGAAGTAGTGACATATTTCCTCTTCTTGGGCTCTAAAATCACTAAGGATGGTGACTGTAGCCATGAAATCAGAAGATGATTGCTTCTTGGCAGGAAAGCAATGACAAACCTAGACAGTGTGTTGGAAAGCAGAGACATTACTCTGCTGACAAAGGTCCACATAGTCAAGACTATGGTCTTTCCAATGGTCACATACAGTTGTGAGACCTGGACCATAAAGAAGGCAGAGTGCCAGAGAATTGATGCCTTCAATCTGTGGTGCTAGAGGAGACTCCTGAGAGTCCCCTGAACAGCCAGGAGATCAAACCAGTCAATATTAAGGGAAATTAAGCCTGAATACTCGTTAGATGCTGAAGCTCCAGTATTTTGGTAATCTGATGCCAATAGCCAACTCATTGGAAAAGTCCCTGATGCTGGGAAAGATTGAGGACAGAAGGAGAAGAGGGTATCAGAGAATGAGATGGCTGGATGGCATCACCGATGCAATGGCCATAAACTTGGACAAACTTTGGGAGTTGGTGAGGGGCAGGGGGGCCTGACGTGCTACAGTCCATGGGGTCACAAAGAGTCAGACGTGACTGGGCAACTGAACAATAATGAAAAAATATGAAGCTTCTGGAGAAGATGGTTTTCTTGATGGAAGACACTTGTCTTACAAAAAGACTCTTAGGAGATTCCCTTTCTTCTTCCTTTTCCCAATCCCAGATTGCAGTGTGGGAATGAGAGTCCTGAGCTGGCACAGAGCAGGCTTGAGGAGCCCTAACAGCTCATGTAGGCTCTATTCTAGCAACGCACCCCCCTCTTATAGCCTGTGTCCCTTCCTCCTCTCTTGACCTGCCATAGCCCATTCAAAAGAAAGCATTTTGCTGGTGACAGGGGTATTTCCAATCTCATCGCCAAGAAGCAATTTCTCTTCCCACAGGCAGACAGGTTCTCTCTCCCTATCTGTGTGGGTCTGCTGTTTGTGGCTAAAATTTTGCTGTAACTGGAGTTGCTGCTGTGCCCTCCCAGCCCATGACCTCAGGGGAGCCCTGTGCCCCTTCCTCTCTAAACTGAGGCTACTCCAAAAGGTCATGACTTTCCTGGTTCAAACCCCCGTGGAAATCTGATAAAACAATCTATCCAGAAAAACACATGGGTTTTCAGACATGCTCTGGAATTCAGCTCATGATTTTGGGAGGGTTACGTTCTAGACTTTGCTGGTATGTTACTGTTACATATTGACAAGAACTTTAGGTTGAAAGACTTCTGTAAGTCTACAATAAACCTCATTTTAAGGATAGAGTAAATGAACACGTGGGCTTCCCTGGTGGGCTCAGTGGTAAAGAACCTGCCTGCCAAAGCAGAAGACTCAGGTTTGACCCCTGGGTCTGGAAGATCCCCTGAAGAAGGAAATGGCAACCCACTCCAATATTCTTGCTTGGAGAATGCCATGGACAGAGGAGTCTGGCAGGCTACAGTCCATGGGGTTGCAAAGAGTCAGACACGACTGAGCAAATAAACAACAAAAAACAATGAACACCCTAAAGCTTACCTATGGTTTCCTGGGTTAAAAGCCCCACAGCTGTGGGATGTCATCTGGGCATTCTGGGGGTCTTCTGCACAGCATCAGAATGTGTGCAGAACTTTTTTTTTAACTTTTTATTTGGAAATAATTGTGTAGACTTACAGAAACATTGTAGGAATCCAGCTCTCCTCTCAGGCTTCCCCATTGCTGACATGACACAGATCCAGCTAGATCCATCAAAACCATGATCTGGCAACACTAACTAAACTGCAGGCTTTTCCCAGATCTTATCCGTTTCTCCACTAATGTCCCTTACCTGTCCAGGATCCCAGCCCAGGTCCATGAGCTCCTCAGCCCAGCCCTAGCCCTTCATGCCCTTGAAACTAGAAAGAATTTGGTTAGGCCTTTGGGGGTGTCTGATGTTTCCTGATAATTAGATCTTTAAAACGCCTCAAGTGAAGTGAAGTGAAGTCGCTCAGTAGTGTCCGACTCTTTGCGACCCCATGGACTATAGTCTACCAGGCTTCTCCATCCATGGGATTCTCCAGGCAAGAATATTGGAGTGGGTTGCCATTTCCTTCTCCAGGGGATCTTCCCAACCCAGGGATCGATCCCAGGTCTCTCGCATTGCAGGCAGATGCTTTACCCTCTGAGCCACCAGGGAAGCCAAAACACCTCAAAGAGGGTGGAATTTCCTTGGGACATCGTCTTTGAAGGCACGTAGCATCCATCCATCTGTTTTCTGTCCCATTGCTGGTGACAGCAACCCCAATTTCTCTAGTGAGGAGGGACCTGTTATAGTTCCCCGATGCAAAGTTTCAGGTTTTCCCTTTGTGACTGATCAGTTTCTCTGGTAACTGCTTAAAGACCTGTGTTTCCAATTTTAAAGGATTTTCTTTGCCAGAAAGAACCATCTTACTTTTTTTTTTTTGGCTTATGGTCTTTGTAAGGCTTCTTTCCCTCATGAGCAATTTGAAGGGCAGCTCCAAGGCGTCTTTGGTCCTCAGATCTTTATTTATGAGGAGCCCCTCTCCTCATTTGTCAGAAAAGGAAACGGAGGTGCCCAGAGGAGAGAGAAGTGTACAGGCTCACACAGCTAGTTGGTGCCAGAGCCAGGCAGGAGTGAGTTTTTTCTTCTAAGTTCAAGGGGGAACACCCCTCCCAACCCCTGCACACCCTTCCCCTCAAGTTGTCTGGAAGCCCTGGACTGTTTGCCTGAGCTTGATAAGCAGAGATCTCCAAGCCCTTTCAGGGCAGGGCAAAGCCCCAGGCCCACTTTCTCTCCCCTTATCTCAGTAGCTGGAGAGGGGAGGGGAATAGGGGCTAGTAGAGGGTGCAGAGCAGAGGCAGAGACAGAAGGCAGGATTCTCCTACAGGGGCTCGCCCTGGGCCCTCTGGGGCAGGCTCAGAGGGACCTAGGGGAGCATATTTAGGACTTGAGACTTTGGGCCTTGAGAAGAGCCATCAGAGAGCACGCGGTAGGGGAGGCATCAGGCTGTGTGCAGTGGGTTTCAGGAATGCCCAGGACATACTGGCTCTAACTGGGAGGGGTGGTTAGGAACCCCCAGACCTAAAGCTCACAGCCCCTAACCCAGGGTCACTGTATGGGCAGGAGGGGAGACACCAGACCAGGACCCTGGAGGGCTGAGAATCAGGTTAGCCCAGCCTCCAAAGAGTTGGAGATAAAGGACAACCTGAGTCCTTGAGAAGACAAAATAAGGGTGGGGGCTCTGCTGAGTGGAAGAACAGGGAGGAAAGGGGTCTGTGTCCAGCTCATATGTGGCTTGAGTCAGCAGAAAGTGGGGCTCTGGGCCGCCCTGAAACGAATCAGTTGTATTATAAAAGGATAAGAGCACAAGGGCTTCATGTCTTGAGAGGCAGCTGCCTGGCTGGTGTCTGGGAAAGAGGACAGTGAGACAAGCTGTCCTGAATTTGTTCCAGGACAAGCTGAGTAGGGAGAGGCAGAGAGCCAGGTCCCATGGGGTGGGCCTGTCCAGGTGTGCTCAGACCCTCCTGGACTCCCTGCCCCAGCCCTGGGCCTCTGCCCTCTCCTCTGACCAGGCCCTTGCTCACCAATAACCATCTGTGGGATGGGCCTGGGGCTACAGATTAGAAACAAAAGGTGAATAGACACAGCCCCCACCTCAGGGAGCTTTCAGGCAGAATGGGTGTGAGACGGTCCTCCCGAAATCCTTGGGGAGCCCTAGGGCTCCAGGGCCAGGTGTGGACTGAGCCCAGACTGCATCCTAGGATCCCCAAAGATCAGGGATGGGGACATAGCGGACACACATCAGCAGAGAAGCAGCTGGAAAAAACCCAACGGAAGGAAGGATGAGGGCGGAGTGTGGCTGGAGGCCAAGGGAGTGGTGATCAGGGCTGAGAGGGTAGCAGGTGGAGCAGAGTCAACCTGTGTGTGAGTCAAGCAAGGACACAGCGGTAAGGACTGGACAAGGGGCTTGGCAGGGCCAGATGGTCTCTGGACAAAGCATTCCTCCTACAGAATGTATAGGGGGTGTGCATACTTGTGTGAGTGTGTGCATATATGTGTGTGTCCGTGTGCGCATGCATATACGGGTATGAGAGATGAGAGTGTCTATATGTACAGATGGTGGGATTGCAGGGGGAGCTGGAGGCACCTGTTCCAACTAGGATCCTCTTCTGGTGCAAGTGGGAGATTCTGAGGTCTGGACTCACGGTTGAGAACCAGGAGAGGCAAGATGGGCCACGGCCATTTAAGGAGGCCAGAGCGGCCTTCAGACTTGGGTAGATCCTAACCAAGCTGTCAGTGGGAGGCTGATAGGGGAGAAATGGGGAGTCCCTTTCTGGGTTTGTGACTGGGTGCTTGCCACCTGGGAGTCTCCAGAAAGAAGCAGGTGTCCAGGCCTGCTCTGGGGAAAACATGGGGAGTACATAGGTTGGCTGTGGTCTGCAGAGGATCATCCAGAAGTGTTGGCAAATCCACAGAAGAAAGTCCCCAAAAGCAGGGTGGAGCCTCACAGCTATCAAGAGGCTATGGAAGTGCCTAGGGTACTTTCTCAGACACATCCCACTCTGTGTGTTCCTAGTATAGGAGTAAATGTGCTTTTCTCGGTGGCAGGTGCGTTTTCTCAGTGGCAGGTGCGTGGATGTGTACAGAGCTGTGCGGGTGAGTCTGCGTGTGTGCACACTGCTGGCTGGGACCCTATCTTACCACTTCCCTGACTCTGCTGCCTGAGCTTTGGGACACACATCCTTGGCTGCAAAACTGGGAGCAGGTGAGACCATGCAGTTGGAGGAAGTATGGGGAGCAACCCCAAACCTCTGCTTGCTCCCCAGGGTGGAGCCCCTTCTTCATCCCCCTTCCAGGAAAAAAAGCCTCCTGAGCATTGATGTGGGGTGAGGAGATAGCAGCCCCTGGGATGACTCTCCTGTAGCCATTTCAAGCCCTTGTACTGTCCAGGCCTGCGGTGGGGGCCTCTGCCCAGGAAGAGCTCAGGGAGAAAGTGGGGCACATACCCCTTGCCAGACACGGAAGGCCCTGGTTGGTCCTGTTCCTATATCTCTCCAGCTCATCCTCAGTCCATAGCAATTTTTTTTACCTGGGATTTAAAAATTCTTGCTAATCAGCAGGTAAGCTCCATGAGGTTATCTTGCTCCCCAATGTTTCTCCAGGAGGGTTTGGCAAACAGCAGGTGCTCCACACATGTGTGGAGTGGTGATTTGAGGAGGGAGTGAGTTCTATCAGTTCATCCAGGACCCAGGGTACCGCCAGGACCTTGTCCTCCACCTGGAGCAGATCATGGCTTGGTGCCTTGAGGAAATGTTTGCACACACTCAGGAGCATGATGCACTGATGCATTCATTCATACCATCTGGGGAAGCCTGGCTGAGGATCCAGCCTCTGCAAAGTCCAGGCTGTCCCCTACATGCCCTGTTATTTCCCTCTGGTCCTGCCAGCCCAGGCCCTCCCCACCCCCGACCTGGGGCCCTGACTTTGTGAGCCCCCATGCAGAATACCCCTGCCAACTTCCTGCCTGTCCTTTGAGACCAGCTCCTCTAGGATTCTGTCTGCCAGGGTGAGGCGAGGCCTCCCACATCCAGCAACCCCGTGCAACTGGCCTCTCCAAGGCAGGCCTCTGCTGACTCCCTCACGTGCCTGTCTTACCCAGTTCAGCCCCACTGGTTTTTTCTTCCTAAGCTTCAGCCATCCACCACTGGCCTTCTAAAAACAAATGCCATATCCCCTGACTCAGTTCCTCCATGTGTAGAAGGAGAAGGCAGCATTCAGGGGCCCAGCAGCTCCAATATCAGGTCAGAGGCAGTCTGCCAGTTCCTGCGGGGCATTCAGTTCCCGACCCAAACACAAGGGGCCAACATAAGGCAAAGTGCACATGGAGGCACTGACTTTCAGATGGTTCCAGAAGAGGTGGCCCTTCCGCTGGGTCTCTCAGTACCTAGTGTCTGAAGTGGAAGAAGGGAAGAGTGTGCAGGCAGTAAAAGAGGCACAAGTGGGCAGCATGTGAACCAGGAGCCACACCCTGGGCAGGGCTGCTGGAAGCTTCTAACAGGGACATCTGGGCAGGAGGGCTCCACCATGGGCTAGGAGGACACTAGACAGAGTATCTGCCTTCATGTTTCCCTTTTAATCAATCCACATAATTATTTTGAGATTCATCCATCCTGTCTTTCCTAGTATGCTAAATAGAATTCCACTTCAGAAATGTGGCCCAGGTTTTAATTGAAATGAAATTGACATATAACATTCTATTAGTTTGGGTGTACAGAACAGTGATGGGCTTCCCTGGGGGCTCAGATGGTAAAGAATCTGCCTGTAATGCAGGAGACCCTGATCCAGTCCCTGAGTTGGGAAGATCCCCTGGAGAAGGGAATGGCTACCTACCCTGGTATTCTTGTCTGGAAAACCCCATAGACAGAGGAGCCTGGTGGGCACAGTCTGCGGAGTGGCAAAGAGTCGGGCACAACTGAGTGACTAACACTGCTGCTATTACAACATAAGGATTCAGTGTTTGTCCTCACTGTGACATGAGCACCGCAGTAAGTTTAAGTAACGTCCATTACCCCACATGGTTACAAGACTTTTTCTTATGATGAGAACTTCAAGGTCTATGTTCTTAACAACTTCCAAATATACAGTGTTAATTCTAGTTGCCATCTGTAACCCACTACTTGTTTACCTTATGCCACTATTTTTCATCCATTCACCAGTTGATAGACATTCGAGAACTCAGTTGAGGACTATTACAAATACAGTTGCAGTGACATGGGCTTCCTGGTCTTTACATGAACACAGGTTTTCTCCAGGGCTAATACTTTCGAAGCGAATGACCAGGTCATAGGATAGGTACAGGTTTTCAAGAAGCTGCCAAATCGATTTCCAAGCGGGAGGCACCAGTTTCCTTCCAGCCAGCAGTCTACAGCGCTCTGATTTCTCTACATCCTCACCAGCACTGGTTATGATCTGACTTTCTGGTTTCAACCGTCCCTAGGGTTCTCCAAGACAAGTGATGTCCAGCATCTTACCTCGGCTCCTTAGCTCTCCATATACTTTCTTTGGGGAAGCTCTCTCCCCTCCTTGGGTCCTTCCTTAATAGGGACGCGCGCTCCTGTCCCACCGCAGCCCTGCCTCCCCATCCCTGTGCCGCGGTTACCGCGCTGCGAGTCTAGTACCCCACGCCCACTGTGGGTGCCCAGGGCCCAGCCCCGAAAGGGGCAGCCACGCAACCCCACGGCCAGCCCCACCCAGCCACGCGGGGTCCTGCCAAGCAAGTCATCTCTTTTCGCAGCTACTCGGGAGTCCGCCTTCGTGCACGCCATCGCCTCTGCCGGCGTAGCCTTCGCGGTGACGCGCTCTTGCGCCGAGGGCTCCGCTGCCATCTGCGGCTGCAGCGGCCGCCATCAGGGCTCGCCCGGCGAGGGCTGGAAGTGGGGAGGCTGCAGCGAGGACATCGAGTTCGGCGGGATGGTGTCTCGGGAGTTCGCTGACGCGCGGGAGAACCGCCCAGACGCTCGCTCGGCGATGAACCGCCACAACAATGAGGCCGGGCGCCAGGTACGTCTGTGGCCCCCTCCGGTCCTGGGGGCGAAGCAGAAATCCCTGGGAGCACACCCCTGCGGGTCCCTGGGAAGCAGCAGCTTTCTGAGCAGGACGTGTGCCCCGGCCCCTGAGGGGTGTGGCCTGCTGGAGGCAGGGTGGTGGGCCGCGGGAGGGACGGATCTCGTGGCCAAACTGGAGGTCTGCCCACCTCCTGCCCAGGGGTGTCTGGAACGCAGGGCTGCCCAGTTGCTGCACGAGGTTTAGGGCACTCTCACAGGATGGCAGGTCTGCCTGTGACGTTGGGGTCACGAGGAAGGAGGGACGGGAGGAAGGCCTGCTCCCGCACGTTCCAGGAGGGAGACAGCCAGGCTGGTACACCACAGTGAGGTGAGTTATCCAACGAAGAAGTGTACACACACACACACACACACACACACACACACGCAAGGTGATCCGGGCATAGCGGAGAGGCCAGACCCAGGCTGGAGTCTCAAGAAAGACGTCTGCTGACGGAGGTGGTGAGTGGAGACAAGCAGAAGCATTGGCAAGACAGGGAAGCCTGGCATGCTGCAGTCCATGGGGTCCCGAAGAGTCGGCATGATCGAGCCACTGAACTGAACTGAAGGGAGATGAGGGGGAGCCAGGAGAGCCGCTGGGTAACCCATAGTGAAAGAATGCACATGAGTTAGTTCAGGCAGAATATGGAGAACAGAGAAAGAAAGATATGGGGGATGGGGAGGCTGCCAGAGACCAAGCTGTAAAGGCTTTGTGAGCCTTTTTGAAAAGAACTTGATTAGAGGGTCAGTGGGGAACTGCTGATAGGAAGTGATGTGTGTAGGGGCTGAAAATGCCCAATAGAGTTGTCTCTGACCTTGGCCGTGAAACTGGGGCATTGCAGAGGGCTGAAGAGTGAATGTTTAATTTCCAGCAACGGGGAACTTGTTGACTCACATTAATCTTACGACTAACTGCTGCTGCTGCTGCTAAGTCCAGTCAGTCGTGTCCAACTCTGTGTGACCCCATAGAAGGTAGCCTACAAAGCTCCATCATCCCTGGGATTCTCTAGGCAAGAACACTGGAGTGGGTTGCCATTGCCTTCTCTGCTTCCAACTAAAGACAAGTACAAATGTAGGATGAAACTAAAAAGCACCCTTTAAGAGTATAGAATGCTCATCAGATACAGTTACCTGACCTATCACAGGGAAGAAGACAGTGCAGTGCAAAGGGGGAAATGGTCTTTTCAATAAACTATGCTCAGTCAATTGGATAACAATATGGTAAAGAATTAATCTTGACCCCTCCTTCACACCATATTTTTAAAAAAATCAATTTCCCGTTTCCAAATAGGAAAGAGTAAACAGAGAATGTTTAGAAGAAAATATAAGAAAATATCTTGTGACCTTGGAGTAGGCAAAGATTTCCTCAACAGGCCAAAAAAGCCCTCATAATGAAAGAAAAATGTGATAATGCAAAGTGTATTAAAATTGATAAAACCACACCACCATGAAACTGAAAAGGCAATCCATACAGGAGGAGAGATTCACAATATGTACACTCAACCTGTATATTTAAGTTACAGGATAAAAAGAACTCTACAAAGTAATAAGAAAAAGACTGCTAACCCAATAGAAAGTTGGCTAAAAAAGGGAAAGCCACTTCACAAAAGAAAATCTAGAAATAACCAATATGTGTGAATATGTGAAAAGGTGATCAGTATCACTACTCATCAAGGAAATGCTGTTGGAATGCATGCCCTGGCAGGAAAGAAGGTAGCAACTGGAAGGGACCGTGGTGGGAGTTTCCGAGGAGCTGGTGTTCTGAGGCTAGTAATTTGTGAAATTTGGTCACATTTCATGCTTATGACATGTAAGCTTTTGCATGTATACTACACTTCCAAAAAAATAATTGTTAAGTGTCAAATAGCTAACCATATAGTGAGGAATTAGCAGCCCACAGTTCAGAGGGAGACTATAGACTTCAAGCCTGGTGCCTGGGGCCGCTTTTATGTAGGGGTCATTTGCTGGTCTGAGAAAAAAGTATATATGCTGAGCTGCACTTTCAGCAGCCTCACGGAGCTAAAAGGGACCATCAAAGGTTCTATGTCTGGGAAATAATTCCTCAGTTTAGGCGGGATCCTGAGGAGTAAAAGAAAACCAGAATCAGACAAGCCCATGCGCACATGTGCAGGCTAGCAGAATCTCAAAACTGGATTAAGGTGATCCCAAATTGCTGGTATCCCCATGCACCTGGAAAAAGAAGACAAATCCTTTTCAGAGAATGATAACCTTATGACAGGCTCATTTTTTTTCTACAAACAATTTTTCAAACAGAATTTTCAACACATGATCGATTATAACCTATTAAATGAGCTGGTGACATAATGAGTGATAACCAGCCAAACAAAACAAAGCAAAACAAGAACAACAACAAAAACAGAAACAGGAGTCAAATTCTGAAATTATTAGACACATATTATGAGAAAAAAATGTGCTTACTTATGTTCACAAAGCTAAAATGTAATATAATAGATTTGGGAAAGAATCACAAAGAAATTATAGACCTGAAAATTGAATGGGAGCTTCCAGTTAAAAAAACTGACAAACTAAATACGAAGGATTTTCATCTGCAGTCTCCTAGAACATCACTAAAATGACAATGAATTATTAAGATACATAAATAAACTATAGAGAACATGGAAAACAGAAAATGGGGCAAAGGCAATAAAACTTTGAAAGCAAAAAGCAATATCTCAATACAGTCAAGAAAGCTGAATCTTAAGCCAGTAGAAACTCTTAAACTAGATTGACTTTAATCTAAAGCCAATCTTAAAACAATCAACCCAGGAATTTCTAGTATCTGATATCTTGAGAAACAGAGATAGATATAGGGCTTGGAAACAGAAAGATTGGTTGATATCTATTTTAAACACACTTTTAAACCTACCAGCTCTTCTGTCCAACCTCTTGCATCCAGACAACAACCCTCCATCACCATGGCAGAAGCCTGGAGGCTTATTCCCTAACAAGGGTAAAGCAGAAGATGTCTAGACAGCTGCGGATGAGGCTGCCCAAGTGAAAGGAATCTGTCTATACACACATTTCTCTTCTTAATCTCCTAGCGTTACAGTGAGTCTTGTATGCTCTAGGCGGGAGAATGGAAGATTCTCCCCTGAAAATCAGACCAATCTAAGAGAAGAGACTTGAAGATATTGATGTGGGGTTTCCCCTAAAAGCAACATGGCCAGATCACTCTATAGTAAGGGTTCAAGGACATGAGTCTCTCCCGCGTACATGAGGTTTCAGTAAGTTTTTGGTGCCCCACTTTTAAATATAGCAGGTAGTTAGGGATCACTGAACATGATGCCTTCCTGCAACCACAAAGATAAAGACTAAAATAAATGAACAAAAACCAAACCTATGGGAAAGAGACATTATAAAGAGAGATGAAAACTTCAAAAAAATCATCACTATCCCCAGAGAGTTATTACATTGAATCTATAAAACTGGAATAAACTGTTAACTTAAAAGAATATTCAGGGGGGAAAGGAGGCTCTTAGAAATTAAAATAGAATAGCAAAAATCTCAGCAGAAAGGTTGGAAGACAGTTGAGACAGCCTTCCCACAAAGTAGAGGAAGAAAGACAAAGACCTGGAAAATAGGAAAGCATAGAAAATATAGAAGATCTGTCCAAGAAAGACAATGACGAACGTGAAGATGAGGAAATTTGGTAAAGAAGTAAGACAAGAAGTTTCCCAGAGCTGATGACCAGAAGTTCGGATAAGCAGGCCATGTAAGTGATTAGCACAAGAAAGGGGAAGACCCATGTCCAAACTCATCATGAGGGCTTTCTTGGTGGTGCAGGGGTTGAGTCCGCCTGCCAGTGCAAGGGACATGGGTTCAGTCCCTGGTCTGGGAGGACTCCACATGCAGCACAACGAGGCCCACACGCCACGACTAGCCTGTGCTCTAGAGCTGGTGAGCATCGACAAGAGATGCCACCACAATGAAAAAGCCCACACGCGTCAATGAAGAGTAGCCCCCATTCACAGCAACGAAGACCCAGCACAGCCAAAAATAAAATAATTAATTAATTAATTAAAAAGAAAACTTGTTGTGAAGTTCACAGCCTATGACACAGAGAAGCCTTCCAAACTTCCCAGAAAAAGATTTGGTTTCACGCAAAGGATCAGGAATCAAAATATCATCAGTGTTTCTAAGAACAACAGTGAAAGCTAGAATAAAATGGAGCAATTCTTTCAGAATCCTGAAAGGGGGAAATATTTTAAGCCAAGACTTTTATACCAAGCTAAATCATCTTTTCAACTTTTCAAGTAGAAAAGATTTTTTTTGCAGACATGCACATGTCACAAAATTTACCAGAAGGGCTTTGGAAAAGATGTCTCCAAGAAAATGAAATCCATGGAACATCTGGTGTGTTTGAAAGTTTGAAGAGAATATTTACATGACTAGAGAGTGTATGAGACTGAATCTGTAAGTACATTAAAAACAGCAACACAAAACATTTTGTAGAAAAACAATTACATCACGTGGCTCAACCAAGTATGACATTTAACACAGCCCCAACACTGTCAGCTTCCCTAGTAGCTCAGCTGGTAAAGAAACTGTCTGCAATGCAGGCAACCCTGGTTTGATTCCTGGGTGGGGAAGATCTGCTGGAGAAAGGCTAGGCTACTCACTTCAGTATTCTTGAGGTTTCCTGGTGGCTCAGCTGGTAAAGAATCCACTTGCAATGCCAGAGACCTGTGTTTGATCCTCGGGTTGGGAAGATCCCCTGGAGAAGGAAAGGCCTGGAGAGTTCCATGGACTGTATAGTCCATGGAGTCACAAAGAATGAGACACGACTGAGCGACTTTGATTTTCAACACTGTCAGCACTAAGTTTTGATCTAACTGGAACTGTGCTATAGTTTTTAGAGTAGGGAGGGGCTTTGGAAAAACTGCATCAGAGTTGTGGCATAAGGTCCCCCCATGGGACCTCCATGGTGATAGGTCCATAAAACGATGCCAAACACTGAAAAATCAAGAAGTAACAAGTGAAAGTGTTGGTTGCTCAGCTGTGTCCAACCGTTTGCAATCCCATGGACTGTAGCCCACCAGGTTCCTCTGTCCATGGGATTCTCCAGGCAAGGATACTAGAGTGGGTAGCCATTCCCTTCTCCAGGGGATCTTCCCGACCTAGGGATCAGACTTGGGTCAAGACAAGGATCTTATTAGAGGTGCAGAGGTGCAAGGTACTTCCCCTAGCAGATCAGGAAAGTGCTGTTAATGAGAGTGTGGGAGCAGAACTCCTGTTTTTCTTAACAGATCTTAGGAACACTTGGACTCTTTAAAGTATATGCATATATAAATTTGATCAAAAGTAAAACTAAAACAAAACACTTAGGAGGCAGAAATGGGAAGTGTCAGCTCCTCTTTGGGAAAGCTTGGTCACAAAAGAGAAGAACGTGGAGATTAGACAGAACTGAACTTTGGTGAGGGAATGTAATTTACAGATGCCCCTAAAAAGGTGCCAGGATGAGAAGGAAGGATTGAAGAAACAGCAAGGAGAGGGGAACAGGATGGAGGAAGCATCTGGATGCAGAACCCACCTGAAGTCTTAGACCAGCACTGTTCAATAGAAGTGTAATGAAAACCACACAGTATGTATCAATTTCTAGTAGCCACATTTTAAAAGGAAACAGGTGAAATTTGTTTTAAATAATAAATTTTATTGAGCCCAATATAACCAACACGTTAACATGACAGTAATGCAATCAGTATTAAAATTTTGAATGAGATATTTTACATTCTCTTATGAAATCTGGGGATTTACTGTGACCCAGCATGTAGTATGCACTTAACAGCACTTCTCAGTTTGGACCACCAGCCACATCTCACGACCTCACAGGTGACTATTTCTGATTACATCACAGGACCTTTCACCCCCAGCCCCACTCCTTCCCCCAAAGAGAGAAGGGAAGAGAACCTGCTGCTGGGATGTCCACAGGAGGAACATAATGTAATTCTCAGCACTCCCCTACAATGCAATAAACCCAGTTTCCTGGGCCCTGAAGATACTGTGCTGAAGCCACTCACATTATTCATGCTCAGGTCAGCCCCCATGCTTGCCACCCAGCCCATGAGCATCTCCTCTAGGCCAAAGTCTTGGATTTCCCCAGTTGGAAGCAACTATTTCCCTTTCCCACCCCAGCACTTACATGTCACATGTGACAGCCCTTTCTTTCCTTCACTGAATATAGATGGCCTAGAAGTAGACTCAACCCAGGAGGGGGCTTCCCAGACCCTGCCCTCCGGGGATCTTGGGTCTGCCAGGGGAACCACAGCAAGGGTGGCATTGGGAGAGGGCGTCTGCTCCGCTCGGGAGTCCCAGCGCCTTACGGAGCAGGTTGGGGGACTGTCTGATAGGTGAGTGGAAGGAAGCCTCAGGCGAGGAGCACAGCCAGTGTCCGGGGAGGAGGGGAGGTTGAGGGCCCGCGCTGACAGCACCGCTTGCCCGCTCCTGCAGGCCATCGCCGGTCACATGCATCTCAAGTGCAAGTGCCACGGGCTCTCGGGCAGCTGCGAAGTGAAGACCTGCTGGTGGTCGCAGCCTGACTTCCGCGCCATCGGCGACTTCCTCAAGGACAAGTATGACAGCGCCTCAGAGATGGTGGTGGAGAAGCACCGCGAGTCGCGCGGCTGGGTGGAGACCCTGCGGCCACGCTACACCTACTTCAAGGTGCCCACAGAGCGCGACCTGGTCTACTACGAGGCCTCGCCCAACTTCTGTGAGCCCAACCCCGAGACGGGGTCTTTCGGCACGCGAGACCGCGCCTGCAACGTGAGCTCGCACGGCATAGACGGCTGCGACCTGCTGTGCTGCGGCCGCGGCCACAACGCGCGCACCGAGCAGCGGAGGGAGAAGTGCCACTGCGTCTTCCACTGGTGCTGCTACGTGAGCTGCCAGGAGTGCGCGCGCGTCTACGACGTGCACACCTGCAAGTAGACGGCGCCGCGGCCGGCGCCCGCGGGTCAGAGCTCCGCGGGGGGGGCGGGGCCTCCGTGGGCGGGGCTCTGACGCGCGCTCCTCCGGGGCGGGGCTCTGACATAGAGCTCCTCTGGGGGCGGGGCTCTGAGGCAGAGCTCCTCCGTGGGCGGGGCGGGGGCGGGGCTCTGAGGCAGCGCTCCTCCGTGGGCGGGGCGGGGGCGGGGCTGGGGCGGGGCGGGGGTGCGGCGCGGCGGCGGGGTCGTGCCGGGGGCGGGGCGCTGAGGCAGCGCTCCTGAGCGGGGCGGGGTCCTTTATGGTAGGACAGGGTTGAGGCTCCTGAGTGGCACAGAGTTCTTCCCCGTCCTGGAGTGAAACCCAGGACCCTTCCTGGGTCCTTTCTGGGGTTGGGGCTCCAGGGACGGGGATTTAGCCTGCCATTACTGTCCCCCGAAGACCACATGGGTCCATCCTCCGGACCTCGTCTGTGTAAAGCAGAATGAGCTGTGGAGAGCCTGTGGGGGACATCCTGTCCTCCTTCCCCTCCCACTGAGGTCCGAGGTGTATCCTCCAAGGATTCCTCCCTCAGTGATACCTGCCAACGCTCTCAACCAGGCCCTGCAGAACCGCAAGAATGGCTGGGATTTGGGTCAAGGAGAGGGCCTAGTGGCAGTAGGCTGAGGAAGGGCCTGGAACGTGCGGCCTAACTCTGTCCTGGCTGCTTTGTGCTGGGCATCAGACACCTAGGCCCTCTTCCCAGTGTCCTCCTGTCACCCAGGCCTCATCAAGGCACCATGCAGCCTGGTCAGCTATGCCCTCTACTCTGCCGCTGACAGAAAGTCCTCCGCCTGGTTCTCCCACCTCCCTTTCTTCACGCTCCCACATGCACCCCATCTCACCCACAGGAGAGGAGCAGAGCCTCCTGTTCCAGTCTTGCTGTTGCCTCCCTCTTGGCCTCAGCACCTCTGTCCACCTCCCTCATTCACAGTCCTCTCTAAGGGGGACTTAGACTCTAAGGCTGCCCAAAGTCACTGGGCTGCACTGCTGCCCAGGTCCCACTCAGCTCTATAACCAGGTTGGAGGCTCACCTTGGGTTGCTTTGGGAGATTTGGAGTCGAGGGATGATACAACACTGGTGATACAGAGAGAGGACCCAAAGACCCCAGAGGAGTGGTCTCTGCCCCAGCCCCTTGTGGCCAGGACTGACCCCCAGGTCCTGCTGCTGTCTATGGTACACCAGACCTACCTGCCATTGGGCATTGTGGAGTCTCCGGTTGGCTGCTTGGCTTGGCCCTCGTCACATCCGACTCATCCATCCTGTCTGGGAATGAGCAAGGCCGATGGACCCCTCAACTAATGCCCATAGGAACTGCCCACCATGTGCTGCCATGCCAAGGCTTTTTCCTCCTCAGCCTCTGGTACTGTGAAATGTTGCCTGGCCTCTGTCCCCAAGGGCCTCCTCTCCAGGCAGGGGGAAAAGACAATGGAGGGACATGCACACCCCACTAGGAATACGACCTTCCTCTCCTTGAATTTTGCATTTGTGGGTTTTAATTTTATTTCTGATGCTGCTATATCCACCATACATAGGAGCTAGACAAACAGATGTGTTGTTGTTGTTTTCCTTTTCTTTCTATGAAAGAAACTTTTAGTCATAGCTTGTGAGTTTCAAACAATGGGGAAAGTAAAAACAAACAAAAACAAAAATCAAAGAAGAAGAAGAAACAACCAAACAAGCCTGTGGACTGTGCTGGATTTTTGGTGGTGGGTCAGCAAGGCATGGGACCTGGATTGGTCATGACCCTCTGGGAGGGACCACAATGGGAGGTGGTTGTGGGCATGTTTAGCTCAGAGACTCCTGGGGGCTCTGTAGTGGCCTCCAGAACCAGAATTCCAGACGAAGGAAGAAGGATGGCCACTCCAAAGAAGGAAGGAAACAGCCAGTGGTCTCAAAGTCGAGGGGGAGACAGACCTGTGAAAAGTGCAGAAAGTGGGGAAGGAGGCCTGCCTGTTGCAGGGGATGTGCGATGCAGCAAGCAGGGCACCATGGCAGCCCCAGCAGGGCAGACCCCATGCACGTCATTGGTGCAGCAGGACATCCACCAAGTCAGCTGAAAGCCACTTCCCCAAACATCCACAATATGCTTCACTCAGGTGACATCTGAGCACTAGCTAAGTGGCCATCCTTCCTGGGCTTGGGGACATGAACTCTGTGTGGGGTCCACTTCTCAGCCTGCCATGGGGCACTCTAGGAGCCTGGTCTGACTTGGAGGCAAGACATGTTCCCTCAATCAGAGGGTCACCAGCCAGAAGCCTGGAAATCAGGCAGGAGCTTCTCACTGGGCCTCACCTCCTTCTGCCTCCTGCAAAGGCCACACTCCACAGTTCATGCAGGTGGAATCCAGTTGGGAGGTCATGAGGGACATCCACCGCTGGCAGAGAGCTAATGTATGAAGCCAAGAACTCTCAGAGGTTCCTTCCTGCCTCTGTCCATCCTCAAGCCTGAGCTGACCCTGGACCCCTGGCCTCCTCTCCACCACAGGGCATAGCTAAGGTGTCCAAGAACTGGCAGGGGTCAGTAGTCTCTATATGTATGGTTAGCCAAATCCGGGAATCATGCTCAGAATCTTGGGATGGGGATCTTTCCAAGGCAAACAGGGAGAGACTCAAGGGCAAGCAAAGCTTACTGTTGGCAGAAGCGTCACGCTGTGCCTCCATGGCTATCGCCTACATCCACTCTCAATCCAAGGTATTCAGGGTATGCAGAGCTGGGTAGCCCTCTGAAAACTAGGGCTACAGGAGCCAGAGGATGAAGGGATGGCTTTCTCAAACCACACCTTCACCTCTTCAAGCCAAGAGCAGGGTCATTGCTTCTCTCTGTGTCCCTCCAGGCTCTCCTCCCTACTCCTACCACTGCCTCTGAGCCCTGCCCTGGTATCCAAGCAGACCCACAAGGAGGGAGAAAGGGAAAGCAGGGGTGGAGGGGCATGCAAGAACAGGTGGGACATGGGGCGAGCTGATGCTGGAGCTGAGGGGAGGAGGCCGAGGCCCCATCCTCTCAGAGGTCAGGCTCAGCACAGCCAGCCTGCAGGAGCCATATGCTGGAAAGGAGGGGGCTGGGGGCAGACAAGAGCCTCATAATCAGGAGGCTTGTGCCTGCTGAGAGCAGAGGGAGGGAAGCCCAGTTCAGCTGGCTCCACGGCTAGACATCAGGGCCACATGGTATCGTTGAGAGCAAAGAAATGAAGGGTGACCCTCTGCCAACAGAGAGCCAGAGCTAGCTGGCCAGGGTCCTGGCCAGGGCTGTGCAGACCCAGCATGGGCAAGAGTATCCACGCCACACAGAGCCCTGCACTGGGAGAGAGGGTGTGGGGAGCTGCCTCGTGGAGGGAGTAGGAACCCTTCAAGGGAGGAAGGGAGGAAAGAGGAAACCAGGCTCCAAGCCCCTAAAGGCAGGGCCAGAAGAGGTCCAGCACAGCTAAGGGACTAGAGGCAGGGACTTCCCCACAGTCATCCCGTGGTTAAGAATCTGCCTGCCCATGCAAGGGACAGATTCAATCCCTGGTCCAGGAAGATTCCACATGTCACAGGGCAGCTAAGCCTGTGCACCACAGCTACGGAAGCCTGCGCACCCTAGAGCCTGCGCTCTGCAACAGGAGAAGCCCTTGCAGTGAGAGGGCTGTGCCCTGCAACTTGAATAGCCCCCACTTGCTGTAACTAGGGAGAGCCTTGTGCAGCAACAAAGACCCAGCACGGTCAAAAATAAATATAATATATATTTTTTAAAGGGATGACAGAGAGACACAGGGCTCTGGACTCCCATATCCTCTGCTGTCACGCTCCAAATCATTATCAGCTTCCCAGGCTGGTGCACCAACGTCCCACCCAAGCCATTTGTTGGCTCGGGGCTCACTGCCTCCTTCACCAGGCTCGTTTCAGGCCAGGTCACCACCGCCCCAGGGCTGTAGCTGACCACCAGGGACCCCCTCCTGGGCCCTCAAGGGGTCAGTTAGAGTCAGATGAACTGCAGGCAGACACACTATAAAGAGGGAGACACTGATTAAGTTCATAGGTGTCCAGGCCTGGAGCGCAGGTGGCCAATCTCACCTGCAGGCGTGAGTCACCAGCAGAAAGACCCCAGGCCCACAGAGCCCACCAGTCAACAGAGGCAGATCAGACCCTCCACACAAGGGGCAGGTCCTGGACTGGGGGTGCGCGTGCCCCAGCAGAGCTCCCTGTGAGCCACATCCACAGTGCACAGACAGTACAAATGGTGCAGCACCTCTTAGTTAGGGTCTGGGCAGGAGTTGCCCTAATTGGCACCTGCTGAAAACTCGGTGCTAGGGGCTCCACAGATGAAAGGGTAGGAGAGACAGGCTAGTCAGGGAGTGGAGGCCTAGCCACGGGGTCACGAGGGTGAGACGCCAAGAGAGGAAGCAAGGACACAGCCAGGCTTCCTAAGAGAGCAGAGGCCAGATACCCAGAGGGAAAACGGAAGCTACCCTGGGAGTTGGTGCAGAGGTAGGTCCTGCCTACCTGGTCTCAGCTCTCCACCAGGTGAGGCACTAGGCCCCAGTCCCCATCACTGTGGCTCAAGGGCAGAGAGAGGCAGGACCCCCTGAAGAGGCCCATAGGTCCACAGGACAGGCTCCAGTAAATGGTTGAGGGAGCTAGCAAGAGCCTGTGTGAATGAGGAGGTGAAACCCTCAACTTTCTGCCTGCCAGAGCAAGCCCCACCCAGAGCCTTAGTTTCCCTCCAGAGGAAGAGGAAGTGGGATGATGGGGCTCCCCAGGGCCTTTCTGCTCCTGCCTTTTGCTAATGTGGGCTGTTCCATCAGAGCCCTCTCTGGAGCCCAGCTGGCCCCCCTCACCTGCCAACATCAGCATGTTCCCACGAACTCTGGTGCAGCCTCCCCACCCCCACCCTTTACCCTCAGCTCCAAAGGAGGGCAGAACACAGGGCAGCCAGCCTGCCTGGGCCTTAGAAGCCACCTCTCCAGGGAGTTTACAGCCCCTCCCGCCAGGCCAGCCCCGAAGAAGGAGGAAATGGGCCTGGTGGGCCTGTTCACAGGTAGTTGAGACAGGAGAGGAATAACCATATTAAAGGCCCGGAGGTAGTGGGGCCTCACCCCACCAGGGCCCCTCCTTGGCCCAGCTCCCTGCAAATCTCACACCCCCAGGGCTTCAGCTTTGAAGTCCTGGAGGGGGTGTGGTGAGCCCCCCCCTCCTAGGACCCCCCCAGGCCCCCCCCTCCCCTCTCCCCTCCCCCCTCCTCCCTCATACTCCCACTTTCTGGGTCCTTAGGACCTGTTTCCACACTTCAAGGGTGCTCTGAACCGTCCCATCCCCCCACCCCTGTGCTGAGCCAGAACCTCCAGGGCTGGGACCCTCAGAGCAACAGGTGCAGGGCCGGGGGTCACCAAGCCTGTTACAGAGCACTGAGGACCCCCAGCCAGGTTCCCTAGTCCTACACAGTGACGGCCTTCACCCCTCCAGCAGAGCTTGGACTGGACAGGCCTCCAGGTCCTGCTGACCAGGCCTTCGCCTCTTTCCTGAGGCTCTGGTCTGGGGGCCACAACACAGCCCATCCTGGGGTGGCCCCAATCCCTCAGCTCTTCCCTTCAGCAGCCTAGCCCCACTCCAGGCTGCATGGCCCCTCCCCAAGCTGCATGGTTCTCTTGCCTGCAACTCATTTGCCTATTGGAACCCTGTGTCGCTTCATGAAACTTCCTGGTTGGGACTCCCAAGGACAAGGCATCCTAGCAGTCAGCAGCTTCCTCTCCAGTAGCCCCCTGGCCTCCTGGCCTGAGCAGGAATGGGGCACCTTACGCACCCACACTGCACTCCAGTCTCAAGCCCAGCTTCAGTCTGGACAGCAGACAACCTCCCAGGGAGATGCCGAAGCCTTAGAGGAACAGGATCGCATCTCTGCCATCCTACCTGGTGGGAGTTCTTCCCGACCTTCTATTCATAGGCATGAACAGGTAAACTGAGACCTACTGGATAAAGCCTCTCTCCCCAGGGAGAGTTCATGATGGCAAAACTACCCCATTTTCTCCCTCCCTGTCCCCCCATAAAACGGGGGTATCAGAAACAGCTAACAGAGGGCACTCCCACTTGCCACACTCCTCACACCCCAGATGACCTTGGCCCCAGAGATTTGGGTGATGGGCCCTTCCATACCTTCCAGGTCATCTGGGAGGGCTCCCAAGAGGAGGTGAGCATGTGGTGCAGTTTTTATGGCTCTGACATCCTCGATCTGCACCCCTTAGGCATCCTGTACTTCTGAGAGGTCCGCCCCTACAGATGCCAAGATCAGGCGGGTCCCCGGGGCACTGGGGAAGCCCTGGGAAGGGCCCCAGCCTGGGAGCCGCCACTGCCTGGCCTGGCAGCTGGGACAGGAGCTACTCAGAAGGTGCTAATTGATGTTTAGATCCAGGCTGGCTCCTCAATCACGTCTCTCTCTCTTTCTCTCTCTCTTTTTTATTTGAGTCTCTGGAGCACACAGTAAACAGTCATTTGGCTCTCAGGGCCCTGCAAATTGGTGTTTATGGTATAAGGACCAGGACTCGTCCACCCAAACACAGCAGGCTGGGAGGGAGGCACTGGGCTGGCAGGGATGGCATGCTCTCCCGCCCATGGAGGCCCTACTCTGGGAAGGCCTTCCCTCCACTCTGAAGGAGAAGGCAGGCCTGCTCCCAGAATCCTTGATGCTTGCAGCCTGGCTTGAGGCAAGGAACCAGCTGGGTCACCCACCAGCAAAGGGCCAGCACTGGGCCAGAATCCTGCCAGCCAAGCACTTGTGTGTTTGGAGGTAGCCAATACTTGAGGCATCGTCACTAATCCAGGAGGGCTTCTTGGAGCAGGTGGGTCTCTGTGACAGAGAGGACCCTCCAAAGGGAGCTCTGAAGGTTCATCAGGGCCCTCAGATTCCCCGGGGCTCTGTGTTCAAGCTTCTCCCAGGCTTCCATTTCCTTCCAAGACCTTATGGCAGATGTTAGGACCCTCTACACACACACCTTCTCCCAACTCCGGCAGCCATCTACAGAACTGAAGACAGGAATGTGGGCAGACTCGGGCCTTAATGCAAGAGGTTGAATTGTGAAATTCCAAGACAGCAGTGGGGAGGTTTTGGGAGAGAAGGGAGACTTCCCAATGTCTGCCCCTTGCCTAAAAACTGGACTGCAGAGAAGCAGGCTGGCCAGTGTAGAACCTGCAGCCGGACTTAATAGCTGTCCTAGGTTCCTTAACTCCCTCTGCTGCCTACAAGTTACAGGGATTCATTCTACCTCACCTGGCTCACCCAGTCTGTCAGCATGCAATGTACAGAAAGGCAAAGCCTGGGACCCTGGGGAAGTTGTTTGATGTTTGGATTTGGGAAGGAGCACCACAGATCACATGTGCTTCTTCCCTGAGTTCACTTTGAATTTTCAGGTCTGAGCTACGGAACAGGAAACCAGCCCCCTCCTCTGCTCAAGAAACTTCCGTGGCTCTCCAGTGCCAAGTTGGAGTTGGAGTGCCTCAGCCTACACCCCTCACAAATTGGTCCTACTCTGAGCTAAAAGGGGACCTCTGATCTATGGATGGGGAAACTGACCTGGGCAGGACATGACTTGCCCAAGGGCACTCAGCATGTTAGTCAGGCAGAGTCTTAAGGAAAGCTGAGACCTCACATCATACATTCTGGTCCCACCTGCAGTTCACTCTCAACTTCCTTCACCCTTGCCTCCATTCCTCAGTCTCAGGCATCTCCTGGCCTCTGCTGAGGCCTCCTCACCACCTCACAGCCATAATCTTTGTGGTTCCTATATCATGGTCCCCTGGGACCCAGCTGCACCTTAGGGGCCCATGCAAGGCAGAGGAGAACCTGTGTAAGTTGCATGTGGGGGAGGGATCTCTGGTGCCAAGTGGATCCATCCCCAGGGCTACAGGCCTCTGCAGGGGCCCTGACCAGTTCCAAGGGCTCAGCTATCTCCCCAGCTCTGGAACTAGCTCTCAACAGATCCACCCTTCCCAGCTCCAACCTCAGGCAGGCCAGTCTAAGTCAAATTATCAGAATGCCTCAGGAGAATGCCCCTTATCTGGGAGGAGATTTGGGAGCTGTTGGGACACCTGCAGTGAGCCATCCTTACAACATGTGACCTCAGTATCAGCTATCCCTGCAGTGATGCCAGGGGGGTCCCTGTGTGGATGCCTCCCATGGAACCTCTCCCCACCTCCCACATCAGGGTCCCTAGGAGATGGCCACGAGGGAGGGTGTCCCAGGTCTCAGGATGACAGCATAGCATCTGGTCACGTTGCAAACAGGGAAACTGAGGCTGGGAAAGAGGCAGAACTCGCCCCAGCCTCTCAAAGTCAACAGCACACTGAGGACAGGCCAGAATCACACATTGCATCACCCCTGCCCTGGGAGGTCCCTGGGAAGGGGCTGCATCCAGTGCGGGCAGCCCCAGCTGGGCAAGTGTCTGGGAAGGATGGGTGCTGCCTGGGACAGGATCAGGGTCAGTCTGAGGTCAGAGTGGTCTGGAGCTGCCCCTTGCCTATGTCCAGAGGGCTGGTCTTCGTGGCTGTCCCCCCCAGTGTGGGGGATGGGTGGCCTCACGAGGCTCCTGGACACCTCTGCAAGTGTTGCATCAGCTCCATGGCCCCTAACCCATGCCTAGGTGCCTCAGCTCCAAGTCCCCCACCCACTGGACCATCAGGAACTGCTCTGGCCCGTCCCGGTGGTTCACAATTCTGCCAGTGCTTGTTTGATGACTACTCCTAGTGGATGGGGAGGTTGGCGAGTTCTAGCCTCTCAGATGGGAAAAATGGGCACTGAGCCCACAGCTGATGTGAGGACCCCAGTGGGGCTGTTTCAGACTAGGAGGACAGTGTGGAAGACAGCTCGGCTCAACTTGCCCCAGAGGAGCCAAGAATAACAGGGATGGTGGGGACTCAGGTGAAGACACTGAAGGTAAGAAGCATGCTGTAAGTGAGGATGATGCAGGTGGGAAGGAGAGGGTACAGGTGGGGAGGATACAAGCGGGGACACTGCTCTTGTGGCTGCTGCAGGTGGGGACAATGCAAGGGAGCGTACTACAGGTGGAGCTGCACACAGCAGTCGTGATGCCTCAGGCTCAGACACACTCAGAGGTGGTTCAGACTCACTCTCTGCCTCTCCCTGTCACATGGCTTGCCCTATGATGGACAAAAAGCTGCTGCTGCTGCTAAATCGCTTCAGTCGTGTCCAACTCTGTGCAACCCCATAGACAGCAGCCCAGCAGGCTCCCTGGGATCCTCCAGGCAAGAACACTGGAGTGGGTCGCCATTTCGTTCTCCAATGCATGAAAGTGAGAAGTCAAAGTGAAGTCACTCAGTCGTGTCCGACTCCTAGCGACCCCATGGACTGCAGCCTACCAGGCTCCTCCGTCCATGGGATCTTCCAGGCAAGAAGACTGGAGTGGATTGCCATTGCCTTCTCCAATGGACCAAAAGAGGGGACATTTTTTTCCTGACCCCAGGTTTAGCCCCTGCCCTGGGCTGATCCTCTGCTGTGAGCTCAGCCAGCCTAGGCCCACAGGGTCCAGCTCCTGCACTCCAGCCCAAGGCTGACATGAGAAGTAGGGCAGGCCACCACCCACTCTGACACGCTTCCTCATTCAGCAGCTGCAGGAACAGGTGTGGCCACTTCCTGTTTCCCCTCCCCTGGGGCCTGGGGTCCCCGAGCAGGCCACTGGCTTGAGGGTATGAGGACAACACCTGGGCCCTGGCCTAGGACCAGAGGTCTCTCCAGGGCTCCCCTGCAGCTCAAACCCAGCCTGACCTGACATGCTGGTGGGCAGCAGCACCCGCCAGCTAACACCCAACCCAGACAAGCTCCCGGCATGGCCAGCAGTCTCCAGCTCAGGTGTCAAGTGTCCTTTCTATATTTTCCTTGTCCAGTTAATGAGGAACAGTTTCTCTCCAGAATCAGAAATAATGTTGGGCCTCCTCACACGACCTGGCCTGCCTGCTCAGGTTGTCCCATCCCTCAGCCTGGCTCTGCCGGGCCTCTGGGCCTGGACTGCCTATTGCCTTGATGTCCAGCTCTGGGCAGACTAGCAGGCAGACATCCACCCCTTTGGGCAGCAGTGAAACGCTCTGGCTGTCTCTTTTCCCATCTATGACAAAACAGTGGCTGCTTTTGTCAGGGACTTGCCTTCCTTGGCCTGTCCGTCTCCCTCTCTATGACCAGACCTTTCAAGGATCAGATCACAGACCCTAATGTCCCTGGCTGATCACCTGGCAGGCTTCTGCCTCCCTACTGGCCTCCCTCACAGCGCCCCCACCCCCTTAAACACCCCTGGGCAGCCAGGTGCCCTCTGGGGTGACCTTAGCCTCTCCCCTTACAGATGGCCCTAACATGGGGTGGTAGGAGGTAGTAGTCTGTGCAGGAAGAGGCTTGAGGTCCCTCTTGAAAAGGGGGCATCCAAGGGCAAGTGCCCAGCCGGGCTTGCAGGTAGGGGTGGGGTGCTGCAAAGGGCAGAGTTGGCCCACCTTGACCTGGGAGCCAGAAGCAGCACCCAGCCCCTCAGGCTGGAAACAGGACCCGGCAGAAAAAGACCAGTGTCCCCAGAGCCAGCCTGCTCTCACCTGGTGGAGACAGAAAGCCACGTCAGAGCCTCCAGATCCCTGTGAGATGTTCACAGTCTCAGAGAGACCAGAGTGGAAAGCGTGGAGCTGGACCCCAAGCCAAGTGACAAATGTGGAAGCCAGAGAGTACGAGGCAGGGTGCACGCACGGCAGATCCTGGCAGCAGACGCTGGGACACCGCTATGCCTTGGGCTGGGCTTTTTAATTAACCTCGGCCACTCTGATGGGCCCCAATCAAGTGGAGAATGTGATGGCAGAGGGGGGTCGGGCAGAGATGGGTTTTAATTAAAGCACTGAAGTGTCCTAGCCAGGGTAGCGGTGGCCTAGGCAGGAGCGCCCCCACCTGACCGCCTTAGTCCTAATCTTGCTCCAAAGGATGCTGGCGCACCTCAGGTGGCAAGAATAAGTACTGCTTGCCCATGACCAAGGATGGCGCCTGCAGGGCCTGTGACCTCTCACCCTCTCTGTGTGGCCCAAGATCAGGCAGCTCCTCTCTGAGCCACCGTCCTCACTGGCTTCCCCTCTCTTCTTCCTGTCTTTGAGCATCTATAGTGTGTGCACTGTAAAGGCCCTGCTGGATGGCAGAGAACAGAGAAAAAAAAAAAAAAAAAACAGAAAAAAAGGTGAAAGTGAAAGTCGCTCAGTCACTTTGCGACCCCATGGACTTCTCCAGGCCAGAATACTGGAGTGGATAGCCTTTCCCTTCTCCAGGGGATCTTCCCAACCCAGGGATCGAACCCAGGTCTCCCGCATGAAACAAATGAATGTATTAAATATGTTCGTGTTCAATAGGGAGAGCGGAGTGAAGGGAGGGCTATTTTCAATGGAGGGGGTGTTCAAAGGTGCATAGACCCTCAGAAGGAGGAAGGAAGGAGAAAGCGCACTCACCTGGAAGAGGGCAGCCAGCACAAAGGCCCTGGGTCAGAACCCTGGGCACAGCTGAGCTGCCTGATACCAGCAAACTAAAATGAGAGGGAGAGACTCCCTGGTGGCCCAGTGGTTAAGAATCCAGGCGGCAATGCAGGGAACACCGGTTCAATCCCTGGTTTGGGAAGATCCCACATGCCACGGAGCAGCTAAGCCCTTGAGCCACAACTACTGAGCCTGCGCTCTGGGGCCTTGCTCTGCAACTAGAGAAGCTGCTGCAACAAGAAGCCCGCACATCACAACTGGACAGTAGCCTGCGCAGCAATGAAGACCAAGCAGAGCCAGAGATCAACAAAAATAAATACAAATTTTAAAATATAAAATGAGGGGGAGCCAGACAGCAGAAAGTCATGGGCGTGGAAGGTTTTCAGCGTCACTCAGGTGGACAAGGACCACATGGGGCTTCTGAGTTGAGCTGCTTGCTAGGTTGCAGGAACCAGAATGCCTGACCCCCATAACTCAGAAACCAATCTGCTTGTTGCTCCCTAGCCTTGCTCAGTGGAACGGCAAGCAAGAAACATGTGAGTCCTTGACAGATTCTGTGAGTCTGAGCATTCTCCTACGTCTGAGGATGGTCCACACTGGGGCCTGGGCTTGGAGCTGTCTGGGGGAGATGGTGGCAGGCAGGCACTGAGTCCTGCCCCACAGCTGCCCATCTTTCTTCAGAACAGTCAACAGCGGGCCCCCTCCAGATCCGGGGTGTTGGGAGCGATGCATGGAGTTAACAGGGTGAGCGAGCGTCCTTCGCTGCCAGCACAGACTGCCTCCAGGCCCTCCCCTGGTCCTGCCAGGGGCTGCAGGGCAGGGGGAACCCAGGAAAGGACTGCTCTAACCCCGAGAGCCAGAACCACTGCAAGGTGTGGCAGTCGCAGCAGGGGACACCTGCCCAGTGGGGGACACACACCCAGCTGCACAGGTTATGTGGCCAGTTGCAAGAAGCTGGCCACCCTCAGGCCAATGTGTGCAGACACCCCCCGGACCGGCAGCTGAAAGGAAAGAGGGGTGTCTAGGGGACCCCCATACTTTCAGCCCCAGAAACCAGTCCACATGAGCCCCTGGGGAGGCCGGGACAAATTTCCACAAATGCAGTGGCTAAGACAATAGAAATTTGTTCTCTCCTGGGATTGGAGGCTGGAAGTTTGAAATGAACGTGTGGGTAGAGTGTGCTCCCTCTAGACGCCTTAGGGGCAGATCCTTCCTGCTTCTCCTAGTTCTTGCCCTAATCCAGAGTCACCTCATCTCAAGATTCTCAATTAATTACAACTGCAAAGACACCATTTCCAGACAAGATCCCATTCTGAGATTCTGGACAGATGTGACTTTGGGGGGATACCATCCTACCCCCTGAAAATCCTGCGGGGCAAACCCAGGTACTACCACTATCTGGCTACACCATATACAACCCTTGTGCCAGTACATGTCACCAAGCTGCTCCTAGGTCCTAACCCCCAAGGAGATTGCGTATATAAGGACTGTTATTTTAAGCCACTAGAGTTTGTGGAACTTGTTGCCAGTCCACAGATAGGGCAGGGACCAACAAACTTTTCCCTTTCCCAGGGTTTTTGAAACCCTGAATTCATCAGATGCCTCCCAAGACAGGTTGGGTCCCTCCCTTCTGCTGTCCTCTGTCTGGGGGCTGAGAGGGGGAGAAGGGCCCCCCAGAGAGAGGAACATACACCAGTCCTCTCAAACCTGGGGGTGAGTCCCAAGAGAACAGCTTGGTCCAGGTGGAGACGAGGGCTGTAGGCCCCCTAACAATGTGTGTTACAATCTGTGCCAGATCCAGGAGGGCCTGCCCCTCCTCCATCCCTGCCCTACCCACCAACTCGCTGAGCGCTGTGGCTCCACACTCTGGTCAGCCTGGTCCTGATGATCTCCTCCTGCTGGCTTCCTGGCCTCCAGCCTTACTTGCAGGGACCACCACAGAAAGTGCCTGAGTCACTGGGGTCTTCCCGTCCCTCAAATTCCATATCAGATATCTCTGCTGGTCCCCTGCCCTACAGCTTGCCGCATGCCATCCCCAAGTGGGACCTCTCTCCCACCCCTACTGACCTCATCTAGAAGTTAGAGCAGGGAGGTTATGTAGGCACCAGGGACCCTCTTGCAGGCTAGGGAAGTCCATGAGCTCCTTCTCAGAATACGGTTTTATTACTACCTAACATAAACGATGCACCATCAGAAACAGATCCAGTTATCAAAAGTTTTAAGATTTTTTGTGGCATGTGACTTCAGGGGCAACAGGTTCCTATGACCTCGATGAGGATGATGGTTTCCAAAATGTACTAAGTGCAGTTAGCACCTTCCAGACTGCACACATCCAGTGTGTCCTTCTGACTCCGTTCAGCTCCATAATGCTGGAAGACATGGAAACGAAGCATTGTGCAGAAGGGGGCATGGAATGCAGCGCTGTCATTTATGTCAGCCTTAGTTGCCAGCACCAGAGATGAAAAAGCTAGCTGCAGGCTGACAACCTCTGGACTTTCAGTTGAGCAGGGAACAGAAACAAGATTTTATGGTTCCTGCAACAGGCATGACAAGACATAAAATTGTCTTGAGGCTTCTGTTGCTGACAACATCACAGGTCCAGTGCACACCGCTATTTGGGAATGCCACCTGTATTCAAAATGGGAGGGAATGGTAAATATCAGTCAGAGAGTCCTAAAAACAAGATGTGCTTTTTGGCATCTCACTGAGAAGCACTCCCTGTACTCACCTTACCTATCGTCTGCCCAGGCATGAAGTGAGACCAAGAACCAGGTAAGAAACATCTTTCCTGGTGAAGCTGGCCTTCAAGAGAGCACTGCCATGCCCAGGAGAGCTGAGATGAGTATTCAAGAACTGCACATTCTCAGACAGTGCCCGGGAAAAGGGAGCAAAGCCCTGGGCAGGGAATGGTCCCGGGCTGTTCCTGTGAGCTGGGCCAGAGAGAGGATGCAGGGAAGGGAGGAGCCTGCATGATGTGGGGACACTGAAGCAGGAGTGGGTATGTTCAAAGAGCCTCAAGATGAGAGATGCCCCAGAGTTAGCCCACTCACAGGCATGAAACTTGGCCATGGTCCTCCCACTGACCCTTGACCGCTATGGAGCTGTCGGTGGGCACACCCCCATGCCAAACACAGGCTTCCGACAGAACCCAGCTGTCCCCAGACTCCAACCCAGGCCCAGGACAAGGGGCAGAATGGCCTGGGCATGGAGGGTGTGCAGGTGCCCCCCAGGACTCACACCGCCAGAACAGCTGTAATAATCCCTGAAGCCTGTGCCAGGAGGGACATGCAGGAGAGAGGGCTTTGAGGGTGGGTCCTAGAGAAGAAGGGGTCTGAACTGAGCAGAGGGAAGGGTTGGGCCCTCTCCACATCCCACCTGTATCTGGGACAGAAACCTGTCTCAGGGTCCCCTCTGGGCTCAGGGGTTCTTTAGAGGCCAGCTCACCAGGGAAGGGAAAGTAGGCAGAGACACCCCAATCCCCCAGCCATCCCGGGAAGTTTTTTAAGAGGATACAGTTCTGCAACTAGGTCCTGGATGTTGAGTGCCTTAATAAGTACTGAGCGCCCCATCACTGGAGGAATCCAAGATAATGTTGCAGCCTACAGATGCACTGAAACTCCAATGTCTTCAGAGGCAGGGTAGGGACAGAGGAAGAGATGCTGGCAACAAACATGCTAGGATCTGAGATCCAGGGGCTCAATTCTAACTGTGTGACCTTGGGTGGGCTTGCAACTTCTCTGACTGCCAGTAGCCTGGCACAAATGCTGCCCACCTCACAGGTGCCACACATAGAAGCTGCATGAGGTATTTACCAGGCTGGGGGTCTTAGAGGGTGTACTCATATTCCCTCTCCCTTCTACCTCTGCCCCTTTGCTCTTTCTGGTACTTCTGTCCCTCTAACCACTCTTCCCAGGGTTCAGCATCCCTGTGTCTGACCTTGTCTTTGGACTCAGGGATCCCCCAGAGGGGAGGAACTTAGCCCCAGACTTCCACTCTAGGTCAAGCTGAAGGTGAGGATCTGGGCTGGGTGGGGGCTTTGAACCCGACAATGGATGTGGTCATGGATGCTGGCAGGTCCCCTAGCTGGCTCATTCTGCCCTCTCCTGGCCAAAGCTCGGCAGGTACACAGCATTTCCATCCCTGGAAAGGGGACAGGGAGGTCCTGGTGGGCATTAGGGCCTCACTTTCCCTAGGCAATTGCCTAGTACTTCCTTGCTCTCTAACGTCTCCTGCCTGGGGCAGGGATCCTTCTCCTGATGTGCCCACCCTGGGCCCCCATACCTGTCTGGTCTGAAGACACCCTCTTTTCCCAAGGTGGGGGCCAGACTAGGAGAAAAGAATCAGGAAGAAGATAAATTCAGTAACCTGGGGTTTACATAGGAATCCACCTTATTTTTTAAAACTGTATATATCTTTCACATGCTCCTTCCTGTCTATTTAAGGACGCTCCTGAGGACACAATCATTTACAGGCATTCAGCTGTGTGTCAGTTCTCTAGGGAAGAGAGCCAGTACCACCAGAAGGTTCTGTGCCCCTCTGGAGATACAAAACCCTGAGGGCACGTTGAGTGAGCATTGTGATGTGTTTACAGCAATGGGGGGGGGAGCAGAAGCTGAGGTGCAGAGCACAAGCTAGGTCTTCCATAAATGATGAGGTCTGGGGGAGGCTGCGGCTCAAAACAAGAATCTGGCTCACAAGATCTAGGGCCCTCAGCCACTCGGAAGAGGAGGTCGTCAGTGTTTGGTGCAGGAGGGCTGCCTGAGGCAGCGGGCAGCCCCAGGGAGGGCTGGGGAGGTCCCAGTCACCCCAGAGCAGTAAGGAGACCCCAAGAGGAGTGGGTAGGTGGAGGACAGGAGAGAGGTGATGGGGGCTGCCTGCACACTCCATAACACATGTCTTTTGTCTGCCAGGCAAGCCCCTGGACCAAGGCCCAGGTCATGACCTGCTTTGTGCTCTCTGCAACATGCAAGGTAGTGTGAAGGCTGCCCAGCAGTCTCACCTATGCCTCTTGACTGGGGGACCCATCACAGCAGCTGGAGGACAGTAAAGGAGACAGTTTAAGTAGCACAGGAGCGGAGGGATGGGACGGGGCTTGGGGCGGCAGGAGGCCACAGTGAGTTCTCAAGTAGGGGGCCACAGTAAGGCCCGAGCCCGGGGAATGTGGAGAGGAACCCCGATAGGCCCCCTCTCCCTTCTGATCAGCTTAGGGAGGCTTCCCAGAGGAGGGGCTCCTCTGTGTCGCCTGGATCCCGCTTAGGTAGCACCCCAGGGCAGCACTGTTCCCTGCCCAGCTTTGGCTGCTTGCTCCACCCGTGCTACTAGATGCCGCCTTTATTAGATCTTGACTCTTGCTTCTCCAGGTCGCTCCACGACTGCGCACAGGACAGCGTGGGTCCCTGCGGTCACCGGGGCTGAGGCTGGAGAGGGGAGCTGGCACCCAGAACCGCCGCCCCGGGCCCGCAGGGCCCGCCCGGGACTCAGTCTCTGCATCTGCCTAATGGGCTTGAGAGCCCACCGCAGGGCAGAGGTCCCACAGGCACGCGCAGGCGCAGCCGGGCTCTGCCCGGGCTCTGCGCGCCGGGGAGGCGGGGGGCGCGCGCACGCGCAGCGAGGAGCGAGGCGTCCTCCCCGGCCCCCGCGCCTGCCCAGGTCCCGTCCCTGCCTCCGCACAGTTTGCGCGTGCGCACCGCAAAGGGAGAGTGGGTGGGGCCGCGGGGGGCCTGCCCCATTCCCCGGCGTCCCCCGCGGCAGCAGGCACTGACGTGGCCGCCGTCAGAGCCGCCATCTTGTGGGAGCGAAACCAACGCCTGCCTCCGAGCAGCATCTGCGCCGCGGCCGCGAGGGTGAGGCTGGGCCGGGGCCGCGGCGGGGCGGGAGCCGCGGGGAGGCCGGCGCGAGGCTGAGCCGGGGCGGGGAGGGCCGAGGCGGGGGCCGCGGTGCGGCCGGGCCGGGCGAGGGGCGCGGGGAGAGCCGAGGCGGGGCCGGGCCGGGGGCCGCAGCGAGGCGGAGTCGAGGCGGGGAGGCCAGGCCCGGCGGGCCCGGGGCGGGTGCGGGCCGGGGGCTGAGGCGAGGCCGGGCCGGGCCGGGGGCCGGGGCGGCGCGGGCAGGGTGCTGCGGGACGTGGGCCCGGGGGCCGAGGCCGGCGTGGGGGTCGCGGCGGGCCGGGGAGGGCGTCCGTCCGCCCTCCCCGAGCCCCCGGGGTGCCCGGGCCGGCTCCCGGAAGTCCGGCCCGCAGCGCGGGCTCTCCGGGAAGCCCCGCTTCTTGCTCCGCCTCCGGGGCCTCCTGTCTCGGGGTCGCGAGGACCAGGAAACTGAGGCCCGCTGCCCGGGACGCGGCCAAGGTCACACGCCGGCCAGGGTTTGAGCCCGGCTCCCGTTCGTTCGAGCACGGAGCCGGCGAGGCCGGGCGGGGCCCCGGGTTCCTCGGCGCGTGCTGTGGGCTTGGGTCTGAGCAGGAGCGCCTGTGGCCAAGGAGCCCTCGATGGACGCGCCTGCGGCGTTGTAGGGCCCCTTTATCCAAGCTTGCTGCAACCCCGGGGTTGCTTCCTGGGTGCCTTTGGCATGGATTAGAACCCGCTGCCGAGCTGGTGAATCTTTAACCTACCTATGGAACGCGACCTGGCCGGAGTTGAGGCAGCCTCCCTAGCAGAGCGTCCTAAAGCTTTCCAGTCCAAGCAGTTACGGACGGTAAAACAGTAGCTTTGTTAATCAGGCTTGGCAGTTAATTTCGGAGTACTTAAAATATTAGCTGACCAGTTGAGCCCTGTTGAGTGCTCAGCGGAACGCCAAGTTGCTGTTTCTAGCGAAATTGCAGAAGAAATCGCTGGCAGGAGACGGGCAATTCAAACGCTTTGGGGTGGCCCCGGAAGTCTCTGCTGAGAACTGTGTAGTTGATGTAGTCGTAATTGATGTAGTTGATGTTGGGGTGGTCAGCTCTTGTTCTTGTTTCAGAACTGGTGGTCAGCGTTTTTTTTTTTTTTCCTGCTGGCTGTTTGCATGATTGCTCCTGTGTTTTTGGCAGAGTGTCTGAAGGAGTGTGAGATGCCATGGCGTGTGCTGTGTCCTTGGGAGTTTTCAGAAACCATCATGAGTAGCCAAAACTGGAAGAACTTTGAATGCATGGTGTTGCTGAGTCCAGAATTAGGAGCAGTTGTGTGTTTATCACAAATATGGCCCCTCTGTTACAGTGTGCTGTCTTCCTCCCATAAGGGTTTTCTCTAGTTAATGGATAGAAGGTAATGTGTCTCTTCACTGGGAATGTTCTGTTGAAAACAAATCCTTGTCACTTTGGCAATAGAAATCTGTTTCCTGTGACAGCTGACTTCAGATACAAGTATTCAAAATTGCTACTTAAGAAAGATTTTTAAATAGTTGGTTTGGGTGATAGCTGACTCACATGCTGTCTGCTCATCATTGTAAGAAAGTCAGAAAGCAAAAACTGGTTCTGTGCTTCTCACAGTTCTGGTTTTTTAAATTGTGTGGTTTAGCTATTTGCTTTGCCTCTTGCGCAACGTGAAGGGGACGTTCAAACCTGCTGAGCCACCTTTTCCAACGACCACGACGGGCTTGAAACTGCAGGCACACCTTGACTGTTCTGTCGGCTTGAGTGAAATTTAGTGTGGACCCTGGAGTTTATCTCCATGGTCAAGTGGCCTTAGGAAGAAACCCTTGTTCAAGTTCATAAATAGTATATTAACTTGGTTTGAGAGAGTTGAATCAATTTTCTTTAAGTTCTTCAAATTGGCTATTGCCTTGATACATGAATTTAAATCTGCTCTTGATCACAGATCAGGCTCACTGAGCCTTTCTGTAGCGCTCCTGAGGATTGTGATCACTTACTGAGCTGGTGTTCAAACCCATCTAGCCTGTACTTCCTATACCACTTATGACTGTCTCTGTGCAGAGCATTCCACAGATAGTCTCCCCTTTGACCTCCAGCCTTTGTAGGATTAGGAGAATGAAGTAAAATGCACATCTGTCAGAGGTTGGAAAAGAAACATGAAAAATTTCTTTCAGTTGGGATCTTAAAATTAGGTAAGAACTTAACCTCTTTTGTGATCTGTCTGCTCCTCGTTGATGTGGATGGTATTAGAAATATCCTCCTAGCACCATCTTAAGTGGTCTTTGGAAACGGTTTGACCTAACAGTGGGTTAGGTGTAATGCTTCCTACTGGCAAGTAAAGGAGGGCTTGGGAATGTGTGAGTGTGAGAAAGGAGGGAGGGGTTAGTTTCAGAGTGTGAGCCAAGATGAGGGGAGTACTTCATCCTTATCCTTTTGTGATTGTTAAAAATTATTTAAAATATAGCACCTGTTACAGCTGTATAGCTGTGACACTATTCTGGAAGGTAGTTCAGCATCCTTAGATGGATAGGACAGCCTGATAAGCTAGAAAAAATGTGCCAGAATTTAACACAAACACAAAGCTCCTGATTTGTAGGAGAGTCTGTTAGGTCCTCACCCAGCTCTTTCACATAAGCTTCCTTATATGAGTGGGGAGAAATAGTGACACTGCCTGCTGTAGGAGCTAACCTCAGTATTCCCAACACATCCATGTTTCCTGATTTTTGCATATGTTGGAGACTGAGCTTGGCAGCCTGTCATCAGCAAATAGGAAGGGAAGAAGAGGACTTCTCACTGACTAAAAGAGACCGAAAACATACGAGACAGGCAGATTGTTACACACCTGAGGTGACAGAGGTTACTGTTAGTATACAGCCTAGGTTAACAAAAGCCCCAGTTATGATCCATGCACATTTTCAGAAGTTAAAATTGTAGGGTGTACTTTAGAAACATTAATTAATGTTTAATCAGAATTTAGTAAGTTTTTGTCCTCTAAAGGATGCTAGCAAGCTAGTAGAATTTGTCTCCAAAGAGCAAGTCATATGTAGAATAGCCAGCATCTTTCAGTTTGTATTGTACGTCAAATTATTTTTGCAGTACTATATGTGGGTGCTAAACAGAAAGTTGAGTGGTGCTAGCTAAGTCTCTGAGGTCCTGGAAATTTTTTAACATGAAGCTTTAAGTATCCTGTCAGTTTGACATAGAGACAAACAGCCAAGAAAACAATTTCAGGATTCTGTCTAAACTCATATGTGCAAAGTGGGAATAAAGGCAAAGTTAGATGTGCCAGCATTTTGAGCACAGGTTTCAGAATAAAGGATATCTTTAAAAATTGCTATTAAGAGTACATTTTCCTATGGAGTTTTCTGTCATCTGTAGATGAGCATGCAGTTCCTAACTCATTGAATCTATTAATTTATATTTAAAATACTGTATCTTTTGTCAATTCTGGTGATGTAACTTTGCTTAAAATAATTATAGTTTTTAACATTTCTCGTCTATCAAAGTGATACGAGGTCTTGCAAATTCCTGAGATGATCAGTGAAAATGTATTCTTAGTCACTAGTTGCAGGTACCTGAGGGCAGATTTAGGAAGCAGACTGTGTACACACCCCTTTTGTGGCATTGAACATTCCTGAGATGCACACCTTTGCCCTGAGTAGTTAACTGTATCTCATATTTCCTGCTCACTGGAATGTCAAAGAAATGTTCGGATTCCACCACACTCGTGTACTTTTAAACCAGCGTGAAATTCATCATTGACTTGATAGGTTTTTTTTTCCTGACAAATTAATTGTTTAGAAAAATATGTGTGATTAATCTTTCTATTTTTTAATCCTTAAAGCCCTTAACTATTCTTTTATGATTCTTTTCTCCTCTCCTTGTCTGTGAATCTCTTGGGTGCCCAAGGAGGTGGCCAGTGGAGAAAGAGACGTAGAGATAGGGAGATGAGCGAGGGAAGGTGGATGAGGGCTGGGTGGAAGATGGGGGCTGTGGCAGGGAGTGGGATGGGAAAGCAGCCCCACAGGACCCAGGAGGAGGAGGGGGCACTGAGTGCAGGGCTGTCAGGAAGGTGGGGAGCAGTGCCCTGTGAGCAGAGGTGCAAAGGAGGGGGCTCCTGTGGGGCTTTGGGGGAAGCAGGAAGCTTCTCCCTTGCAGGGGAGACAGCGCCAGAGGCCCTTAGCTGGGAGTGCACTTAGTGGTTTTGGAGGCTTGCTAGGAGCTGAGGAGGGAGGGAAGCCTGCTGCTGTGTGCCAGTGGTCCTTGAAGGGGGAGCCCCCCAGAAAGGGTATTTTGGAAATGTGTGGGATGATTTTGGGCTCTGTCAAAGGTGGGAGGCAAAACTGATATTTAGAAGCAAGAATGCATTCTACATGACTTTCATGTAGGTGAAAAAGCCGTTTATGTCTTAAACCTAATTCTGTTCATGTACAGAGTCAGCTTGTGTGTGTATGGTTTTAATTGAAGGTGTGAATCTCTCAGGCGTGTCTGACTTCTTGCGACCCGATGAACTATAGCTTGCCAGGGTCCTCTGTCCATGGGATGTCCCAGGCAAGAGTACTGGGGTGGGTTGCCATTCCGTTCTCCAGGGGAATCTTCCCAACCCAGGGATTGAACCTGGGTCTCCTGCATTATGTTCTCAATTCTCCAGGAATGAAACTACCTTATAAATTAAGGGTGATTGTATTTGGTTTTTTGCAGAATCGTACCAAGAGTTGTTCGGTTTCCAGGTGGGAAAAGAAAAAAATACCTGGTGGACACACCAGGCCTTGAGTGTCTGAGATGCTGCTGAATTTGTGGCAGTCTTCATTAGGTGGTTCTCTGACTGCCTTCCTTTAACTTGTGGTCATGACCAGTATTGAAGGTCACACCTTATCATATGACACTGTCTTTCATGTCCCAGTTACATTTTAGTTGGGGCAGTGTGAGTTTTTTGCAGTCCAGTGAGTATGTTGGTTATATTGTCTCCTAGCTTCCTTTCTGAATGGTAGAGGTGATGCTGTGAAATGCATGGGAGTGTTGGCTCTGATCTTTTTAAGGAACCTGCATTTGGTCTGGTCTTTCCTAATAGTCCCCTCTTGCTGGCATCGAGAACACTTTGTGGAGTGAAAGCTACAGGCTTTGGGAATGCCAGCGCGGGAGATCAGGTGGGCAGGACCAGCACCAGGCAGACACTGATGGGGAAGCAGCTTTTGGAAAAGAGATGATGGGCCTCGCCAGTAAACAGCCTTGGGGGTGCATGGGACAGTGGGATGGTGGGCATCTGAGGAGCTGGGGGGAAGCTGCACAGGATCAAAGTGGGAAAGAGAGGGTCCTTTTATATTGGCCTCTTGGGGAGCGCCAAGGACTGCTGGGAGGTTTTCAGCAGCGGATGGCAGGAGCAGGTATATGAATGCAATTTCCCTGAGTCCAGGGCTGCCCCCAGTTTAAAATGTGAGCAGGCTAGGAAGAGGCCAACCAAGAGGGTTGCTGTGGCTGTTGAGGCCAATGAGAAGTTCGGCCAATCACATCGGCCTCTCCCAGGCAAGACCAGTGAGGGTGTCCTGAGTGCTCTGCGCTGGGGCAGCGTCCCTGGGTGCTTCTAACTAGGGCCTCAGGAAGGCTGGTCTGGCAGGGTGCGTCAGAGGTAGAGCGTCTAACAGACTCAACCATTGCTGCACTTCCCTGTTTTCTGTCCTCTGGGAAGCCCATCGCTCAGAAAAAGAAGGAGGGCTGCAATCTTTTTTGCATTTTGTTTTCAAAATGAAAGTTCTCTCCAGGCAAAAATCAAGTTTTGGAGATTGATTTCATCATTTTCAGTTCAGTCACTGAGTGTGTCTAACTCTTTGCGACTCCGTTAATCAGTTTAGTCATTCACAAAGTTTTCTTGTTCTGAAAAAGCCTGGGGGTGGGGGACACCCGCCACTCAGAACTTTGGGGAAGAAGAACTGGGCACTTTGACAAGCTAATAGTTGGTTGCACTTCCCCTTTTCTTCAGGGGTGTGGAAAGGGCCTCGGCAGCACTGGCTTTTCCAGAGCCCTGCCCTCATGCCTGGGGAGGGAGGGTCCTGTGTCTGCACCGTGGTGCGGGTGGCCTTTTTGAGAAGACACCAGAAGGCAGACCACAGAGAGACTTCAGCACAGTTGTGGTGGTTTCATAATTAGAGTGATGAAAGCAAATTAATGTGAATTGTTTCTCCACAGAACTCTAAATTGCCATCTCTTTGTCATTCTCACTTCTAGAACTAAAACATAGGGTTGTGCTATTTGACAGATGTGCCTGCTTTTTCTGTCAGGCTCGTGGGGACTGAGACTTCAGCAGCTGGAGAGGTGTGTGTGTGCGCCGCCGGCGTGCGTGCCCTCGCGTGCACATACTACAGCTTTGGGCCCCAGTGTAGCTGTGGATCAGCCTTTTGACCTTTGGCATTAGAGGCCCAGAGGCCTCTGAGAACCCGTTTACTGTTGAGGGGAGCTTGGGAGGGTGAGCAGTGTCAGCGTTCCACTTGTGTCCACCGTCTTGTCGGTTGGTTTCAGTGAGTATTGAGCTGTGTGCCCAAAGCTGTGCTCCCCACATGCTACTTCTTAACGTGAGGGTGCACTGAAAACATCCAAAGGAATGCACTTTCTCTTGTGAAAGGTAGCATCCGAACTTGCCTTCAGAGGTTGGGTGAGGGGCTCGGTGGGCATGACATGGAGAATCAGTATGAAGAGGGGACTGGGAGCACAGCTGAGGTCTGAGCAAAGGATTGCTGATGTGCAGAGCGAGTAAGGAGTTAGTGGTAGGGCACTTTTCAGGGCGTCTAGGTGGTTTAGGGGAAGATCCCCGGGAGGAGGGCACGGCAGCCCACCTCCAGTATTCTTGCCTGGAGAATCCATAGATGGAGGAGCCGGCGGGCTCCAGTCCATGGGGTCGCAAAGAGGCGGGCACAACTGAAGTGACTTAGCACAGCACGGGTGGTTTAGAGTTGCCTGTGGTTTGTCATATCCTGCTTTGCGTTTTAGTCGTAAGTTGCTTTGTTCCCTCCATTTTCTGTTTAATTTGTCGCACATTTTCTGTTTTACCGTTTCTCTGGCTCTGTGGGGTCTTTACTGCAGTCTGTGGGCCCTTCTGCTGTGGTGTGCAGGCTTAGTTGTCCTGCGGCATATGATACCTTAATTCCCTGACTAGAGTTCAAACTCATGTCTCCTGCATTGGAAGACCGATTCTTAACGACTGGACCACCAGAGGAAGTCCCTGTTGCACATTTTAATGTTGTGAGGTTGATACAAATTTGTGTTTTGGGTCTTTTGATTTTTTTTTCCCTCCCAGTGACAACTTCAGACCTAAGTATTTTGGAGTCAGGGGGTATGTGCCCTGACTCCTAGAATAGGAGTTCTCGTTAGGGCCCATGGTGCTGGCTGCTCCATAGTGGAGGTCCCAGGTGCCCACCACCAGTCTGCAGGGCCTGCAGCCATTCCATCCCACAGACGGCGTACTCAGATGGTCCTGCACAGCTGCAGGGTACTGGGAATGTAGGTTTACTCTGGGAGGCCTCGAGCCCAGGGACAAATCTAGGAGCAGAAATACCAAGGAGCATCCAGCGTCTGCCACCAGGACAAATGCACGGAGCTGTGAGAGATGCTCCTGGTGGCGTATCTAAGTGAGGCCTCTACTTGTAGATATCATCCTCTGTTTGTTTCATCCAGTTGAAGACCATGTGACGTCTGTGGTCAGAGGTCCTACGTGGATATTGTTTTCATTTGGGCTAGACCATTTGGTCTCATCTGTAGATTTCAGATCTATGTGAGTGTCTTTGGTAATGGGCTTTGAGCATAGTTTTTTTTTTTCAAGTAGTGAAATAAAATTTCAAAACTATGAATGAGAAGGAACTGCAAAACCTAAATATGTTCATCAGTTAATGCTTTGACTTTTGCAGTTGTTGAAAAGTAGGGTTATTGCAGTCACACTGTTTTGATGTTCGCCTTGTGGTTTGATGTGCTTGTCCCATTAGACACTGGACAGTGACTGTTGAGTGTCAGTGTGTGCCAAAAGCTTTATTCATGAATGAAGCTTACTTCTTGTTGTCATTTTAAGAATTTCACCTTGAATCTTAAGCTGGCAAAGAGGGATGTAAATTGAATTTCACTTATTGCTCCGCCTAAGAATCAGACCTGACCAGAATTGCCCTCCTTCAGCTTTGGGAGGCAACTTGCAGGGCAGCTGGGGACCAGCCCTCCAGTGTCATTGTACTAGCCTTTGGGCTTCTGGCACTCATCCTTCTTTAGGGGCGGAAATTGGGGGTGACTACTGCAATAGAGACCAGGTCTAGTGTCTAATTGAGTGATTCCTGCAAAACATCCTGAAAGTTCTGTTGTGAAAAACAAAAGTCAGTCTCTCATGGGAACTCACCTTTAGATGCAGACGAGAATTATACTGTTATAGAATGTTTTTGCATGGTCTTTCATTTATTCTTTTCCTTTGTATTGAAAGTTCAGGGTCAAGGTAGGTGAAATGGGTGAAGGTGGTCAAAAGATACAAACTTCCGGTTATAAGATAGATAAACCCTGGATGTAAGGTACAGTATGGTGACTGTAACTCACCATACTGTATTGTATGCTTGAAAGTTGCTAAGAGAGGAAATCTTAAAAGTTCTCATCACAAAGAAAAAAGAGTGACTGTATGAGGTGACAGAAGTTGACTAAACTTTATGTGGTGATCATTTCACAAAAATACACAGATCATGATTTTGTATAGCTGAGAATAATGCAGTTCAGTCAACTTAATTATATCCTTTGAGTGTCTCAGTCTGAATGTTCTTCCTTCTAAACACGTTGTTGATCCTTAGCTTTGTCACAGTTGTGGTAGGCCTGTAAGGCATAACTACCTACCACTAGCATTGGCATGTTCAGTTTTTCTATACTAATTTTTATAAAAGTGATAATATGTGGTGGGCTACTCAGTTGCAGAAAAATGTTAGAGCTACAGAAGTGGAATGCTGGACTAATAGTGAAGTGCCCTAGGCTTTATTTAGTTGATGTGCTGGAACCCCAAGTTGATGTACAAAAATCAGTTTGTAGCAGATAGTAGTATGTGATCATATCACTTATGAAAATAGGGGACCTTCCCCTTTAAAATTAAATCCTACATGTCAGAGATGAATTAGGCTTTTGAGTGGTTGATAATCTAAGCACATTCATTCTGCTAAAAGAATAAATGAAACAGTTAAAGAAAATGTTTTATAATGTATATCAATTCCTCACGAAGATCTTCACTTTGTTAATTTTTCTCAAATTAGATATTAAAACTGACATTATGAACGGTTGAGCTGTACATTTTACTATATGTAACTTACACTTAATAAACTTCAAAAAAAAGGTAAAATGAAAAAAAGCTCTGATGTCACCTAGCTTGTGCATTTGAGTAGGGGAGACCCATGTGATTTCTTCTTTACAGAGGGAGCAGAGCACCCTGTCCTGGTCTAAAGCACAGAAGAGAAAACACTTGCGGTTTTGTTTTTGTTTTGCCTTCCCGGGTCACACTTTCATTTCCCAAGCCATGCTCTAGGTTAGTGATTTATTCTTCTTAATGATTCTCAGTAGTTTGGGTCATCTTGATAGCCATTGTTACAGAGATTCTGTTAAATAAACCAGCTCCTAGCCATTTCAGGAAATGTGACAGATGTTCCTTCTGCAGAAGTAAGCTGCACAACTCTGTAGGGGAGGGTTTCCCTTGCTCATCCTGAATCCTCTGAGACTTGTTAGATGCAGCAGACACAGGTAGAGGTCGTGGAGATAATATATTTCTCTTTAACAACTGTAAACCAGTTACTCTGGGTTCATTTACTGGCATGAAACAGGTGTAAACTCACAGCTACATTTTTACCCTTCCTCTACTGGCTTTCCTGGGGCGGCACCTTGTTTGGCCTTGGCCTGTAGCCTCCTAAATCTTTGCATACAAGAATGTAGCCAGCCGGTTGTGCCCTGTTCTTTGCTATAATGTTAAACTGCCACCCAGTCTTGTTTCTGGTCCTAACCAGAAAAAGGAAAAAAATGTTCTTAAGGGGCTGCATCTGCTCAGAGATTTCTGTCTCAGGAAAGAGATGATCTTTAGTTACTCTTTTTATGAGCCAGCACAAAGGTGCAAACTCAGGCAGGTGCAGGGAAGTGCTCTTTTGAGAAAGTCAGTGTCTTCACTGCTTAGAAATACGATCATTGCCACGAACCTGAGAAACAGGTTTTGGCCTGAGTGCAGAGGGTCCTGGTGGAAGAAGGGGTGAGATAGGCTTAGGCTGGCTGTCCTGAGCATCAGAGGCTGTATGGGGAGGCCTGCTGAGCCTTTCCCCTGCGACACACACCGTGTTAGCACGGGTCCCTGGGCCAGGGGCAGGGCCGAGTAGATAGACGGTTTGGATAGCGGGGGAAACCAGGTGCTGTGTGTGGCGTCTCCTGGAGTCCTGTGCCGTATGCTCAGTCTCTCAGTCATGTCTGACTCCTTGCCAGTCTATGTGATGTAGCCCGCCAGACTCCTCCATCCCTGGGATGCTCCAGGCAAGAATACTGGAGGGGGTTGCCATGCCCTCCTCCAGGGGATCTTCCTGGCCCAGGGATCAAACCCGCATCTCACAGGCAGATTCTTTACCGTTGAGCCACCAGGGAAGCCCCGAGTTCCTGCTCATCCCCGTCTATGTTCAGCCACCAAATGGATGACCCACTTTCCCTTTGGGGCTCCAGGAGTTGGGTAAGTTGAAAAACTGTGTGGAGGGAACGGACCAGATTGATAATTAGGGCTCAGCCAACTGCAGGGCCAAGGCAGGCCAGGGACCGCGAGTGGGCAGACATACTGGGCTGGGCGGGAGGAACAGGAGGCCCTTGGACTGCTGTGGCTGACTGCTGTTTTCAGGCTGACATGCGGGTGTGGGCTTGCTACTGGGCCCAGTTTACCTGAATGTTCCATCAGTACCATATAGGGGTTGGGAAAGTACAGAAAACGGTTTCACTCCTTGGTGCCCAGGGTTTTGTGTCAGTTTGTATGAACTTAATGCTAAAACAAATGTAAACGCAGTCTTCCAGCCTGCTTCTCAAGGATAGCCCCTTTCATGCCTTACTGTTCTGAGTAGGGTGCTAATACTGTCTCACAGTACGTCAGCTTTGGACTCTGAGGGCTGGCCCATTTTCACCCTTGGGTTTTTTTCCTGGGTGTTTGTCATTATTTCTTCCCAGCTCCATTAGAATCGCCAGGCCCCATGTTCAAACCACACAGGAAACATGTTCCTCTTTTCCTCTCCTCCCTCCTGGGCCGGCTGCTGTTCAGGCCTTCCTGAACTGAGTCTCCCTCTGTCCCCCCACCCCCACCCCGGGGCGGGGCTGGGGCGGGTGTTGCCCTTGCCTGTGGCAACCTGGAGAAGAAGGTTTGTGTGAGACTTTACACTTCAGACCTCTTTGTCCTGCCCTTTCACTGAATCCATACTTTGGTTGACACAGAACTACAGATTGAAAGCAGTGTTTGTGTCTTTTTTGCAGGGAACAGTTTTAGGTTCACCACATAATTGAGAGAGAGGCACAGAGATATCCAGCACACACACAGCCTTCCTCACTGTGTCCCCCACTAGAGTGGTGCATTTGTTACGGTTGATGAGCCTCTGTTGACACATCATCATTTAGAGCCCATAGTTTACCTTAGGGTTCGATCTCGGTACTGTGCGTTCTCTAGGTTTGGACAAATGTATAATGGCATGTATCAACCATTGTAGTATCACATAGAATAGTTCCACTGTCCTAAAAACGCACTGTGCTCTACCTATTCATCCTCCCTTCCTCCTAACCCCTCAGAACCGCTGAAAGGATCTTTTTATTCTTGCCACAGTTGTCTTTTCCAGAATGTCATGCAGTTGGAATCATACACTGCATAGTATTCTTAGATTGGCTTCTTTCACTTAATGCACATTTCTGCTGTAATAATAATATACATTTATGTGTGTCTTTTCATGTCTTAATAGCACTTTTCTTTTAGTATTGAATAACATTCTGTTGTTTGGATTTACCAAACAGCAGTTTATGCACTCACCTACTGAAGGACGACCTGGTTGCTCCCAGATGGGGCAGTCGTGACTAAGGCTTATGAACACCAGTGTGCAGGTGTCTGTGGTGGCTCATCGGCAGCCCCTCTGGGAGCAGGATTGCCGAGTTACAGATTGAGGGTGCTTTGTGAGAAACCTCCGAACTGTCAGAACAGCTCTTCTTACTTTCATGGGATCATGTCTTTGGTGCTCTGTGTAAAAAGTCATCGCCATACCCAAGGTAGATGTCGGTCTTTCACATCGCTCCTCGTTTCCCTGTTTTTTGAGTTTCGTGTGTGTGTGTGTGTGTGTGTGTGTGTGTGTGTGTGTGTGTGTGTGTATTTTTTCCACTGTGGTTGTGAGCTCTGCCGTGTTCTTGTTTCATGGGCCCCAGATCCCCGCCGCATTGACGCCAGGGCTGTGTGTGGGTTGGGGTTTGTTTGCTTTTCTTTTCACTTTCTCCTCTGTCTTGCTCCTCTCCCGGTTCTTTGTTTCTGTCAGCTCCATTGGGGGCTTCTTATGGGGATGGGGTCATGGATGTTGTGCCCAGGTGTAAGTCAAGTCCTGGCCTCGAGGCCTCCGTGTCTCATGTGCGGTCTGTGGGGCAGTGTGCCTCCCTGTGGGTCTTGCCATAGTCCCGTTTCCAGAGCCGTTCACCCTGTGCCCTCCTCTGACTGGAGGGCAAAGTCAGGACCCCTGGTTCAGTTGCTCCAAAAAGGTCCCCTGGCCCTCCTGCAGGGCCGAGAATGAGTACTTGGTCAAGGCCAGACCCCAGCAGAATTGTACCCCCTTCGCTCTGTCCTTTTGAGTCAATCATCACTTTAACTTCTTTAGCAGAGATAAATGTGCATGTTCAGTTCATTCTGTTTTCCATAATTTATAATCCTCTATATTTAGGAAAAGTGGGTGTCTCCCAAAAAGGAAATAATGTAGTAAAGATCTTTTTAAACTTTAATTTTATAAGTAGGTAATATTATTCAAAACCAAAAAGAATTTTAAAATGTTGAAAGTGCACTGAAGCCTGTTAGAACGGGCCCCACTGGATGCCCCTGAGACCATTGGCACATCTAGGTCACAGTGGAGTGCTGGTTCTGACCCGCAGAGTAAGCTAGAAATTCCTGAGTTCACACCAGATCTGTATACGGAGGAGAGAATGGTGGTTCCTTGGGTAGAATGCTAACTGAAGCTGGAAGGAGTGACTCCATAGAAAACCACCATTTGACAGTCCTCATGGCGGTAATTCAGCCAGGAAATGTCAGAATGCTGAAACTAGAGGGTGGAAGTTGGATGAGGAGCGGAACATGTACATAGCCCCCAAATGCTCACTGACGACTAAGGCAGAAAGGAGCTTACGATGGAGACCTGGCAACTCCACATGAGCCTGTCATCAGAGGTGACTGGGGTGGTGGGGAGTGCCTGTGGCAGGCCCATATCTGTGTCCTCCACGGGCCTGGCCTCTCAGGCAAGCAGTGTCCATCCAAAGTTCAAACACTGGGAAGCTCATAGTTACTTCTGAGGGGCAAGGCTCCTTCCCAACCTTGACAACAGCTTCCACCAGCACCCTCCCAGTGATCAGGTGTGAGCATCTCCCATCAGCTTAGGAGAAGCTCTCTATGGTTCATTTGGTTTTCTGTCAACACTCACAGAATCTGCCCACTTGAAGGCTGCTCAGCCCTCCGCAGCTTGACTTCACCTTAGCTGCTAAGTCCAGATTCCTAAGCATTTGAGAAAGTGACTGTTTTTTTCCTAAAGCCTTGTTTGGGAATAATGAAGGACGAATGTACTGAGTGTAGAGAGGCCACATCTGGGCACCTCTGGGGCCCCGAGGGTCTTACAGTACAGGAGTTCCTCTCCTCTGGTCACTTACCTCTTCCTGCAGGTCTGGGTAGGGCCTGGGCTCTGACCTTGGGTCCAGTCAGCGCAGTGGCCGCTCTCAGGCTGCTCCAGCCCAGACCCAGCACACATGCTCTTCTGCACAGCTGCGGCTGCCCACACAGGCCTTCTCTCTGGAGCAGCGCTGACCACAGGTCTTGGGCAAGTGTTCCCTAACGTCCCTGTGCAGCGGGCTCACCCTGGGCTGAGTGCCCTGGTGTGCGGCCCTTGAGCCCCGGGTTCTCACTCAGCCAGTCCTGCCTGCAGGGTGTGCTGAGCCCTCAGCCTGTTAGGAAAGGTTGGCTCGGCCAGGTCCTCAGGTATTAGTTGTCTTAACATTGAGCTCTGTTTCATTGAGACTTGGGGCAGTTGGGAGACATGGTAGGGCCTTGAAGTGGTTGTTTCTGGCCCCTTGAAGAACTCTGCAGTAGATTATGGAGATTCTAGCATTCTTTCGAAAGCCACACTTACTGTGCCCCAGAGTGGCAAGTTGAAGGGCTTAGAGGTAAGTTGTCCTAAGGCCTTGGGTGTAAGTTCCTCAGATAATGGTAGCTGCTTCAAATTCCAGTCAGCCTTGTTCTAAGATTCCCATATGCTGCCTTGTGAGAGTGATTTAGAGGCTCAAGAGGTAGGTGGGCAGGACTGTTTTGTTTTGGATAGGAACCAGAATTTCATCAGCTTGTGAGATGACAGGAGCTGCCTCAGCCTGGCTCTGGGTGAGTGGTCTCCGAGCTGCTCCTGCTTGCCTGGCCCTGGGCATCGCAGAAACAGACCCAAGGACTCCTTGTTCCTGCAGGTTTCTCTGGCCAGTGTTGCTCCCACCGGTCTACAGCATGGGGAATATCTTTGCAAACCTCTTCAAGGGCCTTTTTGGCAAAAAAGAAATGCGCATTCTCATGGTGGGCCTAGATGCTGCAGGAAAGACCACCATCCTGTACAAACTGAAGCTGGGTGAAATTGTGACCACCATTCCCACTATCGGTGAGGACGCTGGGCCTTGGGAGGCTGGGCGGTGGTGGTGCCTCTGGGAATAGGCTCACCCAGGTCTCCTCCAGGCTTCAACGTGGAGACTGTGGAGTACAAGAACATCAGCTTCACTGTGTGGGACGTGGGCGGCCAGGACAAGATCCGGCCTCTGTGGCGCCACTACTTTCAAAACACACAAGGTAAGAGAGAGCTGCCCCGTCACACCCCTCAGGAGTGGGGTTCGGGGTGTCCTGGGTGCCTGCACTCATGCTTACTGTTCCCTCTGCAGGGCTCATCTTTGTGGTCGACAGCAATGACAGAGAGCGTGTGAATGAGGCCCGCGAGGAGCTCATGAGGATGTTGGCAGAAGACGAGCTCAGGGACGCCGTGCTGCTCGTGTTTGCTAACAAACAGGTACGTGCGCCTGAACGACCCTGGGTGCTGGTGGGGGGTGCGCGTCAGGCGGGAAGGGCTCCGTGCAGCCCGCTGACCCCGCCTGCTGCGCTGGCGCCCCCAGGACCTCCCCAACGCCATGAACGCGGCCGAGATCACGGACAAGCTGGGCCTGCACTCGCTGCGCCACCGGAACTGGTACATCCAGGCCACCTGCGCCACCAGCGGGGACGGGCTGTACGAGGGCCTGGACTGGCTGTCCAACCAGCTCCGGAACCAGAAGTGAACGCACGCCCCCCCCACCCCACCCTCGCTTTCCTCTCATGGCAAACGCGCCCCTGTGGTGTGAGTGCCAGAAGCTGTCTCCACGGTCGGTCACAGTGTGCTTCACCATGCTGTAAATGTGCAGACGCAGCCTGCAGCTGGGTTTTTATTTAATGTAAATAGTTTTTGTTTCCAATGAGGCAGTTTCTGGTACTCCTATGCAATATTACTCAGCTTTTTTTATTGTAAAAAGAAAATCAACCCACTGTTTAGTACTGAGAAGGGATTTTAGGCACACGGGTCATCCAGGAGTTGTGTGTCAGACGAGCCCAATACTCCTCCTCTGGGCTTTAGGTCTCTGCTGAGATCCATTTTGGTGGTTGGTTTTTAACCCAAACTCAGTGCATTTTTAAAAATAGTTACAAATACAAAATAAGGAGAACACTTGAACACACAGAAGGGAGAAATGTGCCTAACGTAGGTTCTGCGGTAACGGCCTGAGTCCAGTCCACCGGTGGTCCGTTTCCCGTCGGGAACTCGAAACGGGGCAGAACCAGCCATGACACCCGTTCTGCATGGTCACAATAGGGTCCCTGTGATTTGCTCTGTCTCGGGTCACCCCACACCCCACAGCGTTTGTGCTTGTATTCGTGCATACGTGGCCGCCCAGGAGATGGGGTGGGGGCTGCAGCCACCGTCCTCAGACCCCTTGGAAGAACCCTGGCCTCTCTCGGGTCAGCACGGGCACCTTGGCTGGAGCGCCCTGGCCGGAGCGGGAGTCCTGCAGTCCCCTTGCTTGCCTGCTCCGGGCTCTCTGGGGCCTCACCAGCAGGACTGCGGGTGGTCACCCTTGAGCCCCAGCCCCTCAGAGCCCCTGTCTATACGTGCTTTCACTCCCTCAGCCTGCAAGGGTCAGATTTGCCATTGAAAATGATAACCTCTACTTTTTTCTTTTGTATTTTGATAAACACTGAAGAAGCTGGAGCTGTTAAACTTTATCTTGGGGAAAACCTCAGAACTGGTTTATTTGGTGTCGTGGAACCTCTTACTGCTTTCAATACACAATTAGTAATCAACTGTTTTGTATACTTGTTTTCAGTTTTCATTTCGACAAACAAGCACTGTAATTACAGCTATTAGAATAAAATCTCTTAACTATTTCATGGCTCTCCTGTGTTTGGGTGCCCCTGACCTCACTTAGGGAGGGCTGCATTGCTCTGCCTTGCCCCATTCCCTCTCTGCCCATCCCTTCCCTGCCCACGCCCCTGTCTTCACTTGGCTGTGGTCAGGTGTGAGTATGTCCCAGTGCCCTTGTGGGCACCTCATTGGTCTCATTGCTGGCAGTCCAGCCCCCTGGTCCCAGTCTTTGCAGTGCCCAGTCATGAGAGGGACAGCAGGGTCACCATTACAGGGTACGCCCCAGGGGCCAGGGCCAAGGGTGGTATGGAAGAGACGCCCCTGCACACACACCCTTCCTGACATCCACTCTCTGGTACCCCCTGGCCGTACAGCTTGTCCTCTGGAGGGGCAGGCCAATCTCCAGTGTTGCTGCCACAGTAATTGACACATGGCTTGCTGGGTGATCTGTGTGTCTGTGCCATAGACCTGCCTCCCACTTTTGCAGGGGTCGCCCCTCTGACCTGGGGCCCTTCTTGGCACCCTTGCGTTCCCCACTGGGTGCGGCCTTTGGCATGTCAAAGTCCAGGTGGCCTTCCCCCCCCCCCAGGAGGCAGGCCCCACCCTAGATCGTGATCTTTTAACAGGTTGATAACCAGTGTCAAGTGCCTTTAAGACAGAATTGCTTTCAGTTCTCATTTCTTTTCAAATCAGCAGCAAAACAAGAACCTCAGTAATGAACTCAGGGTAGGTTTTGTCTTTATTCCAGTGTGGTTTGTAGGATGTTTTTTTTCCTATGGATTGGCAAGGTTGTGTATGTGCCTTCCAGGCTTGGAGATGGGGGCCAGGTGGAGGGAGCAGTGCCTTAACAGCAGGCGGGGGGTGGGGGTGGGGGGTACGTGTGAGACAGTGGTTAGGAGACCCTTTGGTGGCCTAGGAAGACAAGGGTGGCTGCAGGTACAAGGCTACTTCCCCATGACCGAGATGCCCAGCCCAGACTGCCCCCTTCTAGCATGGTCACCTACTTGCAGCTGAGCACCTTTTGGTCCCTCTGCCTTCCCCGCTGACCACACATAATCCAGGGCTCTTGGTACACCTGAAGTAGATGCAGGGACCGGGCCAACAGGGGACCCCAGGATGCTGACCACCAAAAGGACAGTGCCCCTCCCAATGTGACTGCAGATGGTCTTGCTGGAACTCCCAAGATTTACCACATTGTCTCACATCACTTTCTGTTAAGACACAACAGCAACTTTCCTTTTAGTATAAGACACTTTCCACTTAAAATAAGTTTATTTAAGTACAAAGAGTGAGTCAATACAAAGGAAAATAGAAGTAGCCATACTGGGCCACAACTAAGCCTCTCCAGTATTCTGGCCTGGAGAATTCCATGGAGAGAGGAGCCTGGCGGGCTACAGTCCATGGGGTTGCAAAGAGTTGGACACGACTGAGCGACCTTCAAGCCTCTCTGGGAGCCTTGGGTAACCCCACAGGCCAGTCCTCCAGACCCCTGGGCCTCAGTCGCTGTCATGCCTGCGCTTCTTGCAGCAAGTTGAGGAGTCGGAGTCAGGCCTAGGGAGACCACGAGATGCCTGGTGAGGGGCTCTGCCTGCCAAGCACACCCTCGTCTCCACCCCCAGGCAGCTGCACCTACTGGATGGGAGCAGGGCGCGGTGAGGAATCCAGCTTTCTCCCATGCTCCTTTTCTTTCTTCCTCTTCTCTTTCTTGTGCCTCTTCTTTTTCTTCTCTTTCCTGCTCTTCCTGTGGCTTTCAGGACTACAGGGGGGAGTGCATGAGTGCTAGAAGCCCCACAGTAGCCACTGCCCATGTGTAGCCATTTCAACCTCAAGTCACTAAATAACTCAGTACCATGTGTGGCCAGCGGCTCCCATGAGCAGCACAGACGCATTACAACTATGGTAAAAGGTCTGCAGGGCAGCACCTACCTGACAATCACACAGCTGCATCCAGTCCTCCCACTGGGATGCCCCTGCACTCTTCGGGCCAAGTGCTGACACCCTCCAGTGCCCCTGACCCTGCTGCAGGTTGGTGGGCAGTCATGAGCCTTCCCCAGGGCTCAACGCACCCAAAGACTCCTCAGGAAAAAAGGGGGGCTGGAGCTGGGAACCTGACTGGAGAAGCAGCCAACATGCTGAGAGAAAGTTGTTCTGTGCCCCGGGGGGGGGGGGGGGGGGGCGGGGACCTTACCCCGGCTCCACCTTCTCCTCTGACCGAGGCTTCTTCTTGGCCAAAGCCAAGGAGGTCCCTGGCCGACTGCTCTCCACGCGGTGGTGCTGCCGAGAAATGCCACTCTGGGGGCGTGCAGGGTGCCCCGGCATACCGACAGGGGAAGGCCAGCCAGAAGCTGGGAGGGCCTCCCCAAGGGGAGACGGCCTGCCTCGTGGCCCTCAACTGGAAGAGGCGCTCAGACCGACTCCCACCCCACCATGAGATCGCGGCATATTTGGGAGTAATTACCGTGAATACCGAAAGCCCCAGCTTAGCGGCCTCTTTGTCTTCCCGGGACAGCGCCACTCGCCCTACAGAGCCACTGCGGGGACGTGGGTGAGATACTCTATGGTGAAAACACCCCCACGACGAGGACCGCCCCCCACCCCCAGGCCTCCCTAGAGAAGTGGTTGGCCTAGATGACCCATACTGGCTTCCACCTAGACAGCTGACAGTGCCAAGCCCCAAGAAGCCGCACCCTCGCGATTTCTGGGGCTCCCGAGGACCCCCCGGCCCCGCACCTGGAGCTCCCCAGACCCAGAAGCCGGTCCACTCCTTTCTCGGGGTCACCACCTTCCCGCTTACAAACTTCGACAAAGTCCTGTGGAGAGGAGTGCAAGTGCTCGCTAGAGAGCGGGATCAGCCCCCTCCCCAACCCAGCCCCACCCTCCAAAAGAGCTCATCTCACCTCCTTGCTCAGGCCGGTGGGCTGCTTCTTCACATTCTTGTAGCCTCTGCGGGGGCCGCGCGTGAGCTTCAGGGAGCGGCGAGCCTCGCCTCGACTCTTACCCCAGCCACGCCGCGGTCCCAACCACCCCGCCGCGCACCCACCCAGAAGTAACACCCCCTCCCACCCGCACCGCCTCCCCGCTCAAGCTCTCGAGACACACTCACAGCGCTGCCATGAGCGCCTCCTGTTCCGCCTGCCTCACAGCCGCCAATTCCTGCTCCCGGCTCAGCCCAGCGCTGTTCGCCCGGCCCTTGGCGTACCAAGTGAGGTCACGGCCCTTCTGCCAGCGGCCCACCGGGGCCATTAGCGAGTTGCCTGCGGGAACCAGAGCACTAAGCCCTCCGCACGGCCCGCGGGTGGGCGAACCCACAGCCCGCGAGCTCCGGCCCCTGCGCCCCACTCACCCAGGTAGTTCTCCCTCTGCTTGTCAGTCTTAACATCCTCCCAGCTGAACTGGTCCTGCCCGCCGCGCACGCCGCCCCGACTGGAGCCGAACATTTTGGTAACGTGCAGCCCTCTTGCCGGGATTCCGGGTACCGAGGCCCTGCAGGTTCCAGGTCCCACTCCCGCGTCGCACACGGTGACGTCACGTCCGCGCCAACCCCGCGCGCCTGCGCACTGTCCCCTCTCCCCGCCCCAGGTGTCCTAGCCAGAGCGCCTGCGCACTGACGTGACCCGTCATCTGCATTTGCGAAGGGTGCGGAGTCTATACCGGAGCGTCGCGCTGCCACGACTGACAATTTTATAAATCCATATTATGTGGGTGACGCCCGAGCCACAGTTCCCACTGCATGCCTCGTCCCCGGGGCTGTGCTGGAGGGGTAGGCACCAGAAAGACAACGACGGAAGGTTTCCAGCTATAGCTGCTGCAGGTTTCCATCCGGTAGCGGGCTGCCTGGGCGACGGGAGAGCGGCCAAGGTCAAGTCGTGCCTGCAACGCTCGGCCTCAGCCCTCGGGGGCACCAGCCGTGTCTAGTTTCCGAGGAAGCATGCAAGCACACATCATTGCATTCATTCCCCAGGCAGCAGCGCAGAGAATACCTCAGTCACCCCCAAGGTGTTGGCAGCCGATCATTTACTACCGTTTCGGTCACTGCTGATGGGTCAGTATCCGAATTAAACTGAGCTAGCTGTTGGGCAAGTGCGTTCTGTTTATCATCACAGCAGGTCAGATGAGACTCAATGATAACAATCCTAGTGAGTGGAGGGGTGCCAGTCCACTAGCCAGCCCCTGAATTGAAACGGCAGGGGGAACAAGTATTTTCAGAGGGGCTTACAACGTGTCAAGAGTATTATTTGAATGTGCTTTGTATTGATCTTTTCACAAGATACAGCTTTGTCAACTCCTGATTTAAAGACACTCGGCCCCCCACCCCTGCTTCACAGCATTCCCTAGGACACAGCAGCTTCCAGGCACCATCACTTCTTGGTCCAGAACTGCTTGTACTGCTCCACATCAAAGTTGTCACCAAGCTCCAGCTCCTCCTCTTTCACTTTGAGCTGGCCCTCCCGTTTTCGGAATCGTGCACGCTTCTCCTCTGGAGACAAGGAGTCCAGGTCTACAGGCATCTGTGGGGAGGAAGGGGTGTGTACACGGCTCAGGTGGAGGATACCAGGGTGTTCTCCAGGGTCTCCACTTCATCTTGTTATCATCTACCATATAGTTTAGGTTTTACATATAGTTTGGGTTTTCTCTGGCTTCAAAACTTTCATTTTTTTTAAGCTTTTTCTGCTTATTTCCCCAAGACTTGCCATTTTTTTCAAACATACAGCTCACTGCTTTCTTACCTCTGTCTGTGGAGTGCACTCCAGGTCACCTTCTTCCCTCTCTTCAAAAATTCTGACCCATAATTCACTCCCCTCCCAGTCCAGCGATGGTGGGTTCCAAGCCCATGAGCTCCTGGAGTAGTTTCTACAGGCTAGGTCCTCCAGGACCTGATCCTAGGGAGTGTCGGGGAAGGGCGCTTACTGTGAGCATCCGACGAGGTTCCGGATAGCGGATGTGGATGGTAGAACCATCCTGCTTGACCAGGAGAACAGGGTAGAGGCGAGCGTAGGTCTGCCGGTGCACTCGGGTGAGCGAGGCTCTGTTGCAGTCAGCCCGCCAAGAGGACACACACAGGTGGCGGCAGCTCTCGGGGGCAGCCCTTCTCATCCCATGCTGCCAGAGCAGGCTGCAGACACACATGTGCTGGTCAGTGGGTGGTGCCAGGACCAGGGTGTCCACGCAGCCCAGCTCCTATCGGGGCACACAGCAATGTGCACCAGGGCAGGATGTGGTCAGAGCAGCTCCACTCCACATCCAGAACCCTGCTGTGTCTCTGCTGAGGCCTGAGCCCAGGGCTAGGGTGCTAGACTATAGCAATGAATGGGAAGCTGACTTCCAGGGGACTGCAAACCTGGTGTTGTGAACTGTCCATTTGAGTCCACCCCGTTCCCATTCACACGTTGAAGCCCTAACTCCAGTGAGACGGTGTCAGGAGGTGGGACCTCTGGATGGTGATTAGGGTTAGATGATGGTGGGGTCCCCACAGAATGACTGGTGCCCGTATAAGACAGAGACTAGAGAGCTAATTCTCTCCACCATATGAGGACACCACCACAAGGCAGCTGTCTCTGAACCAGGAACCTGGTTCACCAGAACCCTGGTGGCATCTTCATCTCAGACTTGTAGTTTTCATAAGCTGCCTGGTCTGTGGTGTTCTGCTACATCAGCGCAAGCCGACTGAGACACCTGGTCACTTGGCTTCCGAGTGTGATGGGCACACAGCTCTTTTGCACATAGCAGAGTGCATGCTCTAAGGTGACAGAATAGGGCCTGTTCACGCCCCACTCAACCCAGCTACGTGAGGTCACATTTGTCTCATCCACTCAGGACCTGGATTTCCCTGTCCTAACCTTGCCCTGTTACACCCCCGCAAACACACACAGAGTCCCTTCCAGCCTGCTTTCATACAAACTTGAATTCCACACCGCAGACTGTGCCTCAGTCCATCTGTTTCCTGATACTCACATCAACTTAGTAGCTCCCACCAGATTTTCAGGACTTCTCTCTCCACAAAGCAGCCACAGGCCATACACAGCCAGTATGGCAGCCTCTGCTTTGGTTGTGGTTCCCGCCACCCCATTGCATCCAGCTGGCACCTCAGACTGGTGACCTATTTCTTCCACTAGCCTGACGGCCTAGGGTGAGAGACCTGCATCTTACTTACTGTGAGCTCCCAGGCCCTCTCTAGCTGAGTGCTCAGCAAATTTCGGCAAAATCCTCCAGAAGTGCAAGACTGGAGAAAGAAGGGGGTGAACTCCAGCACCAGAGGAACCCATAGTTAGTTGGGCAGGGCCTGTACCTAAGCAACACCAGGAAGCTCAGGGCACTGCCACTCCATAAAACCTGGGGTTGGTGATTCAGGAGGCTCCTGGAAGGGGCTGGAACCAACCCTTGAGGAGAGAGTGAATGCTTTCCCACCAGAACAGTAGCTGCAGTTTCAACATGAACCTTTTCCAGCGCAAGGGCCCTCCTGGAAATGTTGCAACCAAGTCCCTCCCCCATCTTCATACTAACCCACAGCTCAGGTGCTGCATCCCTCTTCCTAGGATCCACAGAAACAATTTAAAACCTACATTAATTCTCTCCTCCATCAGCATTCACTTGGGGAGATCAGGGGAAGAGAGGAAAATGCAGATAGGGAGGCAGTTCTGGTGGGAAGAGCAGGAAGGCCACGGTCTTCTCCAGGGGTGGCCTGCAGGCTCTGAATATAAGTGGCCACCACTGCATCTGTTTGGTGCCAGGTACTCACAAGTCACTTCCATTCCTCCTTCAACACTGTGAAGGTGTCCATATATATGTGGTAGTGGTGACTCAGTCGCTAAGTCATATCCAACTCTTGCCACCCCAGGGACTATAGCTGGTCAAACTCCTCTGTCCATGGGATTTCCCAGACAAGAATACTGGGGTGGGTTGCCATTTCCTTCTCCAGGGGAATCTTCCTGACCCAGCAATCAAACCTGGGTCTCCTGCACTGCAGGCAGGTTCTTTACTGACTGAGCCACCAGGGAAACCCCCATACATATGTACTTGTATTTCTTCAGACAAAACATGCTGGCTCTGGAGGCTTTACTAAGGCTGCAAAGCCTAAGGCTGTTGAGTCAGGATTCTTCGGGTGGCCCCATGACATGAGTCCCAAACGGCCTGGAAGTCCATGCTTACCGAAGCAGGCTGCCCTTGGCCGCCATTCCTCCTGAGAGCCCCTGCAGCACGTGAAGGCCTAGGGTCATTCACTGGCTCAGTGTGCGAGTGCTAGGCAAGGAAATAAAAGATCTTTTTAAAAGAGAGGATTTTCCACCTAATCGATTCTCAACAAATCCCAGGCAGGAACAAAGCCACCTCAGACAGACTTTACCAGGTCAGTGCCAGTGTTGCCCAAACAATCTATGACGCTTTCAGCCCTCACCTGGCATTAGAATTACCTGTGGAACGACTTTAATCTGCAGATGCCTCAGTTCCACTCCCAAAAACTTTGACTCAGTAAACTGTCTGCAGCAGGGCCTGGGCCCACTCTGGTGGCTTACTGAGTCAGACAAGTCACTCTGAGGATGGACTGCAACGTAAACGGTGACGACTAGCTCATACCTGTTTTCCAAGGTCATTTCATTCTCACAAAACCCAGCGAGGTAAGGATTACCAAAGAGCAGCTGCGGCTTACTACGCCCCGACTCTCAGGGAAGCTGAGGTTTCCGCGGTGATAAACCAGTTGCTTCAAACGTCGAATACCTGATGTCTCAAACATTAAGAACCCAGGAAAAGAGCCCTCCCTGTCGAGATAAACAGGTTTGCCTTGCTATATTCCCTGCAGGCCTCCTTCCGCTTTAGGTGACGACTCAACAGGAAGCCACAAAGCTATAAACCTCCCAAGTGATACCCTCAAGGGCGGCTGGCGGTAGGGTCCGGACCCTCCCCTGAAGGAAGCCTTCCAGGCCCGGGCGACGCGGCGCCTTTCCAGCACCAATTTGCCACCCTCACCGGCTCCGGCGCGGCCTCGAGGACCAGCGGCTCGGCCGCCACAGGCCAACGGGTGCGGGACTGACCAGACGTCAGGGCACAGTCGGGGTAGACTCGGTGTCCGCCCCGCGTGCGGCTTCGCAACGACGTCATCCGCGGGCGCAGGGTCTCGCGGCGCTGACGTAGGCCTTCCAAGGCGGGGCGAGGCCGGCGCGGCGCTGACGTAGGCCTCTGGGGGGCGGAGAGAGGCCGGCGCGGCGCGGCGCTGTGACGTGTGTCCGCCCGGGCGGCGGCGACGGCGGCCCTTCATGCTGCGGCGCCCGCTGGCCGGGCTGGCAGCGGCCGCCCTTGGCCGGGTCCTCGCGGACGGTGAGTGGCGGCCCCTCCCAGCGGGACGGCGTTCTGGGCGCGCGCAGAGCCCAGGAGGGTGCAGGCCCGTGTGTCACGGGCTGAATCCGCGGCAGCGAGGCGGGGACCGCCGCTCCTCGCGCGCGGGGCGCCACCGGAGCCCGTGCTGAGCGCGGGCGTCGCGGGCCTCCTTCAGGGACTCGTGGGGCTGTGCTCGTGAATTCTGTCATCTCGCCAGCCACCGAAACTGCCCTCGGCGTCCCTCAGTGGCTCCCAGAGCTCTGTTTCAGGATAAGCAAAGCGGGGGGAGACAAGAATAGGGTAGTCTTTTCATGGAGTCAAAATCTGGGAGGCTTCCCTTCACTTTGAAGTTTTATCCAGTGTGTCTCTGTGTTAGAATTGCCTTTCGTAGTTATTATTTTTACTTAGACAATTTAAAAACTGGTTCCTCTGTATCAGTCCTCAAAATAGAGGAAATTATTCAGACATTGGCAGCTCCAGCTTGTAAAACCTCTGCAGTCTGAGGACTTCAAGGTGGACGCCGTGTGAACCCTGCAGGATGCGGAGGGGCAGAGAGGGAAAGCAGCTTGACAACCTTCTCCAAGGTGGGCCACAGAGCAGAGCCAAAAACCCTGGGAGATCAGGGTTTTAAAGGCCCTTAGGTTGCCCCTGGTATGGCAGAGTCAGCAAAGTCACGATTAGCTCACCTGGCCTGTAGAAATACGTAGTCTATGCCGCCCTTACGGGAAACCCTCCCGGTAGTCCAGCTCTGGCGCTATGTTTGGTTCCCACCGCAGGTTGCAACCCGGGGCCGAGTCCTAGGTGGGCACAGCTGACTGCTCCAAGGAATCACCGACAGGAGGGCCCCTGGGACTGCCGCGGTTTCTTGGCCAGCCCCACAACCTAGCACTGTTGGCCATTGCAGATTTGGGCACTTCCACACAGGAGCAGGTTGTTGGTGGCAGGCTTTCCTGACGTGACATGGGTGTGGTAGTTGGGGTTCAGCTTCCCTGGGGACAAAACACCGAAAGTCTAGGTTGCTGGAGCTGCTTATCAGCTTTTTTTAGACATTCTTTTGGAAGCAGTGAAGGGGAATAAGCCTCCTTTACCCAGGTGCTCATTTGAGGAGGAGCAGTGAGGTATGCCACCTCACTTGTTTTGACTGCCTTTCATAGGGGTTGATGGAGAAGGCAGTGGCACCCCACTCCAGTACTCTTGCCTGGAAAATCCCATGGATGGAGGAGCCTAGTAGGCTGCAGTCCATGGGGTCGCTAGGAGTCCTGACACCACTGAGCGACTTCCCTTTCACTTTTCAGTTTCATGCATTGGAGAAGGCAATGGCAACCCACTCCAATGTTCTTGCCTGGAGAATCCCAGGGACGGGGGAGCCTGGTGGGCTGCCATCTATGGGATCGCACAGAGTCAGACACTATTGAAGTGACTTAGCAGCAGCAGCATAGGGGTGGGGGAGTTGGAAGCTGAGGTGATGGTTGGCCATTGTGAGATGGGGCCAACCAGAACAGGAGGAGGAAGCCAAGATGTGCTTTTCATGGCTATCACTCATGCATGAGTCCCATTCGAGTGCCCCTTGGTGGCGTGCCTGCCCAAATGTGGGCATTTCTGTCATTCACCTTCCAGACCATGACTCGTGAAGTGTGTTAGTTGCTCAGTCATGTGAAACTCTTTGTGACCCCATGGACTGTAGTTCATCAGGCTCCTCTGTCCATAGAATTCTTCAGGCAAGAAGAGTGGGTTGCCATTTCCTCCTCCAGGGGATCTTCCCCACCGAGAGATTGAACTTGGGACTCCTGCATTGCAGGCAGATTCTTAATTGTCTGAGCCACCAGGGAAGCCCATATGACTTGTGAGGGACCCAGGAAAACCTTCACCACTAAGAGGAATATGGGGTGGGTGTGGCTTCCTGTCTTGTCATTAACAAGTTGAATTTCCTGCCACCTGAACTTTCACTCTGTTCTCTTCTTGTAAGGATTCCACACACTTGCCTGCACACAGCAGGCCAGCTTGTAATCTGAGTTGGTGCCACACCTGTGACAGGTGTAGTTTGCCTGGGCTTTCCTTTAGATTCTGGGAACACGTTGACCTTACCTTTGGAACTGGGAAGATCAAAAGTCTCTTTGAGTAGTAGATTCTGGGAGTTCTAAAGTTGTACGTTTTTCTTCAGCCATACCCAAACTTTTTTTTTTTTTTTAAAGACCTGAACTGTTAATTTCCATCTTTTGCATCTCATTTAGCATAATTTGAGGAAGAACAGGAAGGAAGGTGTTACAGTTTGGTTGGGGTGGAAGGAGGTGACCCCAGTCCTCTAGGAGAAATGGGAAAGCACGGAGGGGGAGCTGCTGGGGCACTGGTGTGGCAGCAGGGGCCCTGCAGGCGGGCTCTGACCCCTGGCTGGAGCTGTGCATCAAGCTTCTTTTCCTCCTGGGTCCTTCTCTGACCCTTGGTGTGCCCAGCCTTGCTTTCCTCTAAGTCCTTCTGATCCTGTGTGTGCTGAGCCTTGATTTTCCCTGGTCCCTGGTTGATCCTTTCTTCCCCTTCTGTGAGAGTGAACCTACTCCACCCAGAAGGGGTCAGGCTTCTTCCTGCTCCATGGTTTGTATGCCCTGGACCCCTTTCCCTCTCATGCTCCCTCTGCCTTCCCTTAGGGCTAGAACTGGGGATCTCACGAGACTGAATCTCGATCCTTCTCACTGATGGAAAGAGACCCAGATGCAACTGTGCAGTGCCATGACAGGCCTAAGTCCTCCGCAGTGCGTGCTTCTTGCCACAGTGTGGCTTCTTCCCTGAGAGGGCCAAGCTTCCTCCATGCAAGGCGTGGTCCCACCCTGCTGTGAGAAGAAGTAAGAAGGAAACCGCTGGCTCTCCCACTTCAAATCAGGCTCTTGAAGGTTAAGTGGTTTCTGAAGGTCACTGGACCAGGACACATCCCACGCATGGAGCACCTGAGGCCACGGCTGGAGTAGTTCTGTCCGGCACAGCCTGTTGGGTGGATGGGGCCTGATCAGCCACCTTGACCCAGATCAGCTCAGGTCTAGTGTTCTACAAGAGTGCTGTGGGCTTTGACTTTCCCTTCTGTGTGTCCCCAGAGGGTTGTACCTTGTTTTAGTTTCTCAAAGAGGAGAGAGGTGGTGGCCATCCCCAGCCCTTGGGATAGGACGGGAAATCAGGCGGAAGCAGAAGGGAGAGCAGGAAATGCTTCTCAAGGCAAACCTCCCAGGGTTGCCTGAGGAGCTCCTTGAGAAGGGTTCTAACAGAGAGCATTCCAGAACATATAGGCTTGTACCAGCAATTCCTACATAAATTGCATCCCTCATCCTTATTGGTGTCCTTGTGAAAATTTCCAGTATCTTGCCAGGAAGCTGGGGTTTGGAATTGTGAAATAGTCAAGGAATAGAGGATATAGAATATTCCTAACTGCCAGTCAGTTCTACCAGGAGATGGGGCACTTGATCACTGGGACCAAGAAGCCTTGAGCGTGGTCCCACACTGAATGTGCGCCTGTTGAAGGAGGCTTTAGTGAGCACTCTTGTCACCGTGGTCAGTGGGTGGAGCCCAGCACTCAGCAACTCCCTGAGTGCCATCTGCAGGGCTGGGCCAGTCCGATGTGGTCTGCGTGGTTCGAACCTTTGTGGTAAAAGGAGACAGCCTCAGGGAGGGACCCCACAAGAGGAAAGACTCTGCACAGATGCACAAATGAGCTTGGCCGGCTAGATCCCACTTACCTCGAGGCAGTGGTGCGAGGTGGGTTCCCTCTCCCCTGTCAGAGCAACATGGGCTTGAGGGGCCAGTGGGGACTCGGGAGGACATCCTGTGAGGAGTGGCCAGCAGGGCGTAGTGATGATTTGGCCCACGCAGGCAGTGAGTGTTGCCGCCGTCAGGCAGGCCTCCATGTGTGCATCCGTGCCTGCTGCTCACTGCCCGTGTGGTTGGGCAGGGGGTGGGAGGTCTCAGCGGGGTGCGGGGGCTGTGTCCCTGCCCCCAGAATTCCGACGTGGCTATAAAGCCAGGTGGAAGCCAGGGTTTCGGGTGAGACGGTGGGTAAGACTTGGGTACTGCGTGGCCCGTGAGGGTTTTAGGCGCTGGCACTTCCTGTGTCGTGACCCGTCCTGACTGAAGACATGTCTTCCCTGGGTAGTTTTCCGGTGTTCAGATGTTAGATCCTGTGACCACAACACGTAGCCATGCTGCATGCACAGGAGGCAGAGCAGGAACTGCCAGGGGAGTGTGTTAGGGTACCTGTGCGCCAGCCTGGAGGCACAGAGCAGGAAGGCGCGGCCTCTGGGTGCTGCTGGCAGGTTTATGGTTGCAGGCTGTGGAGTGTGAGGGTGGGGTACCTGCCCAAATTGGGCGTGTGGAAAGGAGCAGAGTGTTCCTGAGGGGAATCTTCGAAGGCAGGTGAGATGGGTCCTCTCTGGAGGTGGATGCCCCAAGTGGGGTCTGGAAGGTGCCAACTGCGTCCACTGACTGGAGAGTTGGCTGCTGCGAGCAAGGCCCAGGGAGGCTTTCTGGTCCATCTCTTGTGAGAACTGGCATGTGTCCACTTTGGTGTTACCCCTGCCCTGGAGAAACTCACATTCCTGTGCTGCCGGGGCCTGGGAAGACCTAGGATGCTGAGCGACCACAGCTGCCCCTGCTTGCGGGGTTGGGAGGGACACGTGTGCAGTGGTGACTGGGCACAGCCAGGCAGTGGGTGACAGACCTCAGCTTCCATTCTCCCTTTCCAGGGCCCCTCTAGGAGCAGCAGCCTTACTTAGGGGCCTAGTGACCCCCAGTTTCTCCTCTGCCCTCCGATATCCCTCCTCCATAACTCACCTAGCACCCTGGCCACTCAGCATCTAGAAGGTCAGGACAGACCTGGGGAGTGGGCTGGGCTGCCCACAGGATGTTCATTCTGCAAAGAAAGAGACTTTATGAAGGGCAGTGTGAGGCAGAAGTGAGACCTTCCCTTGAACCAGTCCTTAGGGTAGCAAGGGGGCTGTGCTCTCCTGGGCAGGCAACAGCAGTGGGCTTGGAGTCGGACACACAAATGTGTGGGCATTCATATGGTGGTACTGTGTCTCGGTGGGGAAATCAGGACCCCAGAAAGGAGTTGTGAGTCAACGGGACGTGGTATTTTAAAACAATGCACTATTGAGCTTCCCTTGTGGCTCTGTTGGTAAAGAGTCTGCCTGCAGTGCAGGAGACCTGGGTTTAATCCTGGGTCAGGAAGATCCCCTGGAAAAGAAAATGGCAACCCACTCCAGTATTCTTGCCTGGAAAACCCCATGGATGGAGAAGCCTGGTGGGCTGTAGTCCTTGGGGTTGCAGGGTTGAACACAACCCAGCAACTTCACTTTCACTATTGCAATAGGAAACTTGGAGGAGACAAAGGAGCTAAGAACTGGACACTTAGAAATGACAGAGCATTGATGAGCTCCTCCTCTTTTCAGCAGGTGGTCGGTCATGTCTGATTCCCAAGTCCTTCAGGGCGTATGAATACAGCCTGATGGGCCCAGAATAGCTGTGCTTTAGCCAGATTACCCAGGTTGGCCTACATTGCAGATTAGGAAAGCAGTGCCCACCAGGGGCCCTGCTGGAGAGCTGCCCAAGCAGAGTGGCCTGTTCCTCGTGGCGCTCACTGCTGGCTGCCACTGCTTCTTAGGGACCTCCACACAGAGAGCACTGCAGGGTTAGGCCAGGTCATCACGCGGCCTTCCGGGCTCTGCCTCCCTCTGGGGCAGTGCCTAGCCTCCCAGCCCCTCAGCTTAGTGCCAGCCTTGATTCCTGTCTTCTGAGGCTCCCAGTGCACGAACCTTCCTCAGCCTGTCTTGTCACGTGGCTGGGGAGGCAGGAGCACTTCTCTAGGGTGAAGAGCAGCGTTTGCCTCTGCTGAGCAGGTGGTGCTGGCTGCCCTGGGAGGATTTAGTGCTCAGACAGTGGGGAGCAGGCGAGGATTACCACTCTCAGCTCATCCAGTGCAGCCCCGAGCTGAGCCCAGAGGCTACTCAGAAGGTAGGTGCTATATGAGGGGTGTAGAGTGGTCCAGCGGGCATAGAGCAGGCTAAGCCGATGCCCCCAGACCTCTTCCACTGTTCCCGCCCCCTGTGTTCTCACCTGTGGCAGGCGTCTGAGCTCTGTGTTACGAGCTGGGAGGGTGAGGCCCCGCTCTCCTTCTGGCTTCATGAGACCCGGGTGTCACAGAGGGGAGTCAGGGACCCTGGGATCAGCCCCCCACTTTTCAGTGGAAGTTCCCAGAGCAGACCTTAGGCTCCACTGACCTTGACCAAGGACACCTCCGAGGTGTGATGCCCGGAGACGCAGGGATTGGGACCTAGAGGTGCCCCTCCCAGGAGCGAAAGTCCAGGCTCATTGAGAGGGAGGGCAGTAGTGGACAGCTGGGCGGCCGCGTTTGGCCGAGTATGTCGGTGAGCATGTCACCACCCACGGGGGCATGCCCAGGGTCTAAGGCTGGCTCTGAGTGGCGGTGCCCCAGCCCTGCCTCACTGCTGGGGCGCGCTCACTTGGGCACTGCAGCCACTGCCGCAGGCAGCAGCGTGCCCACCCCCGTGCGGCAGGGGCGAGGCCCTGCTGATACCTGCCCCCCCCACAGGGATGTCAGGACCGAGGCCCGTGGTCCTGAGTGGACCCTCAGGGGCCGGGAAGAGCACCCTACTGAAGAAGCTCCTGCAGGAACATGGCAGCGTGTTTGGCTTCAGCGTGTCCCGTGAGGCCCGGGGAGGTGGGGGAGGGTCTCAAAGAACCTGAGGACAGGGACCCTCGCTGACACGCCCTGAAGCACCCGCCCCCACCGCCACACAGTGGGGCAGGAGCCCGCCACTGCCGACCCTAGCTGTAGCCTCCCTTCCCCCACCTCTGGATGGGCTGAGCCAGGCCGTGGGGCAGGCCCTGGGGTGGGATGTGTGAGGTTCCAGGTGTCCCAAGGCCGTCACTGGTACTTATTCCTAGATACTACAAGGGACCCGAGGCCAGGAGAGGAGAACGGCAAAGGTGAGCTTGGCCAGCCGGCCCCCGTGCTCCAGCACAAGACTTGAGCAGCCTGAGCGTCAGAGGGATGCGTGAGGCCTGTCTCCCGTTCGCCCCTTCTCCTTACAGATTACTACTTTGTAACCAGGGAGGTGATGCAGCGGGACATCGCTGCCGGAGACTTCATCGAGCACGCCGAGTTCTCGGGGAACTTGTACGGGACCAGGTGGGCTGTGCTTTGGGCCTGCCCTTCCTTTCATTGCCCCAGAGACCAAGAGCGGGTGACACAGGCAGGGGGTGTCCCCTTGGCTGGGGCCCTGGTTGGGGTGTTCTCTCTACCGGCTGTCTGGGAACTTGAGGCCAAGGACTCAGCCCTCTGGAGGTCACAATGGAGCATGGTCAGAAATCTCCAGGCTACCCACTCCTGGCCCGGCCCCACTTGTGTCTACCTGGCCAGGCTGCTGTGGGAACAGTGGGCCAGACGAGGAGCTGGTATGCAGTGGGGACTCAGGGGACCTGGGTCTTACAGGTCTGCAGGTTTCATGTGGCCCCCTCCCCTCCAGTCAGTAGGGTAGCCTGAGAAGGGTCCCTGGCAAAGCAGCAGCTGCACCCCCCTCCAGGGTCTCTGCCGGCTCCTCCCGTCTGCCTGACAAGGCCCGGGAGCAGTGTCCTGACTCAGGCAGGCAGGCCCAGGCCTGCCTCTGTGCACAGCTGCTCCCCGAGCTGGGCGAGGCGGGCACTGCACGGGGCCCGTCGTCTTCTGCCCCGGGTGCAGATGGGAAGAGCAGTGGGCCACTGAGGGGGTCATTTGGCCACTGTTGAGACACACAGGACCCAGTGAGGGGCCATCCCCCCAGTGGATGAGGAGCACGTGGTACTTGGTGACCCTAGGATGCGGGGCCAAGGCCTGCAAAGGGCAGCGAGGAGATGAGAAAGCCCAGGAGTGTGTCCTGGAGTGCTGGGGGGCCCAAGCATCCCTCCCCACACCGGGCCCCTGCATTCAGGACTGGCAGGGGGTTGCCCTTCCCAGCCTGGGGACACGATCCAGAAGGTGATGCCAGACGCTTCTGGAGGTGTGATTGGCGGGTGGAACTGAGTGAGGTGATGGCGTGGTGTGGGGCCTGAGGGTAGGTGCCAGAGGAGGGAGAGGCTCTGGGCCAGGCTCTGAAGGGGCTGCTCCTACCAGAGCGCCTTTCACACACACTGCCTATTCCCACCCCCAGACCAGCAGAGGGCCCCCTCGGGCAAGCATTGCTCAGGGCATGCATTCCAGAACCAGGCAGCAGATGCCAGTCAGAGTAGGCCCTTGTGAGCAGGGGATGGGGAGGAGGTCCCACCGAGGCTCTCTGAAGCCGGGGTTGGGGGTGCCTGCTGGGACCTGGGGTGCCCATGGCTGAGCGGCTCCCCTCCCTGCCTGCAGCAAGGCCGCTGTGCGGGCCGTGCAGGCCATGAACCGCATCTGCGTGCTGGACGTGGACCTGCAGGGCGTGCGCAACATCAAGAAGACCGACCTGCAGCCCATCTACATCTTCGTGCAGCCGCCCTCGTTGGATGTCCTGGTGGGAGCCGACGGGGAGGCCGTGGGGCAGCCCCCCGCGTGGTGGGAGCGCGGGCCTTCTGACCGTGTGCTCTATCTCAGGAGCAGCGGCTGCGCCAGCGGAACACAGAGACAGAGGAGAGCCTGGCCAAGCGTCTGGCGGCTGCCCGGGCCGACATGGAGAGCAGTGAGTGAGGCGCCTTTCGCTCCGTCTCCCCTAGACCCTCCCCACGCCCACAGGAGACCAGTCCTCTGCCTCTGTGGGGCAGAGGAGGGCTGGAGCCAGCACCCAGCAGCGTGGTCCCTGTGAAGGGTCCCCAGGCCCCCCTCTGTGCCCAGAGCTTCTGCTGACCCTGCCCCCACCCTCAGGCAAGGAGCCCGGCCTGTTTGACCTGATCATCGTCAACGACAATCTGGACAAGGCCTACTGGGCCCTGAAGGAGGCGCTCTCCGAGGTGGGCTGGGGGTGGAGGTGGGGCCTCAGACAGCTGTGTGGCAAAGGGGTAGAGCAGGCTGGGACAGGTGATATGGTGGCCCCAGGCCCTGGGTGAGATCTTCCTTTCCTCAGCCTCTCTTTCTCTCTGGCAGGAAATAAAGAAGGCTCAAGCAACTGGTCAGTCCTGAGGAGGCCCACAAGCTGTGCCCTCTCAGGTGGGGCGTAGGGCCTGGCGCCCACGCCCAGTGGGCCAGAGTCTCCTGGCAGTGGCTCCGCTCACCTCAGCTAGCACCCGGAGATTGAGGTGCTGCCCATCTTCCCTCACCCCCCCACCACTGTGGTTGGAGGACCTTGTCTCTTACCCCCACTCCCCATGTCCATTTCTAGGCTTCCTCCCCACCATGCTCTGTCAACCCCTTATCCGTGGAAGCCAGGCCAACATCCGAATAAAGGACTGCTGGGTTAGAGTGTCCTTGAGCCCTTGGGTCATGGCTCTGAGTGGGTGGGTCCACAGTGCACCATTCCAGACCCACCCCCATCCCCACTCTGGCCAGCCCCAGCGGACAGCAGCCTCCTCCTCACGTTGGTTGCTCTGGGCTGCTGCACACTGCCAGGTGGGTGCAGGACCCCATCTCCCTCTGTGAGTTGCCATCGAGGCTGGGGTCACAAGGTTCTGGGGCTCATCCTTCTCAGACCACTCCTCCTTCCTAGTCCCTGACCTGGACAGAGTGGCAGAGGGACGGAGCCCACAGAGGAGACTCCTGCCTCTGGGGGCTTGTGCACGGCCCCCTGGGGATCTGGCTGTCCCCAGAGAGGCCCCCCGGGGAGGACACCTGGGGGTCTCTGTTGGAGTTCCAGGCTCTGGAGTCTCAGGAGATACCTTCAGAAGCTGCCCATTTCAAGTCAGGGCAGCTGAGCTGTATCGGCACTAGACACAGGAGGCTCTCGCCTGGGCCCTGGTCCACTCCCGGGCCGTGTTCCTGCCGTGGAACCCAGACAGATGGTAGATGCAGGCTGGGAGGAGGCAGGGAGCCCGGGCAGAAGTAAAAAGGCTGGGCTTCATCTCAAAGCCCGTGTAGACAGCGAGGGCAGGTGAGAGCTGGGCCTGGACCCTGGATGGCAGGCAGAGGGGTGCTGCACAGCCTCCAGGCCTGAGGGCAAGCGAGTCGGGGCGGGCTGCCTCCTGACCTGCTGTGTAGCCTGGAAGAGGCTGGTTCCCTCTCTGGGACCCGTCCAGCCCCAGGGACAATCAGGGATTCAGACCCTGGGCCACAGGGGGAACAATGGAGCCCTTGAAGGCCCTCCCCCCACATTGTGCTTGGTGGTGAGAGGTGGCCCTGGGTCGGGCCCTGGACTTAGCTGGGTGCATGCTCAGGAGGGCCGTGTCCAGCTGGCCGGCAGGTGGAAGGGCTCAGAAGGACTTGTTTCCTGGCCTGGAAAAGGTAGGATATCCCTAGGGGACCGTGGGTGGGGGGGGTGCCATTTAGGGCTGAGTGGCAGACTCTTCACTCTGGGTCCACGGTCCCAGGGGCCTAGGCACAACTCTTGAAACAGCCAACCCCAAGAGATGGTGGGTTCTGGGCCTGACTGGCCCTCCATTCTGGGGATCTGTCCATCTCAGGCCCCCTGCCCTCAAAAGAGCCAAACTGGGTGATACCTCTGGTGCAGTGCGACTTGAGGGTAGAAGGAGGTAAAGGCAGAAGTCTGCCCCCATCCCCCTGGAGGCTGCTAGGCCAGCTGATGAGGAAGGAGGGAAGCGGGTGGGGCCCTAGCAGCTGGGACCCCTCAGGCTGTGTGGGGCTGGCCAGCCCCGCCAGCTCGGCAGCTGCACTGTGTCCAGAGGCCGGGGCCTTGGGCTCTTCAGTCCTGGGTGGGGGCTGGAGAGCCCCACCTCCTCCACATGGGCAGACACACTGTGGTTGGCACACACCTGCCTGCTGTCCACTTTGCTCCTGCACTGGCCTTTATGGAGCCGGGGGCACCTTCTTAACCCCCACTTGTGGGCGCCTGCTAAGGCCTGCCTCCAGATCTGGATCCTGGAGGTGAGCAGAGAGCAGAGCAGACTCCTGTCCTCCAGGAGCGGTCCCTGCTGCGCCACAGATGTGAGTCATCCGGGTCGGGGTGCATGCAGGGCAGCTGGGCAGGAGTGGGGAGTGGGACTGGGCAGGCATCCTGGCAAGGGGTAGCACTGCTGAGGGACACAGCCGGTCCTGTGGTACGCCCGGCCTTTGGGGGAGCAGGCACTAGGGCAGGACAGGAGTATGCAGGGCAGGAAAAGGGACACTGCCACAGGCTGAGGAAGACGGCAGCGTGTGGGATGCATTGGCTTTACTGTGGCATTTTGCAGCAGCACCAGGGTAGATGGTTAGGAGGGGTTGACAGTGGGGCACCCCTTGGGGTCTGAGGGGCATAGAATCCTGCTGTTGGCCAGCAGTGCCTAGGGAGGTCCTTGAGGGGCGCTGAGCTCGGGCAGGGGCCCTGCTTCAGCCTCCTGTCCTCGCTCCTCTGGGCACCTCCCTCTGCCAAAGCCCAGCGCTCGGCAGCCCAGGCTCCCCTGCAGCAGGAGTGGTCCAGGCCGCTCCTCCATGACTCACTCCCCGGGCTTGTCCCCACTACACCCTCCACCCCTGCAGGAAGCCCCTCACTTCCCAGGTTCGGGCTACAATGGAACAGAGGTGCCCCTCGTTCCTCAGCAGACCCAGCGCTGTGGCCGAGCTCCATTCCTTCTGAGCACGCAGTGGGGAAGCCTCACTTCCCAGAGGAAGGCCACTGGAGGGGGTACCAGGCAGAAGGTGGTGTGCATGCAGGTGTGTGCGAGTGAGTGAGGATGAAGGGTGGGTGTGCAGATGCATGTATAAGTGTGTGTGTCCATGTGTGAGAGGAGGGACTACAGACCTGGTCAGCTCTGAATTGGGCAGCAGCAAGTCAGGTAGTCACCCCTAAGGACCCATGAGGATATGGGTTTTGTTCTGAGAGCCCTGGGCTTCCTGGGGCCCTACCCAATGGGACCTGTGACCCCACCTTGGGGTGCCTGCCGGAAGGGAATCGGGGGTAGGCGGCTGGGAGGGGAACCTGGCCACTAACTGGTGTCTACACTGTGTGGAAGGCTGTGGTGTACATGGGTTGCTGGGGGCAGGTGAATGTGGCAGAGGGTCTGCAGGCCTGGGTTCTGGGCACCTGAGGTGGGGGAGGTATATACCTCTCACTGGCCAGGGGGTCCAGGTAGGACATGACTGGGGCATCTAGGACAGGGGCCTGGAGTGGGCAGGGATGTGGAAGACAACCTGCAGAAGCATTACAAAGCTGACAAGGGGAGATCTCTTGAGCATCTACAGCCAGGCTGTGGGGAGACCACTCTTGGGGGCTTGGCGCCAGTGGAGGCAGGGAGAAATTCCCCTGGGCATGCAACGTTAGGGCCCAAGCAGCAGGAAGGGCTGCAGCCTCACTCTCAGAACACCTCACTCTCAGAACTGTCCCTGACAGGGTACTTGGGTGGATGGGTGGGCATACAGCAGGAGGGAGACCCTAGCCTCGGAGGCCCGCAGAGGTGGGGTTTCCAGAACAGGCCCTGGTCCTTTATAAAGACCACAGTCTCCTAGGGTTGAGTCCACCTTGGGCTTCTTGAAGGTGCTCATATGTCAAGGAGTGACCACCCAGTGTCTGCTGCACCCAGGAATCCTCAGGAAGGGGAAGAGGCTCCTTGAGGTGCTGAGATTCCCAGGGGAGGGTTCCAGCAGTCTTCTTGGTGAGCCGAGCACTCTGGAGTGGGGCGCGCCCCAGCAGCCCCACCTCAGGCAGAGGAAGCCCGCCCAGAGCGTGGGGTGGGGCACGTGGAGGAAGCTAGGCCTGGGTGGGAAGGAAGTGGCTGGGCAGGCCGGGCCTCACTGTACTGCAGGAGGTGGCCCTGGATATCTCTGGGTCTCAGTCTCTGACCCGCCCCTCAGGGCCTTCATTCATATCTAGGGGTGGAAGGAGCTTAAAGGGGAGAGTGCCCAGCTGCCCACCTCTGCAGAAGCCACTCTTGGTGCCAGAACCAGGGGTAGGGGGCCCAGCTCACCCCAGCACAGGTCATCCTGATGCCCCTGGAGCCCACAGCGAGCGCCTCCCACCCCCTCCTGTAGGGTGCCTCCTCAGGCAGCTCTTGGTGAAGGTGATCCCAGCCCCTCACGGGGCCCCAGCGTGTGCCTTGCTCACTGGCCAGTCACCCCTCCCTCCACAAGCCTGCCCTCCACTGAGCACCCCCAGGCCTGCCCCCTCCCAGACCTTGACCCCTGGGTGCACCTGGCGCCTCTCTCCTGGGTCCCATGTGAGCAGCCCCCAGCCACACTTGCTGTACCATGTAGCTTTGGGTGGGATTCCCTCTGAACAAACGCCAGAGGTCCCAACAAATGCTGAGAACTTGTTCCCTGAGGGGCCAGCACCGCCTCATACACCTTCCTCTCCTGCTGGCCCAGCCAGGGCTAAGCCTCTGCTGGCTGCCTCCTCCTGTTAGCACCGGACATCTGTGGGCCTGGCCTTGGCCTCCCACTTCTCCAGCTTAGTGCTGGGGTCCTTGAACCCCACAGCCCCGGGACTGGTCAGTGAAAGTCCTCGCTCTGTACGTGAAGCCTCCAGAGACACAGAAATACGTTCCAGACGGGAAAAGATAGGGAGAAGGAGCTTGTAGTGATGGGGTAGGAAGCCACTTTAAATAAGGTTTTCTATTTTACAACATCTGTGGTTTACAGAGAAACTCTGAAGAGACCAGGGAGAGTTCTCGTTTGCTCCCAAACCCAGTCCCCTGTGGCATGCTTGTCACAGTCGGCGCACCAATATTGACACGTTGCCATTAACCAAAGGTGCCTCACTGTCCACCTGTGTCCTTTTGCTACCCTAAGGTCCCCGAGGGGTGACTGTCCCCATGTCTCCATGGCCCCTCTTGTGGGTGACTTCCTTAGTTTCTGATACCCTTGAGATTTTGAAGGTCAGGTGGTTTGTGAAAGCCCCTCCTGGAACTTGTCTCAGTATATCTCATGACTGGCTGTGGTGAGGGTTTGGGAAGAAGGCCTCGGGCAGCAAGGTCTGTGCTCTCAACTCGGCTTCTCACGTTGGGTGGGGATCTCTGTCACCAGCCTGATGTCTGTCAGGGAGCCCTCCTTTCCTCCATGCTGTGCTCTCTAGGGGAGCGCCCTCCTGGCGGTCACAGAGGCTGCATGAACTAGTTAGAGTTCCCTTCTCCCCCAGTTAGTTAGTTATTGCATCATTTGTATCAGTGGGGACTCATACTTTTTACCTTGGGCTATAATCTATAAACCAATCTATAATAGTACTTTACCTACTCTGTTGGGCAAATTGATCTGGTTTCAGACACTGGGATCTACTTCCCTCAGCTCCCACGTTGTGTCCCTTTGACTCGCCTCCATTAGTGAGTGAGTGAGCGAGCGAGCGAGCGAGCACTTCCTCTGACACCAAGAGATGCTTCAGGGCTTCAGGCTCATTTCCTGCTCCTGCGCTGCAACCAGCCGTTTCTCCACCAGCCCAGCTTCCTTTACTGGAGAGCGGGAGCGAGGTGTGCTCATCGCTGTCGGGTGTTTTTCCATGTAGGCCTGACAGGCATGCTGTAGATGCACGTGTCTATTCTCGTGCATACTGAGCTGAAGGGGAGTTCAGACCCACATATCCAATGCTAAGCCATAACCATGTGGAACATTCCAGCCCTCTCCTCTCACTTGTCTGTAAGCCCCGTTCGCCGGCGGTTCAGTCCAAGTGCACGAGAGCGCAGAGCAGAGCGCCCAGCAGGGCACTGGTCGGGCCTCAGAGGCAGGGGGCGGAGGGGCTGGGCATGGGCGGGGCTGTGGGCGGGGCATGGGCATGGGCGGGATGGGGTACCTAGCAGAAGCCTGAGTAGGGATGGGGGAGCAAAAGGGGGCTGCTGGTGCGCCGGGGCCAGGTACCCTTGGCATTTTACTCCAAAGTCGGGAGGAGTCTCGGGAGCACAGGTCGATGGGCTTCTGAAGGTGCCCACAGAAGGCGAGGTAGGCCCAAGGGGCTGCGGGACCTAGCGGGGTCTGGTAAGCATCCCTCCTGATGAAGCAGAGGGAGTGCGGGGCAGAGAGCTGTCCAGTGTAAGCCAGAGATGGAAGCCAATGGTGAGGGAAATTTTTGGGTCTGGTCTTCTGGGCTTCGCTGTGCCCACTGGTATCCATGTGCCTATGTGGAGGCTGCAGCTGGCACTAGAAGTCTGGATTGGGGGAACCCCCAGTGCATGGCACTTAAGATGGTATCTAGAGCTGGTCAGCATCAGCCCCCTGGTCACAGAAAGATCCTGCTGTGACTGTGTGTGTGACACAGGCCCTGCACACACGCACACGAGCATGGGCCCCCGGATCCAAGAGCCGGAGCCTCTGCCACACACCCAGAGCTTGTCTGAGCTCCCCCACGGGCGCTGGGAGGAGGTGCTTTCTTCCCGCAGGGCTCCCACCCTCTTTTCTCCATATGACTCATCTTGGGAGGCCCTAACTGCGCCCGAGTCAGCCCCCCAAGGTGAAGTGCCATCCTCCACACCCCAGGGCAGGGTCCACCCAGTGCCATGCTAGAGCTGGTCTCAAGAACAAACCCCCTCCCCCGGCCCGGTGCATGTCTCCTGGTGGTGTTCATGGGCCTTGTGGGAACATTTACACCACAGGAATCAGTGAACACGACACCGTGGCTTTTCCACCGAGAGCCAGTTGTTAAATGCCACACACTAGGGGTCAGGATTGTCCTGGCACCATCACCTTCCCTCCTGTGTGTCCACTGGCATCTCTCTTGGAGGGGAGAAAAGTCAGGACTGCTCCACCATCCCTTTTCTGGGTTCCTGCACGGTGGGACTGTCGAAGTCAGGGATGGTGTCAGGTCCTGAAAGAGGGCTGAGGTTCAAGCTAAGGAAGAGCGTCCAGCTGAGTTCACCAAGACCTTCGTGGGGGTCACTCCTTGAGGCAGAGGTATATCAAATGTGGCCTGGAGAGCTGGCGTGTGCCAGCCTGTGTACCTGTGACTGTGTGCCTGTAACAAGTGTGTTGCACGTATGACTGGGTATACACATATGTGTGCAGTTGTATACTTGTGTTTGCATGTGTGTGGTTCTGAGAGGGGCGTTGCACACAGATGTAAGGAAATAGGGTCACTTCCCCAGGAACCCCGGCTGCCCCCCCTTCCTGCCCCCACCCCTTGCTCCGGGAGAGGACCCAGCTCAATAAAGAGGGCCGGGAGCCCTGAATGCCCCTGCTGTTCCATTCCACACCTGCCCACGCTGCTTCCCAGGCCTGTTCCAGAAAGAAGGGGCCAAAAGCGTCAGGGGTCTTCAGCCCCCAAAGTGCACAGGAGCAGGTACTCGTGTGAAGGAAGGAGGGTGGGTGTTAGGTTGCCTCAGCCCCCTCCCCAGAGGCGCAGGGGTACCGGGGTGTGTGCTGTCCCCGAAACCCTTCCAGGCACAGGCCCCTCAGGGGTAGCTGATCTAAGAGGAGCACTGGCCCAGGGCCTGGCCAGTGGCCACAGCATGGTCTGAGTGTCTCAGGTGCCCGAGTGTAGTTGAGCGTGTGCTTCATGGTGTCTGTGGGCCTTGCTGCACATGGCACCACCTTGAACAGACCCCTGGGCTTACTCAGCGCTCAGCCAGGCTATGCAGAGGACATGGGAGTGCTGGGATGAGACGGAGTCACAGTCTGAGGGTAGGCCCCAGTCCCTGGCACAGCTGAACCAGTGGGGGTGGGGGAGCATAGCCATGGTCCTGAGTGAACAGAGATTTGGAACTGAGGGGGCTGGAGGCTGAGGGAGAGCCACTGGGTCTGGAGGTGGATGGGATCGGGGGGTGATGGGAAAGCAGTAGGAGGCTGGAGGCTGAGGGAGGGCCACTGGGACTCGGAGCCTGGGGCACCGTGGGCTGATGGGGACTGGAGAGGCTGCGGAGTGAGGGCCAGGCAGACCGGGGCTCAGTCCCTGGCACGCTGGAAACAGGACTCCAGCCACTGGGGTGCTGCAAGGTGGGAGCAGGCATCTGAGCTGAGGCCCAGACTCTTAAGTGAGGCTGGTCTGCTTTCTGGTTACCCCTAGAAAGGCAGCTCACCTGATGGACTCCCTGTTGCTCTCAGGGCCTAGGCTGGGGTCCCCACCGGCTGGAGGACCAGCATGTCTTGCACAGATCCTGCTTTCCTGCAGGGTGGGGGAGGGCAGGAGGGACTGGCCCTGCTCCAGGCCACGGAGACCTGGGGTCAGGTCTTGGGGGAGCCAGGGCATGTGCTCAGCAAGGTGGCCCAGCATCTGTCCTTGTAGGCTCTGTCCTCTGGCTGCAGAGGCCCCAGCCTCTCCCTGTATCCACCCTAGGGCAGGGTCAGGACTTGGGGTGAGAGGTACTCCTGGAGGGGCCCTGGGTGCCACTGTCCATTCTCCCCCACCCCCCACCCCATCAGCCCTTGCCCATTATCCTTGTCCAAGGTTGAGCTCCCGCTGGTGACCTGCAGGTCTTATCCCCCGCCCCTATGACCAACATGAGCTGGAGTTTCCTCACGCGGCTGCTGGAAGAGATCCACAACCACTCCACGTTCGTGGGCAAGGTGTGGCTCACCGTGCTGGTGGTCTTCCGCATCGTGCTCACCGCCGTGGGCGGCGAGTCCATCTACTCCGACGAGCAGACCAAGTTCACGTGCAACACGAGGCAGCCAGGCTGTGACAACGTCTGCTACGACGCCTTCGCACCTCTGTCCCACGTGCGCTTCTGGGTTTTCCAGATTGTGGTCATCTCCACGCCCTCCGTCATGTACCTGGGCTATGCTGTGCACCGCCTGGCCCGCGCCTCACAGGATGAGCGCCGCCGCGCCTCTCGCCGCCGCCCAGGGCGCCGCGCGCCCCGCGCACCCCTGCCGTTGCCCCCACCGCCCCACCCGGGCTGGCCCGAGCCCGCCGACCTGGGCGAGGAGGAACCCATGCTGGGCCTGGGTGAAGAGGACGAAGACGCGGGAGTGGCCGAGGGTCTGGGTGAGGATGACGAGGCTGAGGACATGGGGGCGGCCAAGGGCGCAGGAGGGGACACGAAGGGGGCTGGGGCCCCGGGGCCCGCAGGGCAGCATGACGGGCGGCGGCGCATCCAGCGCGAGGGCCTGATGCGCGTGTACGTCGCCCAGCTGGTGGCGCGGGCCGCCTTCGAGGTGGCCTTCCTGGTGGGCCAGTACCTTCTGTATGGTTTCGAGGTGCGGCCCTTCTTCGCGTGTAGCCGCCAGCCCTGCCCCCACGTGGTTGACTGCTTCGTGTCACGGCCCACCGAGAAGACGGTCTTCCTGCTGGTCATGTACGTGGTCAGCTGCCTCTGCCTGCTGCTCAATCTCTGTGAGATGGCGCACCTGGGCCTCGGCAGCGCGCAGGACGCTGTGCGCGGCCGCCGCCCACCGCCCACCTCCCCCGGGCCCATGCCACGGCCGCCTCCCTGCGCTCTGCCGGCTGCGCCTACAGGCCTGGCCTGCCCGCCTGACTATAGCCTGGTGGTTCGCACAGCTGAGCGTGCACGCGCCCACGACCAGGACCTGGCCAGCCTGGCACTGCAGGCACTGCAGGACCGGCGGGCACTTGGGGACCTCGACAGTCCACCCGGCCCGGGCCTCCCTGCGACCGCCCGGGGGCCCCCGAAGGCTGGCGCCCCTGCGTCCGGGTCGGGCAGTGCCACATCAGGGGGCACTGCGGGGGGCCAGGGTCGGCAGGGGAGCAAACCCAGGGTGGGCTCAGAGAAGGGCAGTGGGAGCAGCAGCAGGGAGGGTAAGACCACCGTGTGGATCTGAGGCCTCGCCTTGGCTGCTCGGCACCTTCCCTCCTCCCCAGGGCGCAGGCAGGGGGCTCTGGGGGAAGTCTAGGGGCTGGACACCACGGAAGGTGCAGAGCACAACCTGCCCTCCTCTTCCTCAGCTGGCTGCTCACCCCCTCCGGAGCGGGTACAGGGCACCAACCTTCTCTGCATCAGCATCCCTCCCTGCCTGAGCCCTGTCTTCCTCCATGGTAGGGAGGGCAGCCTGGGAACCAAGCAGAGTCCCCACCTCTGACTCTTAAGCCCTGATAGGGGATAAGGCTGTGGCTGGGGCATTGCCCCCCTCCCAGAGCCACCCAGCTGGCCTCCTCAGGACAAGGGGGTCCCCCAGGCAGGAGCTCCACCCACTCCTGCCCTGCTTTCTTGCAGAGGCCCATGTGTGACTGCGTTCTGTGCTTATCCCCACTCCCTGCCTAGCGAATGGGGTTCTTTTCCCAGCATCCGCACTCTTCTGGTCCGTGTTCTGGTTCTTGCAGAGCTGGAAGCAATGCCAGGTCTTCCTTGCATACAGGGGAAAACAGTGACCACAGTGGTCAGAGGCTGCACCCAGCCCTGTCTGCACCATTTCACGGCTCACCCCCACCAGATCCCAAATATGAGCTTCCTCGAGTGCCAGGTGGAACTGCACCCTGCTTCCTATTTCCTGCCCAGACAGACCTGGGGCTAAGGCCTCGCAAGGGCTGGGGTGGATGGGACCATGCCCTCTCCAGCTCTGTGCTGGCCTAGCATGGCCCCTTCCTTGGGCACATACTTGAAATTCCAAAAAGACACTGGCCTCCCTTGCCACTCAGGCCAACAGGGTGATGGTCAGGGGCTATGACTCTGGCCATACTGAGGGAAGGGACTCTGAAGCTCCTGCCACAGCCTCTTCCCTCCAGCCCCCTCTCCAACTCAGACACAGCCTCCAAAACAAAGGGAGTGAAATAAAACTAACTTTTGTTTACAACCACACGTGCATGTGTGTGTGTGCTTGTATGTATGTGGGGTGTGTGTACGTGTCCACCACTGGCCTCTGGGGACGCAGGGCTCAACTCTAGGATGACTGGTCCACTCTCCAGGGACCATCCAGGGAGCAAGGCCCAGGTTGAGCCCCTGCAGAGGTCCCTGGAACACTTGGGTACCACTCTGTGCCAGGCAACAGGCTTGGCCCAGAGGAGAGGGATACAGCTGAAGGAGAACAAAGAACAGCCAGGCATGCATGCTTAGAGCCCAAGGTGGTAGCTCAGAGGACACAGGGGTGGTCCTATCTCTGGCCCTGGCATTATCCAGATGCTGGCCAAAGCCTGCAGTGGTAGCTTTCGTGGGGAGCAAAGGTGAGCACAGTAGGGAAAACAGCTGCTGCCAGCAAGGAACCACCCTGGTCTAGACTTCAGTGACCCCTGCTGTCTCCCAGTCTCCCTCCAGCCCACGGCAGACCCTGAGAGGTTCTCTCAGACTGCAAACCCTCTCTGGGGTCCCAGGGCTGATCTCCAATCCCTGGTGAACCCCAACCTAGCCTGCCTCTGGTCAGATGCCAAAAGCAGACTGAGTCTCTTTCCCTTGTGGGGTCTGACTGGCTGGTCCGAGTTGCCACGTGAGCCTTGGCCCCGGGTAAGCCCCACCCCCACGGAGTCCCAGGTGTCAGTGCTGGAAGCAGAGCCTCAGAGGGAAAGTGAATCCAGATCCAGAGCAGGGATTCTCCATTCACCTTCCCAAGAGAGGAAAGTCTATGGAACCAGCCCCTGGATTTGGGGCTGTCACACAGTTATCACGAGGAAGACTAGGTCTCCTTGGGGTGGCAGCGACGGGGGTGGGGAACATGCCTTCCAGCCATGTCTGGCTCCTATCATTGTGACTGGAGACAGTGACCAGCAGAGCTGGTGAAGGACATCTCCAAGGCACCACTGTGGGTGAACACCCTTGCCGTGGCCCCTCCACAGCCTCCCTGTGGACAGCATCCTGCAGCCAGTGGAGGCCCTGCAGGACCTCAGGACCTCAGGGAGTCGAGTGGGCATTCCAGGAGGGGAACGGTGGGGGACTTCAGGGTTCAGAACCACCCTAGTGACTGGAGAGGGCTGGTGAGGAGGACAGGTGTCTACTTCCAGCAGGGCTCAGAGGTTGGTTGGATCCTGAAGGTCAGTGCTCCCACATCTCAAGGCTGTGATGCACCCGTGATGGTGACAGGGTCCTATAAGGGGTGGAAGGTGGGGCGTGAGCCCTCAGCATCTGCCTGAAAAGAAGCCTGAAGTCAGCAGGCAGGGAGACCCTGGGCAGGTGTGCGTTTGGGAAGAACATTCTTGATTTCATTGTGACAGTGTCCAGGGAAGCCTCCTCCCACCCACAGAGAAGGGGCTTTAGGTCACGCTCAAGGGGTCAGGGCCTCACTCTCTGGGCCCTTCCTGAACAAAGTAGCATCGGGATCTCACCCTCTCTAACTCCAGCTGATTCCCTGGTGTAGTTGCGGCCTGGACTGCCTGGCGGGGCCAGGGCTGCTTTAAGGATTTCCTCGCTCACTGAGCTGGGGGTCCATGCTGGGGCCCCTTGGTGTGGTTTGAACCTCCTTAGAGCACAGTGGCCCGCAAAGGCCAACACACTCCTATCACCATCCCTGAAGGCAGGTCACTGCACAGCACAGCGGTCATGGGCCTGCACGATCCGCCTCAGCGAGCCAGTATCACATCGTAAGGGCATGGGGAACAGGTTGCGCCGGCCCCCTAGCCAGGGGTGAAGCTCAGCACAGCCCTCCACCACCCGGGAGCTCGGGGCTGTGCAGCCTCTGCCCCCTTCTCTTGCCACAGTTCTGGTGTCAGTCCATAACTCCCCCTATACCGTTTCCATCATCTCAGTCCTCCCACTCCTAACTGGCTTAGATGCAGTTGGAGGCTTGTGGGTCACCAGGAGGATGACTCTGCCCAGGGGCTGCTAGGGAAGTCTGTTTGCTGCATGTCTGTGACACAGAAGTCAGGTAGGGTCAGTCTGTGAGTCTCTGGGTGCAGCGGGTTGGTCCAACACCAGTCTAGATGTTGGGGAGAAGGTGTGTTTTTAGATGAAATTAACATCAACAGTCTGTAGACTTTGATAAAGCAGACCCTTCTCCCTGGTGTGGGTGGCCCTTATCCAATCTTTGCTCCCTTAAGGACAAAGACAGGTTCCCAAAGAAGTGATTCAGCCTCCAGACTGCCACTGAGAGTCACGACAGTGTGTCAGCTTGACTGGGTCCTGGGGTGCCCAGAACAAGCATGATCCTAGGTGTGTCTATGAGGGTGATTCTGAATCTGCACACAGAGTGATGCAGATGGGCCTCAGTGAGGGTGGGCCTTGTCCAGTCCGGTGAAGGCCCGAGAGGGACAAAAAGGCAGAGTCAGAGACAACTCCTGCCTGACAGCTTGAGCCAGCACACTGGTATCCTGTCTTCAGACTCGGATTCAGGCTGGGTCTGCACCACGGGCTCTCCTGAGTCAAGACCAGCTTGTAGATGGCAGATCTGGGGACTCCTTGGCCTCCACAGTTGAGTGAGCCAACTCCTTATAATCTCTTCCTCTGTGTGTATTGAACTGGTTCTGTTTCTCTGGAGAACCTCAACTAATACACAGCCCATCAGCCAAAGGTTATCAAGAGCATACCAGGCATGAGTAAAGCTGCAGATGGAGGCTCTACTCTGCAAAGTATCTCAGTCAGCTCAGTCTGTGTAATACCATAGACTGGGTGCTCAAACAACAGACATTTCTTTCTCACAGTACTGAAAGCTGGAAGTCCAAGACCAAGGTGTCAGTACATGAGCCCTCTCCCTGGCGTGTAGACAGCTTTCTCCTCCCTGTGGCCTCACACGGTCTTCCCTGGGTGTGTCTGTGCTCTCATTTCCTCTTCTTACAGGACACCAGTTTATTGGATTAAGGTGCACCCCAGTGACCTCATTTTACCTTCAGTTGGGTTCAGTCACTCAGTCATGTCTGACTCTTTGCAACCCCATGAATTGCAGCGCACCAGGCCTCCTCATCCATCACCAATTCCCAAACCTAAATCCATGTCCATTGAGTCGGTGATGCCATCCCGCCATCTCATCCTCTGTTGTCCCCTTCTCCTCCTGCCCCCAATCCTTCCCAGCATCAGGGTATTTTCCAATGAGCCAACGCTTCACATGAGGTGGCCAAAGTATTGGAGTTTCAGCTTCAACATCAGTCCTTCCAATGAACAGCCAGGACTGACGTCCTTTAGGATGGACTGGTTGGATCTCCTTGCAGTCCAAGGGACTCTCAAGAGTCTCCTCCAACACCACAGTTCAAAAGCATCAATTCTTCAGTGCTCAGCTTTCTTCACCGTTCAACTCTCACATCCATACACGACTACTGGAAAAACCATAGCCTTGACTAGACGGACCTTTGTTGGCAAAGTAATATCTCTGCTTTTCAATATGCTGTCTAGGTTGGTCATAACTTTCCTTCCAAGAAGTAAGTGTCTTTTAATTTCATGGCTGCAATCACCATCTGCAGTGATTTTGGAGCCCCCCAAAATAAAGTCTGACACTTTTTCCACTGTTTCCCCATCTATTTCCCATGAAGTGATGGGACCAGATGCCATGATCTTAGTTTTCTGAACGTTGAGCTTTAGGCCAACTTTTTCACTCTCCTCTTTCACTTTCATCAAGAGGCTTTTTAGTTCCTCTTCACTTTCTGCCATAAGGATGGTGTCATCGGCATATCTGAAGTTATTCATATTTCTCTGGCAGTCTTGATTCCAGCTTGTGCTTCCTCCAGCCCAGTGTTTCTCATGATGTACTGTACTATAAGTTAAATAAGTAAGGTGACAATACAGCCTTGAAGTACTCCTTTTCCTATTTTGGAACCATTCTGTTGGTCCATGTCCAGTTCTAACTGTTGCTTACCTTAACCACTTCTTCAAAGGTCTCATCTCCAAACACCGCACCATTCTGAGGTCCTGGGAATTAGGGTTCCAAAATGTGAATTTGTGGGGATGCGGTGCAACCTGTATTAGAAGGTGGCTGTCCAACTAAAAGCTCTATCACCACAGAAGGGATCCTAAGGTATAGGCCTCCTGTCTCAGGAACTTAGGGGCCTGGATGCACCACTGCGGTCCTGTATGTTCTGTGAGCTTTTGATGGGGGTGACTTAGGATTTAGTCATGTCCTCCCAATTGATGTCACTAGCCATCTCAGCGTCATACACCAATTTCTTGATGTTCTGGACAGTCATAACCATGATCTCATGGTTCACTCCAGCATTTTAACAGGATGACCATCTCCTACGTAGGACATAGTATTTAAGATTCTCAGAGGTGGAGCCCAACCACTAAACTTGGCACTTAATGCTCACTTAACTACTTAAAAAAAAAAAAACAGTGCCTCTCTGCGCCTGGATGGCTGTGAGGATGGAGAGCTGAACAACTACTGCTCCTCATCTCTCATCTTCTTTGCTCTGGAGCAGGCTGGTGTGTTGAGCCTAGGTCATCCCAACCCTGCTTCACTGCCTATTGGGGTCCTCAGGCTGTGTGGGGCCCACCCAGGTCTGCACAGGGGCAGGGGCAGACCAGGGAAGTGGCTGGAGCAGGATCAGACAGAATGACCTAGTCTTGTTCTCATCCGTTTCCATGGCTGGAGCCAACTCGCCGGCTGCTCAGGGAGCTCGTGGAGGGCTGCAGGGAAGGGGGTCACCAGAATGGGGGCAGCTTCCTTCTGACTTTGGGAAGGGAGGAGGCCATGAGGAGAGAATAACAGGAAACAACCCCTGGCTGGCACTAGCTGGGAAACAGGGTCTGGGACCCCCAGGGCTGCTTATTTTTTAGCTCTTAGGTCCCCACCCCTCTGGACAGCTCCAGGGCCTGTGGCCTCAGAGGGAGTAGGCTGTGCATGGTATCCAGCAGCAACCTAAGCCCCCAGCCAGACCCAGGCCAGTGAGTGGGGTTCTCTGAGGGCACCCTGAGGCCAGTTCTGACTTCCCTCTACCCAAGCTTGTAGGCATGAGAAGCCGCAGAGAGAGGACCAGAGAAGTAGTAGCCAAGCGGTGCCTACATGCAGGTGTCCCTGCTGTCAGACTGGCAAGGCTGGTGCAGAGACCTGGGAAGGCTTCCCAGAGGGAGCCTGGAGCAGCGCCGGTTGGTAGACTCTAGAATGGTGGGAGGTGCCTCCCGCTTTGTTCATGGAGGCAGCCACCAACTAAGTGTGGCTCTGGATATTTTAGTGTGGCCCATGCAGTAAGGAGCTAAGTTTCATTTGACTTCATTTGAGCTAAATTGCATTTAAACAGTTCCTGGTGGCAGCGGCAGCCCTGCTCAACCAAGTGGGCTGAGCTTGGCACTGGATTGGGGAGGTTAGGTGAGGTTCCAGGTGGCTTGGGGTCAGTCTGCTGGCCCTTCCTGCGGGTTGCGCTGGTGGGAAGCATGTTTTCTGCTGGCCAAGGGATGGGGTGACGTGAGGCTGGAGGAATGCACCTCCCACCCCATGTTGTCCTCGAGTGGTTTCCTCCCTGCCCTCAACAGGGTTGGCAGGGAGGTGCTAGGTCACCCTTGGAACACAGGCTCAACAGAGCACGACCTTTTCCATGAAAGGCCAGTGAAATCACATTCCAGACCTGACTGGTCACAACCAGGAAGCCAGCAGGGAGGGGATCAAGGGCCTGGGAAACCCTAGGGAGCTCCTTTATGTTAATTAGGTAACTTTTGAAAAGCCCCTTAGGATGGGGGCTGGTTGTCAGGAGAACCAACCTTGTGATTAGAGGGTTAGAGCTTTCAGCCCCACACCAACGTCTGGGGAGGTGTGAGGGGCTGGAGGTAAATCAATAGCCAATGGCTGATAATTTAATCACTCATCTCTCTGTAATGAAGCCTCCATAAAACCCCAAAAAGACTAGGTTTGGAGAGCTTCTTGGTTGGGGAACACATGGAGATTTAGGGAGAGTGGGTAGTGCTTAGAGGGCAGAGAAGTTCCATACCCCTTCCCTTTGTCCTTTGCATCTCTTTCATCTGGCTGTTCCTGAGTTATGTCCTTTTATAATAAATCAGTAATCTGGTAAGAAAAGTTTCTCTGAGTTCTGTGAGCCACCCTGGCAAAATAATTGAACTCAAGGAGGGAGCTTTTTGGAACTTCTGATCCATAGCTGGCTGATCAGAAGCACAGGTACAATTTGGACTTTGACCGGCATCTGAAGGCAAGGGGTGGGAAAATGTGTATGTGTGTGCATGTGTGCAGGCATAGTCTAATGGAATCTGATAATATCTCCAGGTAGATGGATTAAAAATTGAATTAAAGTATAAAACACCTAGCTGGTGTCAGAAAATTGTGTCACGTGGGGAACTCTCCACTCCCCCCCGCCATTTAGTGATCAGAAGTGTCAGAAGCGAAGGATAGTGCCAGAGTATAAGATACACAGGAGTATGAGTTCTACACCATAACCAAAGGAACTGAAAGCAGAGTCGCACACCTATGTTCATGGTGTGTGCAAGAGTGTGTGTCTTAGTTGCTCAGTCATGACCGGGTCTTTAAGACCCCAAGACGTTAGCCTGCCAGGCTCTTCTGTCCATGAAATTCTTCAGGCAAGAATACTGGAGAGGGTTTACCATTCCCTTCTCCAGGGAATGTTCCCGACCCAGGTCTCCTGCATCACAGGCAGATCCTTTACTGTCTGAGAAACCTAAGGAGTCCCTAAGAAGCAACATAAATGTCCCATCAATGAGTGAATGGGCAATCCAGATGTAGTGTGTGTGTGTATATGTGTATACACATATATACACAATGGAATACCACTCAGCCTTAATAAAGGCTGACACATGCTACATCATGGAGGAAGCTGGTAAACATGAGCCTGTTACAAAAGACAAATACTGCAAGACTCCACTCCCATGAGTTTCCCAGAGGTGTCAGGTTCATAGAGACAGACTGGACTGGCATTCCCAGGGTCTGAGGAGGGAGACAGGGATGTTCATTTGATGGGGCGGAGTTTTGACCTGGGAAGCTGAGAAAATTCTGGACGATGGGGACAGCTGCAAAACGGCGTGAGCATGCTCAATGGCTCACAAATGTGCACCCCAAAATGGTAAAGGTGGTAAAGTTCAGGTTATGCCCGTCTCAACACAACAAAGCAAGCGGAAACATGTCTGAGAACTGAGGCGCAGGCCAATCGGCAGGAGCCGAGGTCAGCTCCAGACCGGCGGCGCCCCGGCGCGCGCCCACTCGGGCGGGGCCGCCCGCCCGCCAGGTGGCGCTGCG
>ML663012.1:11800613-11887405 GCA_007570785.1 Antilocapra americana
CAGGGGCGCGGCTCCCGCGTGCGGCGGCCCGGCCTGGAGCTGGCGGCTGCGCGCGGCCCCGCGGCGCCGCCTGGCCCACGGCGGCGGCGGTCAGGGCGCCGGCCCCGCCGGCGGCGCGTCCTGGGCCTGCTTCCCGCTGGGCGAGCGCGCCCTGGTGCGCGTGCGCGGGCCGGACTCGGCGCCCTTGCTCCTGGGCCTGCTGACCAATGAGCTGCCGCTTCCGGGTCTCGCGGCGGGCCAGGCGCCCCCTTCGGCCCGCGCGGGCTACGCCCACTTCCTCAACGTGCAGGGGCGCACCCTCTATGACGTCATCCTCTACGGGTGAGCGCCCCCCGGCCCGGGTCGGCGCGTCGCCGCGGGAGGGCGCCCGGGAGCGGCCCGGGGACTGGGCGGGGCGGAGGCGCCGCTGCGTGGGCTCCCGGGCGGGCGGACGCGGGGAGGGGCGGGCGGAGGGCCGCGCTCACGCCGTCCGGGGGCGGGTACCCCGGGCAGGGAGGACCGCCGCCAGCCCGGGGCGGGCCTCAGGGAAGGACGTGCACGGCAGGGAGTCCAGGGGACGGGCCCTCTGGGAACCTGGCACGGGGTGGGCCGAGGGGAGCCCGGGAGGGGGCACGTGAGGGCGGGGGGGCGCCCAGGTAGGGCACTGGAGGACCCGCGCCGTGGGCAGAGGGCCGAGCGCCCGGGGGCAGGCAGCCGTAGGGGGCTGGGGCCGGCGCCGAGCGGGGGGCCGGCGGCAGTGACCGTCGCCCGGGAGCCCTCACACCTGGCCTCCGCTCGGGCTCAAGCCCACTGCCCGGAACCGGAGCCACACTGCAGGGGGCAGCCTCTGTGCCGCGGGCTTGTACCGCTACTTCCTGAGTTCTCTGCACGCATCTCTCTCCAAAATCTCTCCGTATTCAGTGATAGTAGCGTTTGGTGTTTTACATCAGTCTGCTGATTTTATCCTGAGTGTCTGTGATGGTCACCAGGACAAGCGAAGTCAGTAGACCTTTCCGTTTTCACTTGCTTAGCTCTCTCAGACTTGGTTTCTCTAGAACCTCTTTTGCAGTTCCAGGCTGTTGCTCTGCTTGAAGCCACCTGGAAAACTCTCGTGTCCCTCTTCTGTTGTCAGTTTTTGTCTGCATCTTCCTAGGTGTACTTCCTGCCTGCTGGCAGAGTACATTCTTCAGTGGCTTGTTCAGAGGTAGGATGCTTCAGCGGAACTTTGACTTCTTCCAATGGTTTTACCCTATAACTTTGTGTGTGTGTGTTGGTCAGTTGTTTCAGACTCTCTGTGACCCCATGGGCTCCTCTATCCATAGCATTCTCAAGGCAAGAATACTGGAGTGGATTGCCATTTCCTTCTTCCATACCTGGTAACTTGGCTGGTCCTAAAATGTGGCTGAAAATTGTCCCAGAAAACGTTGAAACCACAACCTGTCTTGCAGCTGCTGGCATTGTTGTCAAGAAGCCGAGTGCTGTTTGGTTTCTGAGCCTTTGTGCGTGACTGGTTTTTCTCCGGATTCTCTCGGGCTCATCTTCATCCCGATGTCTTGAAGTGTCATGATGATGTGTTGCATTTTGGGTCTTCGTTCATGGCACCTTGCTAGGCACTTGGTGGGCTCTGTGACTCTGGAACAGGAATCAGTAACATATGCCCCTTGGGCAGATCTAGCTGTCTGTTTTTGTAAATGAAGTTTGACCGCAGTGCTGCATGTCCATTTGTGTATATACTCTGGCTGCTTTTGCTTTCCAGTAGTAAAAGTATAATTAATAATAATGTGGTAGAGATTGTGTGGCCTCACACCTAAATTATTTTCAGTCTGGTCTTTTACAGAAAACGTGTGGTCCCTGCTCTGTGTCCCCTTTTTCAGAAATACCATTGTCGTTATCTGTTTTATGTAATTATTATCTTCTCAGGAGTTGCTTAACCTCTTTTAAAAAACTACATTCTTTGATTATCTTAAGCCCTCCTTGTCTGTAACATTCAGTAGCCCCTATAGTGGTCATTTCAGTTTTTAATTTATCAGTGTTGTAATGATGTTGTTTTGGTCCCCAAATTTTCTTCCTTGAGTCTCCAGTCTGCTTTTATATCTTTCTGCCTTTGCATTCTTCCTGTAATGAAGTTATATCCACGGTATGTCGCACTGTAATATCATACAGAGTGGCTTCACTGTCCCTAAATATCCTTTGTGGATATTTAATAATATCCTAAATGCCCTCCCTCCTGACTCCTCACCACCACTGAAAGGAGCTTTTTGGATCTGAAACCATCTCCATAGTTTCCCTTTTTCTAGAGTGCCACATAGTTGGGATCGCAGAGTACGCAGCCTTTTCAGACTGACTGCTTTCACTTAGTAATATACCTTCAAGTTTCCTCCATGTCTTTTCAGGGCTTAATAGCTCATTTCCTGTGGTGTTGACTAATACTCTGTTCTTTGCATGTACCAGTTTATCCATTCATGTATTGAAAGACTTGCTATCGCTTCCATATTGTTGTGATTATGATTAAAGGTGCTATGAACATCTGTGTGCAAGTTTTCTGTTAGAGGTTAGTTTTCAGCTTCTTCAGGTAAATACCAGCAAGTGTGATTGTTAGACTGTAAGGTAAGAATATGTGTAGCTTTATAAGAAACCACCAAAGTCTTCGAAAGTGGCGGTATCATTTTGCATTCCCACCAACAGTGAAGAAACACTCCCCGTTTCTCCATATCCTCACCAGCCTTCAGGGGTGTCAGTGTTCTGGATTTTGATCATCTTGATAGGTGTGCACTGGTAGCCTGTTTTAATTTCCTCTTCGCTGACGACAAATGACATGGAACATCATTTCATATGCTGCTTGTCACCTGTATATTTTCTTTGGGGAGATGTCCAGATCTTTGGCCTATTTTTAATCAGATTGTCTCCTTACTGTTGAGTTTTCAGTGGTTTTGTATTTTCTGAGTGACAGTCCTTTGTCAGATATGACTTTTCAAACCTTTTCTCCCAGTCGTGGCTTGCCTTTTTGGCTCAGCTAAGGCTTGCGTTTTGAGGTCTTTCCCCATCCTGACCAGGTGTTTGTTCCTGGGCCCTTGTCCCCACGATGGAGGCGTGAAGTACTGGCTGTTAGCGGAGTCCTGCAGGTTTTGTGAGCTAGGCTGCTTGGCTTTTGTGGGACCCAGGCATGTCTCTGGGGGCTACTCCAGAAGGCTGGCTGGTGAGGTCCGCTGCTCCCTTGTCTCCCTGCACGCCTTTCCCTGGTGCTGATCTCAGCTGGATCCATGCTGAGCCTGGTCGTGGCTGGTTTCTGGGCAGTGTTCTCTGGCTTGTGTGTACCTGCCAGAGGGAGGGTGGGACACGGGGCTGGTGTGCCTCTTCATCCAGGTTCCACCCGCCAGTCTGGCTGGTGAGGCTGTGAGTGCCCCCAGCATCATCTTCCTGCTGCTGTGGTTGTGCCCCGAGGATGGGCTGCCGGGCTGAGCAAGGAAAACTGCGGGATGCTAAGGTACATCTCAGACAGACACGCATGACTGTTTTGGGGATGACCTGTGCAGTGTTTGGGAAATACACTAAAGAGATTATGCAAAAATGAATTTTTTTCTGAAACGCACATTTGATTGGGTATCATGTGTTTTATCTGGCAGCCCTACTCGGGCACTTTGCTGTGTCTGGGGGTACCTGTGGCTGTCACTCAGGTGTGGGTGTTCCTGGCATTGAGAAGGCTGGGCCCAGGGGTATTCTTAGTGCCTAGTAGTGCCCAAGATGGCCCTGCAGAGAATGTTCCAGCCTAGATCTGGGCTGTGCCAGCTGAGCAGAGGCTCACCATACGTCACCACTTCCTCTGCTGACCTGTCCCCCATTACTTAGCTGCAGCAGGGGCTGCAGACAGTCTGATTTGGGGTGGTGGGGCCCAGGGGTGCTTTGCAGCTTCGCTGGCCCTGAGGGGCTGAACGGCACAAGGCCATTTGCACAGGTAGCTCAGAAAAAAAGTGCCTGAGCCCAGAGCTTGTCCGTTCTCCACCCTCCTTCTCTTGAACCCTGTGGAACATTGGCCCCATGACTGAGATGGCATCAGCCTGGGGCCTGACTACCCTGGCACCCTGGTGGTCCCTTAACCAGCCCTTCCCAGGCCCCTGCCCCTGCTGGGCCTTTGCCCTCCTTGGGCGTGGTTTTACCTGCATCTCTCCCTCCTCCCCCTGGGGTTTACTTTCCCCTATGACCTCACATTCTCTCCATCCATGCCCATTTCTTCCTCTTGCCAGTATTTCATATTGTTTCTGTCTGCTTCCTTTATCAGAGACTTAGAAAATAGAAATACCTTCACATTCGGGGGGTGGGGGTACACATGGGCCAGCCACAGGGCACACGCAGGTTCTTCCAGATTTCCACGTGCTCACTTGTGTATAGCTCTGTGAGTTGACCACACATGTAGACCTGTGTGTCTTCAGTGAAGACAGAGCTCTTCCGTTAACTTTGAGGCTCGCTTCTGCCCTCTGGGCACACTGCCCTTCTCAGCCCCTCAGCCCCACAGCCACCCCCCTGCTCACTCTCCGTCTTTATGATCCTGTCATTCAGGACTGTCATACTAATAGAGTTTTCTGTTTCACTCACCTCGATGCCCTTTGGATTCATCAATAGTCTCTTCCTTTTCCTTGCTTAGTAGTATTCCACCGAGGGACTGGACCATGGTTTGTTTACCCATTCACCCACTGAAGGATATTTTGGTTTCATTTCTTGATTGTTAAGAATGACACTGCTTCTAATGTTCATGCCCAGGTTTTATGTAAACACCTGGGGTGTTTTCTAGGATAAGTGCCCGGGAGTGCAATGACTCGATTGTGTGGTCACTGCATCTTTAGTCTTGTAAAGCACTGCAGACTATTTTCTGGAATGTCTGTTCCATCTACATTCCTACCAGCAAGCTTGATTGATCCATCTTTTCTGCGTCCTCGTTGCCTTGAATGTTTTTATTTTAGCTATTCTGATAGTTGTGCTGTGGTATCTTGTGGTTTTAACTTGTCTTTGTGTCGTGATAAGCGACTTTGAATTTCTTTCCATGTGGTTATCTGAGGCAGCACCTTTGAACTCTTCTTTCTGGCAGTTTAGTTCCGTCTGTAAATGATGGGTTTCCCAGCCCTCAGGTGATCTCATTTTGAGCTTCTTGGAGGACTGTTTGGAGGGTGAGGCGATAAACCTGTCTTGCTGCTGCAGCCTGCTCTTTTCCACTTTCTTCACATGCTCGTTCCTGCACTTACTTGACCCTTGGCTGATAGTTAATGTGTATGGACCTGACAGTGTTTGTGCTGGAGGGTGAAGCCACAGAAATCAGTGCACCAAGCAAGCATCTTTTTTTTTTAAAAAAAATTTTGTTTTAGAAATTCTCTGGTGGCACAGTAGATAAGAAATCTGCCTGCCAATGCAGGGGACATGGGTTTGATCCCAGGTCCAGGAAGATTCCACGTGCTATGAAGCAACTAAGCCTATGCGCTTCAGCTACTCAAGTCCACACACCTAGAGCTTGAGCTCCACAAGAGGAGCCACTGCAGTGAGAAGCCATCACACCGCAACCGAGAGTGGCCTCCACTCACCGCAGCTGGAGAAAGCCCATGCACAGCAGCAGAGACCCAGCACAGCCAAAAATACATACATTTTAATTCTGTTTGTTTTAAAAAATATTCTTTATTTCTATTGTTTTGGCTGTGTTGGGTGTTAGTTGTGGCACACAGGATCTTTTCTTATGGCGCTTGGGCTCTTTGTCACAGAGCACGGGCTTCTCTCTAGTTGAGGCCTGCAGGCGATCTTAGTTCCCCAACCAGGGATCGAAGTTGAGCCCCCTGCATTTGAGGGCAGCTTCTTAACCCCTGGACCACCAGGCAAATCCCTCCCCTACCACCACCTTACACAAGCTTCTGTAGCTCTTTCCTTGGCCTGCGATTGACTTCTCCAGGGTAGCACTTTCCTGCCTGGGGAGATGGTCAGAGGCACAGCTGATGGGTCACAGTTGATGGCCTTTCTTTTTAATACATGCTCCTGAAGGTTTTACCCACTTCTCTGTCTCAGCTGCCATGCAGCTGTGGGTCCTTGTTCAAGCCACATCTGTAATCAGGACTCTAGCCACATACTCCTCTGGGTCCTAGACATCTTCACTTAGGGCCCCTCCATCACATCTGACAGCACGCTGGCCTCTCTGTGCCCATCTGTCCGTACGGGTCCCACCATCCATTCATCAGTGACACGAGGATCTGGGGTCATTCCACTGGATGTGGGCTGCCTGGAGTGGGAGTTAGGATGGCTCTGGGACCCTGATCAGGTTGCAGGGCTTCCCTGGGGGAGGTGGGAAGTGGGCATGGGCTGAGTGTGGCCTCACCATGCACCTCACCTGCATGGCTGTCTGCTGCCCTCCCAGCTCTTCCTGCCGGCCAGCACCCCTCCTGAAATCCACTGTGTGCCCTGACTGAGGATCCTTGACTTCTGGTGCTTCTCAGGGCTGGAGGTGGCAAATTCTGACTTTAGTGTGGCCGTCTGTGCCTTTCCACCTCACCTGGGCCACCGGACACCACTGTGGTCCCAAGGCCCCGCTTCGCGCCTGTCCGCCCCCCGCCCGGCTGTTTCCTGTGGTTCCCTCCCGGGTGGGGAGGGGTGCTGTGCTGTGCAGCGGTGCCAGGTGGTCCAGGGGGCTGGTGCGCTTGGGCGGCACAGCCACTCCAGCGGGGCCGACTCCAGGCACTTCCCACGATGTGCCTGCCACCCCCTCCTCTCCCCGCAGGCTCCCTGAGCGCGCCGGTGAACAGCCCACCTTCCTCCTGGAGTGCGACAGCTCGGTGCTCGATGAGCTGCAGAGGCACCTCTTGCTGCACAAGATCCGACGGAAGGTTACGGTGGAGCCGTGCCCGGAGCTGCGCGTGTGGGCCGTGCTGCCCTGCGCCCCCGGGGAGGCTGGCGGGGCGGCGCCGCTGCCCGAGAAGGCGACCTGCGCTGCCATCCTCACCCGTGATCCCCGGACTGCCTGCATGGGCTGGCGGCTCCTCTCGCAGGATGAGGGTTCAGCCCTGGTGCCCGGGGGCCGTCGCGGGGACCTCCAGGATTATCACCGGCACCGGTACCAGCGAGGTACGGACCTGGGGTGGGACCTGGGGAGGGGTTAGGTTAGGGGGCTGATGCTGGCCGGGGAGGAGGGGCCGGGTGGGGTGGGAGGGGACAGGAGGGGGTGTGACCTGGAGCCCTGGGAAGACTGCCTGGTGAGGCCAGGCACTGGGAGGTGTCAGGGGTTAGGGTCTTCTCTAGTGGGCAGTATTGAGGGCCAGACCAAGATGCTCACCCAGAGACCAGAGCAGGGGGTCGGAGTTGGGACCTGGAGGATGCGGAGGGACCTGGACGATTGTGGGGGTCAGATGGTGGGACTCCTACAGGCTGGCACCCCTGGCCACTCTGGGTTGAGCCCCCAGGTCTGGAGGACACCTCAAACCTCACCAAGCCTCTCCCCACCGCTGCAGGTGTTCCCGAGGGGGTGCACGACCTGCCCCCGGGAGTCGCGCTGCCCCTGGAGTCCAACCTGGCCCTCATGAACGGCATCAGCTTCACCAAGGGCTGCTACGTCGGTCAGGAGCTGACGGCCCGCACCCACCACATGGGTGTCATCCGAAAGCGCCTCTTCCCAGTACAGTTCTCAGGTGCCCTTCCTGGTGGCAGCGTCGCCCCCGGCACCCCTGTGCTCACCGAGTCAGGGCAGGCGGCCGGCAAGTACAGGGCAGGGCTGGGGGACGTGGGTCTGGCGCTGTTGCGGTCTGAGAAAATTAAGGGTCCTCTCCACATCAGAACCTCTGAGAACGGCCTTGTAGCCCTTACTGCGTCTGTGCCACACTGGTGGCCCACAGCCACCAAGTAGCCTCGCGTGCCCCTGGCTCCTGTGCAGGACCTCATCTACTGCACCCGCACTTCCTTGGGTGGCCCAGCTGAAAGAACACACCCTCGGAGGGTCCCCAGGCGTTTATGGGCCTCCCCAAGCTACTGACACAGCAGGGGATGCTCCTGCGTGCAGCCCGGGTGTTCCTAGCCTACCGTGCTTCCTGGGGATGGTCCTGTGCCCAGCGTGGCTGTCCCTTCCTGGAAGTTTTATGGCTGGAGCGTCAGGAACCCTCCTGAGGACTGAGGGTGGGTAGAAGTGAGTCCCACGCCTGCCTCTGTCCTGAGCAATGCCACAGCTTCCACCAGACCCTGGATGAGATGCCGAACCATATTGATCTGGAGGCGGTTCATCCATCAGCCGAGGCGGAATGTCCCAGGGTGCCTCCGGGCTGCCCACACCACTCAGCCTGCTGGGGCAGGGAGCGTCTCAGTGTTGGGGGTGGCTGAAGGGGCAAGTGGACTCTGGGAATTGTCTTACCATGTTGGCTAGGGGCGTCTGAAGGTGGGGATCCTGTGGGGCCAGGTGGGCTGGCAGAGTCTGTGAGCAGAGGCACAGGCGTTGCTCACCCCCACCTGAGCCCTCCCAGGCAGACCTCTGTGCTCAGAGGACCAGCTCGGGGAGCCCCAGTACCCTCTTATACCGCACCTCCACAGCTCTGGCCCCACGGTGGCGTTGGCAGTCCCTTCCTCCCCGCCCAAAGCCCTCCTGAGCTCAGGGTAGGGAGGGGCTGCCTTGGTGGCGGTGCCCAGGATGCAGATAAGAGCTTTTGCTTGCTGTACTTGCTGCTGTTTTCTGATGTAGTCATGTCTTCATAGTAAGAGGATGACTTACTTCCCCATTTTAAACCACTGACTTTCATTTTCCCCCTGCAATGTGAATCTCGTGGTTCCTGGGTGTCCTGCCTGATGCCCCAGAGTGGCTATTAAAGTGTGACCCACAACCAGCCCGTGTGGACCTCTGGCTTTCTTTCTTAACTGTATTTATTTATTTAAATGTTTATTGGAATATTGTTGATTTAGAGCGCTATGTTAATCTCTACTGTGCAGCCAAGTGAATCAGCTCTTCATACACATATATCCACCTGTGTTTTAGATTGATGTTTCCATGTAGGTCGTTATGTAGTATTGAGTAGAGTTCCCTGTGCTATACAGTCAGTCCTTATTAGTTGTCCCCCTGGTAATCACAGGTTTGTTCTCTACATCTGTGACTCGTATTTCTGTTTTGTAAATAAGTTCATTTGTACCATGCTTTTTAGGTTTCACGTATCATCTATGTCGTATGATATTTGTCTTTCTTTGTCTGACTCACTTCACTCAGTATGATGATCTCTAGGTCATCCATGTTGCTGCAAATGGCATGATTTCATTCTTTTTATGGCTGAGTGGTATCCCGTTGTGGGAGAAGGAAATGCAGCCCACTCCAGTGTTCTTGCCTGGAGAATCCCAGGGACAGAGGAGCCCGGTAGGCTGCCGTCCATGGGGTGGCGCAGAGTCAGACGCGACTGAAGCCACTTAGCAGCAGCAGCAGCAGTATTCCATTGTGTATGTACAACATCTTTATCCAGTCTTCTGTTGATGGACATTTAGGTGGCTTCCATGTCCTGGCAATTATAAAATAGTGTTGCAGTGAACACTGAGGTTACATGTATCATTTCGAATTATGGTTTTCTCTGGATGTATGCCCAGGAGTGGGATTTCAGGATCATACGGTAGCTCTATTTTCAGTTTTTTAAGGAACCCCTATACTCTTCTCCGTAATGGCTGTACCAATTTACGTTCCCACCGACAATGTAGGAGGGTTCCCATCTCTCTACACCCTCTCGTACTACTGTTGATAGGTTTTTTTTGGTGAGAGCCATTCTGACCAGTGTGAGATGACACCTTCTTGTAGTTTTGATTTCCGCTTGTCTAATAATTAGTGATGTTGAGCATCTTTTCGTGTGCTTTTTGGCCGTCTGTATGTCTCTTTTGATTGGGTTTTTTTTTTTGTTTGTTTTTTGTTTTATATTGGGCTACATGAGCTGTTTGTATGTTTTGGAGATTAATCCCTCGTCAGTGGCTTCATTTGCAGATGGATTCTTCCATTCTAGAGGGTTGTCTTTTCTTTTTGTTTATGGTTTCCTTTGCTGTGCAAAAGCTTTTAAGTTTACTTAGGCCCCCATCTGTTTATTTTTATTTTCATTACTCTAGGAGGTAACCTGGTCAGAAAAGAACTTGCTGAGGTTTATGTCAGAGTTTCACAGCATCTGGCCTTCTATTTAGGTCTTTAACCCATTTTGACGTAATTGTTGTGCATGGTGTTAGGTAGTGTGCCAATTTCATTCTTTTACACTGTACAGTTTCCCAGCGCCACATATTGAAGAGACTATCTTTTCTCTGTTGTACCTTTTTGTCTCCTTTATCATAGATTAGGTGACCATAGATGTTTGAGTTTTTCTCTGGGCCTTCTGTCCTGCTCCACAAATCTGTATTTCTGTTTTTGTGCCTGTACCATACTGTGTTTTGTTTGTTTGTTTTTGCCATGCCACGTAGCTTTGTGTATAGTCTGAAGTCAGGGAGCGTGATTCTTCCATCTCCATTTTTCTTTCTCAAGATTGCTTTAGCTCTTTGGGGTCTTGTGTTTCCATACAAACTGTAAAATATTTTGTTCTCTTTCTGTGAAGAATGCCATTGGTAATTTGATAGGGACTGCATTGAACCTGTAGATTATTTTGGGTAGCATAGTCATTTTGACAACATTGTTCCCTCCATCCAAGAATGTGGTATATCTCTCCATCTGTGTCATCTTTGATTTCTTTCATCAGTCTTACAGTGTTTTCTGAGTACAGATCTTTTGCCTCCTTAAGTAGGTTTATTCCTAGGTATTTTATTAATTTATTTTTTGATGCGATGATAAATGGGATTGTTTCCTTTATTTCTTTCTGATCTTTCATTGTTAGTTTACAGGAATGCAAGAGATTTCTGTGTATTATTTTGTATCTTGTTACTTTACGGAATTCATTGATGAGTTTCAGTAGTTTGCTGGTAGTGTCTTTAGGATTTTCTGTGTACAGTATTGTGTCATCTGCAAACAGTGACAGTTTTTCTTTTCCAATCTGGATTCCTTTTATTTCTTTTACTTCTCTGATTGCCATAGCTAGGACTCCAAAACTATGTTGAGTAAAAGTGGCGTGAGTGGACATCCTTGTCTTGTTCCTGAAATTAGAGAAAAGGCTTTCAGCTTTTCACCACTGAGTATGTTACTAGCTGTAGGTGACAAAGACATAAGGGGTTTGGCCAGTCCCATGAGGCAAGGCCCCCCTGAGGCAGGGAGACAGCCAGGCAGTGCCGACCCTCTCCCATTCCCCCAGACTGAGAGCCCGTGGTCAGGCTGGGTGGGGGCACTGTCCTGAGGTCCAGTCTCCTGAAGCGAACAGCATTAAGAAGGCAGAACATGCTGTGGACCGGAATGGGCTGGGTCCTCCTGACATACAAGTGACGCCTTTATCATGCACTGCCAGCCTGGGTCCTGACAGTGCTGCCAGGATCCGCGCTGCCAATTAAAAACACCGAGGGCTGCTCACCGCCAGTGAACGCCCAGAGCTGGGGACCGGGCATCCTCTCTGGGCAGTGGCACTTGTGGGACATCAGCTGCTTGGCCTGAGCATGAACTGCTGTGCCGGCGTGTAACCTGATGTGCAGTCATCAGTTAAATGAGAAAGGAGATGCGCCGCGGTGTTTCAAGTGCGGGCAGCTTCCGAGTCACGCGCTGCCTTGGAGGTCATGTGACCTGTAAATGTTCTCAGGGTTCTGCAGGCAACTGAGGCCTTACATTATTGGGTTCAGATCCAAAGAAGTACACATTCCGTATTCTACCTCAGTATTTTTCAAAGGAGGCTGCCACACAACAGTAGTGATTCCTTGAAAAAACCAAGTTGGTTTCCGCAGAAACACTAGAGCTTACAGGAAGCTGTGAGTTTTAGGAACTTTCACACCAGTATCTTGATGTCCATGACCAGAGAGGATCAGCTAGTGTTTAATCTTCATATTTGTTTCCAGTTTCATAAACAGTGATCACTGTGAGAGCTGATGTAGACACTCAGGAAGGTCTTTGCTAGTTTTCCCGTCAGCTTTAGTTTGTTCTGTAAAGAGTATGAAGTTCTGAAAATTAGCTGTCATAGTTAAAAAAAATTAGTCCTGGGGTAGTAGTATTTCTAGAAGCCTGGCAAATGCAAATACAAACCTTTCTTCACAGACCCATGTCCTACTCAGGTTTCACAGAGAATAGTTCTAAGGGACATACCTTTGTTGTTAGAAAACCGAAACACCTAGAAACACTGATTTAACCCAAAAAGAAACAAGAGTCATCAGGAAAACAGTAGAACCCAACCTACAAATTTTCAGATATTGAAGTAACCAGACATATAAAATAAATATATTTCGTATATTTAAAGAAATAAAATAAGGCACTCAAGTATTAGTAAGAAGTGAGAGATTATAAAATGATTAAGCAAATCATATAAACAGATCAAAGAGAACTAGAAATAAACATGCTTCTTTAAAGGGATCTCTGGATGTATGAAAGAGAGAAATGGACAGGAGAGTGGAGAGAAGATTTAATGTAATAACATAATGGTCTAAATGGAATTACAGATGGATAGAAAAGAACATGGGGCAGAGGAAAAAAATAATGGCTGAGAATTTTCTAGACTTGATGGAAGTTGTTGCTTCTTAGGTTCAGAAAGCCTAGTGGCTTTCTGTAGCTATAACTTGTCACGTCGTAGTGAAAGTCTAGAATCCCAAAAATAAAGGGAAGATCTTCACAAAGAAGTCGGTAGCAATAAAATATTTAAAAGTGATTTATCAAAAGTAGCAGTGGAAACCAGAAGGAAAGTGAATAATACGTTCATTGTACTGAGAGAAAAATGGATGTGTGCGTGCTAAGTCGCTGCAGTTGTGTCCTGCTGTTGGCGACCCTATGGGCCGTGGCCCACCAGGCTCCTCTGTCCATAGGATTCTCCAGGCAGGAATACTGGAGTGGGTTGCCATGCCCTCCTTCAAGGGGTCTTCCCAACCTAGGGACCAAACCTGAGTCTCTTACCTCTCCTGCATTGGCAGGTGAGTTCTTTACCACCAGTGCCCCCTGGGAAGTCCTGGTCAACCTAGAATTGTATACCCAAAACTGTCATTCAAGAATGAGGCGGTTTCATGTTACTGTATGGCAAAACCAACACAATAAAGTAAAGAAACTTAAAAAATAAAAAAATAAAAAGCAACCCCAGATGATTCCAGTATATAACCAAGATTGAGGTTATACTCTGATCTCGCCCCTCCCTGCCCTGGCCCCACCACCTTGTTCATGAGGAGGCAGAACCGGAGAAGGGGGTAACATGATTTGCACAAGGTCACAAAGCCCGGAAGCTACCAGGCCGGTACCAAAACCCAACCAAAAAAGAAAAAAAAGAATGAGGTGTGAAATAAGTCAGTTTCATCTGAGATACTGTGGTTTTTAGTAAGAAATAGGTATTTGATCTTGTCCTTAATCCTGGCACACACTTCCTAAAGTTTTTGAAATTTCCTAAGTGATAAGAGTGGTAGAAGTATGTTAATATTTATAACAAGCTCCCGTCCACCACACCAGAGTTTATGTTAATGAGATGACTTTCAGAAGGACTCTAAGGGTGGGGGTTAGTTGTTAGATTAGAAGGCCTGAACTGAAAAGTCCCACTCTCTGATCTCTGGGAAGGGGAGAGAGGCTGGAGGTTGAATGAGTCACCAAAGGACAATGATTTAATCAGTCATACCTCTACAACGAAGCCTCCATAAAACCCCAAAAGGATGGGGTTTGGAGAGTGTCCAGGTAGGCCGAAGAACTGGTTTCATAGAGACCATATCCTTTGACAAGTTTTATCTAAAAAGATACCAATAACGAAAAGATAATTAAAATCCTTTATCACTTGAATGTTAAGAAAATCACATCTGAATACCTCATGGGTCAAAGAAAAATGTCCTCACAAATTACCAGCTACTTGGAATGATCATGAAAATAGAACAAAATTTGGCTGTGGGTGTATATTAGGGGTAACTTCGTAGCCTTTAAAAGTGTGCCTCTGACTAAAGAAGTTAGCAAAATAGCAACATAATAGACTCAAAGAAAGTAAAAAGAAGACAATAATAAACAGGAAAGACGTAAACAAAGCAGAGGCGCAACAAGACCAAGTATTTGTAATTAACAGGATGATGGGGGTGGGCTTCAAGGAATGCAGGGCGCTGGGTCTGCACTCTCCCTCTACTCAGCCTTTTCTGAAAAAAAAAAAACAACAACAAACCCTGTCTTTTCACTGGACTGCTGTCTTTTCCTTGCCATGCTCCCCTTTCCAGCTGGTATTGCAGGTAATTTGATTCTCCAGAAGCTCACTTTTAAAAAAACAACTGGATCATACTGTGTTTTATTTTGTTTATTTTTAGTCGGAAGATAGCTGCCTTCCAGTGCTGTGTTGATTTCTGCCGTACAAAAACGTGAATCAGTCAGAAGTATACATCTGTCCCCTTCCTCTCGTGCCTCTCTCCCTCTCCACCCCCTACCATCCCACCCTCTAGGTGTCACACTGGCTTGAGCTCCCTGTGTTACAGAGCAGCTTCCCACGAGCTCTGTATTTTACATATAGTAATGGATATGCTTCAATGCTATTTTCTCAATTCGTCCCACTCTCTCCTTCCCACACCATGTCCACAAGTCCGTTGTCTACGTCAGCATCTCCATTCCCACCCTGCAAATAGGTTCATTAGCACCATTTTTCTAGATTCCATATACATGCATTAATATATGATATTTGATTTTTCCTTTCTGACCTCAGTCTGTGTAACAGCCTCTGTGTTCATCCACCTCAGTTCAGCTGACTCACACTTGTTCCTTTTTATGGCTGAGTAATATTCCATTGTACATATGTACCACACTTATTTATACATTCATCTGTCACTGGACATCTAGGATGCTTCCATGTCCTGGCTGTCGTAAATAGTGCTGCAGTGAACATTGGGGTGCACGTGTCTTTGAGTTACAATTTTCTTAGGGTATGTGGTCTTATTTAAAAATTTGTACTTTGTCTCATTTTCTTCCTAGTTCTGTGTTGCTTCTCTGTGTAGTTAATGTTGTTAATATGTCGATTTTGTAGTTAATGTTGTTAATATGTCAATTTTGTGTCCTGTATTTTACCCCCACGTTTCATGAGTTGTTGTCTGCCTGTCTTCACCATGGATATTTATTGTGGCTTCCAGTATTTGGATGTTGCTTGGTTCACTCAGCTCGGCCACTGATGGGCTTGTGGTATGTTTTCTTTGTACTTTTTCTCTTTAGATGATAATGTTTTGCTTTATTTCTTCCAGATAAGTCTTGTGGAATGATTTCCTTTTGACTCTTTGCCTGCATTTCAGATTTCATGGTTCCCTATGGTCCCAGGCAAGATGCTCACTACCTCGTAGGTGGCACTCAACCAGCTGTGCTGTGTTCTTTATGTGGCACTGGTTCCAGGAGTATTTATAAAATAGATTTGAGAAAAATTACCCAGTGGGAAAGCTGCGACTGAGTGGGATGGAGACCCCATTTTAAGAGGCTGCTACCAAGAGCTTATACCTGATGCCCCCAGCATATCTGAGTGGAGGCTGGCAGATGCTGACCCCTCTTCCCCTTTATGTTTAGGCATGTTTCCAACATTTTATTATGGAAAAATTCAACACAGAAAGTGAGATTTTTGCAGTAGACACACCTTCTGCATGCACAATTCATGTCAAGCTTCTGCTAGGCCTTTTCCTTTGGGTATCAATTCCCGACCCTAATCCTCTAGCCACCCCCTGCCCCTTAGCCTTTCTTAATTTTTGATACATTTCCAAGCGAGTGGCAGCCCTCAGCCATACCCACCCCTAATGCCTTCATCAGCATCGTTTACAGTTCTTTTTTTATTTCCTCTTGGAAGTAAAATTAGCATATGGTAAAATGCACAAATTCTGAAGTTTGCTGAATTCTGAAAAATGCATACGTTGTGGTTGCTCTCCCCTGCCCCTGCCCAGTCAGGTTGTATGCCCCAACCATCCCAGACATGCTGAACCTGCTCTAAAGCTTCACGTCGTCGGTGGAATCGATGGTCCTGCACTTTCAAGGGAGGTTTTGTTCTTAGCACATTTTTGAACCTCCCCCATGATGCCTGTGTCTGGCGCAGTCCTTTTATTGCTGAGTAGTGCTGGTTGAGTGGATGGACCACAGTTAGCTTCTCTGTCTCCTATCGAGGGACCCCCAGGGTGTTTGCCGTTTGGGCTGTTATGAGGAAAGCAGCAGTGGGCATTACAAACACTGACCAGATCATCTGTAAAAATAGAACTCTGATCTACAGCCTTTGGCCACCTGCCCAGAAAAACCAACCCTCCATCTCCATTAGCCAGCCCAGGAAGCCAGCCTGCTATAGCTGGACTCCCAGGATATTAGCCTGCCATTTCCCACAATAATCCAGGCAGCCAAACAATAATTCCTATAATTCGTCATCAGCTCCAAGCCACAGGAGTTGATCAATAACTGCTGCTTCCTTTTCTTTTTTTCCTGCTTCCAACTTGGAACCAACCAGAGAAAGCCAAATATACCCCCCGACCCATCCCCAGGACACCGCATCTCTGGTCTGCTGCTCCAGCTCCCCAGGCCCACAGCCTCTGTAAGCACACTGGGGCCTTCCCTTATTCCACCGGGAAGCTCTGCGGCCTCTGACTGCTCATGACTCCCTTACTGCAGCGAACTCTGAGCAGATGGCCTCTGCCCATTCTCTGCTCTGGCAGCCTGTGTCATTTCCATGCTCCACCAAGCCCTTTGTGGACACAGGCTTTCAGCTGGTCAGGGTGGTGCCTAGAGGTGCGTCTGTGGGGCTGCATGTATGAGGGAGCTGCGGACATTCTGCCACAGTGATCAGTCCGGTTTATGCTCCTACAACACCTCGTGCTTGCCAACATCTGGTGCTGTCAGTCTTTCTAATTCTGTTTGGAGATTTCGTGTTTACATTTCACAGGTCTTGGTCAGATGCCTGGCTGTCCTGAGGGGGATCTGGGGGAGCCTTCCTTTCCTCAACCTGGGGGGAACCCCCTTCCTCTCTCTGTGATCTGGGCTCTTAACCAACTTAGTGTCCTTGTCTTCAGTTTGGTTTCAAATGATGTTGCTTCAGTTCGGTCACATTAGTGTTTGCGGCAAAAATGAATCATTTATGAATAAATTTTATGTCAGAAATTTCAAAATCAGTTCGTCAGGGAAATGAGTGGCAGCAGGGGCCCTGTTGATGAAAAATCTGGAGATTGCTGAGTACTGATCCACGTTTCATTCATTCATTCCTCCAATCATTCAACAAATTGCGTGCCTACAAACCATAAAAGTAAAATGCAAAGCATACTGGATTGCCATAGCCCTGTGGTCAAGAATGAAGCAGAGGATGGTATGGGATGTGTGCAGAGATGGGGTGCCTTGGGGGGATGGGCTGTCTCCTGCTTTATATGGTAGGACAAGGCTATTGGGGGCATGGGGCATGTGCAAGGATGGGGTGCCTTGGGGGGACTGGGCTCGTGTGGAGTTTGGGTGCATGTGGAGATGGAGCAGGGTTGGGGCAATTAGGGGGCAGGATGAGTGCAGAGTCAGAGCACAGTGAGGGGACAGGGCAAGCGTGGGGTTAGAGTGTGGGATCAGGGAGCACTGGGGTGACAAGGAGAGTGTGCTGTTGTGCGTGCGGACACCAGGTGCATTTGGGGACAGGGCAAGGTCAGGGTGCATTGTAGAATTTGGGGTACATGCAGTGACTGGGTACATTGGCGGGGGGTAGGATGGGGCTGAGGTGTATGGGAATATGGAGCACATTGGGAGGATTGGGCACATGAAGGGCAGGGGTAAGAGCGGCACGTGTGTTGTGCTGGGCAGAGGACACAGCAAGGAAAGGCCTGGAGACTACTGCTCATCTGAAATATCCTTCAGATAGTCGAGGCCAGTGCAGCTTGAGGCAGGATTATGGGAGATCACAGTGGGAAGAGCCCACTAGGGGTTTGTACAGGGCCTGCAGTATCCTAGGGCAGAGTGGGGGTTGAAGGAGATCCCCTGTCCCTGGGTGATGGGCAAGGGGGTGCCAGAAGAGTGGGCAGAACTGGGTTTGTCTTAAAGCACACGGGGCTTGGAGGAATTGGAGGGTTGTGCAGCAACTGTCCTGATGGGCGTGGGGGCAGTTAGGTGTTCAGTAGGGGTGGGTGGCGGTGGTCTGGAGGTCGTGAGTGCAGAGGGGGTGCCTCCAGGGGGTGTAGACTGGTGCAGAGGCGCACCACGGGGCAGGGCTGCTCACAGACACCCCTGGCCCAGGGCCGTGAGTCTGTGCAGCCTCTCCTGACCTGCCGCATCATCTTGGGCTGGGCTGCTTTATTCAGTGGAGGTTTTTATGGAGATCACTGTGGTTGTAAGACATAATACCGAGAGGTGCCAGTACCCTTTACCGGTTTCTCCCCATGATAACTTGTAGCAAAAATGTGCTACAATATCACACCGCCCACTGGCCTTACTCTGCTCTCACTGTCTTCTTTGTGCTCATTTGTGATAGGTGTTGAGTTCTGTGCCACTTTATCACATGGGGAAGTTAGTGTGTCAGCTAGAGTCAAGATACAGAACATCTCCATCCCGTGTTGACCTGTCCCTAACTCCTGACCACCACCAATCTTTCATTTCTAAAATACTGTCATTTCAAGAATGTTATGTTAATGAGCATTTAGTGGTATACTAGTGACGTATAGTAGTACACCTGTGTGTTGACGTTTCCCCCCTCAGCATCAGTCCCTGGAGATCTGTCCAGGTTGCTGCTTTGTCCGTTGTTAATTCCTTTTTGTGGTTCAGTCTAATTCCATGGTGTGAACTACCACAGCCTGTTTAACCATCCACCTGTTCAAGGACGTTCGTGTTGTCTCCGGTTAGGAGAGATAACAACTCAAGCTGCTGTAAACATTCATATGCAGGTTTCTTGTGAACACAGGTTTTATTTCTTTGGGATGAATGCCCAGGAGAGCAATGGCTGGGCCATATGTTAGTTTCATGTTTAATTTTATAAGGAGCTGCACACTTTTCCACAGTGGCTATGCCGCCTTGTACTCCTGCCAGCAATGTGCCAGGGATACAGTTCCTCTGCATCATTGCTGGCGTTTGGGGTTTTCAGTGTTTTTAATTTTCTGACAGGCATGCAGAGGTATCTCCTGATATTTTTACTTTGAATTTCCTTGATGGCTACTGATGTTGAACCTCCTTTCATATGCTTGTTTGCCACCTATGTATGTATCCTCTTTGGTGACGTGTCTCTTCATGAATTTTGTCCTTTTTCTAATTGAGGGGTTTAATTTTTACTGTTGAGTATGTGTTTCAATAACCGTCATTTGTCGGATGTGGTGGATGTGCATTTGCGGTAGTTCTGTTTCATACCTTCCAGCAAACACTGAATTAGTGAATACTAAACCACTTCTCCTGCAGAAGTTTTTTGTCAACGGTCAATAGAGATCTTTATTTTATATGTGTTTCTTTTTAAAGCACGTGATTTCACGTGTGTTGCTGGTTCATTAACATTGAACTCACAGCCAACAGCATTATAACTTGGACTTCAATGAAGTCCATCTGACGTATTATCTTCGTAAGGCACACTGCAGCCTTCTTGTGCTCAGGAACATAGAAAACACTTCCGCTCTATGCTTGGGGGTCATTTGAAACAGCGAAAACCACAAAAAGTACAACAATTTAAAAAATGTGGCAATAAACCAATTATGAAAAGGATATTTGTTTACAGCCTGAGCGCTGGGACACAAAGGCAGAGTATGTCTCGTTCTAGGAATATGGGCATTGGGAGAGTTGGGTTTTTACTGCTCTGGGCATGTCTGCAGACTGTGAAAGCACCTCAAGTATTGATTTTGGGGTCACAAGTAAACTTAGGGAGTAGGCAAATTTGAAAACAAGAGTACCAAGGGTAATAAAGATTGTGTGGTTTGAAATACAGTTATCTATCGCTTGGCCCTGGCGGGGGGGGGGGGGCTTGGTTCCAGAAAATGAAACAGGAAGTGAAGTCGCTCAGCCATGTCCGATTCTTTGCGACCCCATGGACTGTAGCCCACCAGGCTCCTCTGTCCATGGGATTTTCCAGGCAAGAGTACTGGAGTGGGTCACCATTTCTTTCTCCAGGGGATCTTCCCAACCCAGGGATTGAACCTGGGTCTCCCACATTGCAGACAGGTGCTTTACCTTCTGAGCCACCAGGGAAGCCCTCAAATAACTATCCTAGATTTTATATTGGGCTTCCATGGTGAAGTGAAAGTGAGAGTTGCTCAGTTGTGTCCAAGTCTTTGTGACCCCTTGACTAAGTCCATGGAATTCTCTAGGCAAGAATACTGGAGTGGGTAGCTTTTCCCTTCTCCAGGGGAATCTTCCCAACCCAGGGATTGAACCCAGGTCTCCTGCATTGCAGACAGATTCTTTACCAACTGAGCTATCAGGGAAGCCCTTGCTTCCAAGACCTCCTTGAATACCAAAATCTGAGGATGTTCAAGTTCCTTAAACGAAGTGGTGCATATAATTTATGCACATCCTCCTGTATACTTAATTTATTTTCACTGAGGTGTAGTTGATTTACAATGTTAGTTTAAGGTGTACAATATAGTGATTCAAAATTTCTGTAGATTATACTCCACTTAAAGTTATGAACTATTGGCTGTACTCCTTGCGTTGTACAAGATACCTTTGTAGCTTGTTTTATTACATAGCAGTCTCTGCTTCTTAATCCCCTACTGCTATACTGCCTTTTAACCACTAGTTTGTTCTTTACATCTGTAAATCTGTTTCTCTGTTACATTCATTCATTTTATTTTTTGTTTTCATACCTGAGTGGTAGTATATACAGTATTCATCCTTTTCTCTCTGATTTATTTCACTGAGTATAATACCCTTAAGTTTATCCATGTTGTTACAAGTGACAAAAATTTATTTTTTTTGTGGCTGAGTAGTCTATTGTATATATGGATGCCATCTTTATCCATTCGTCTGTTGATGGGCATTTAGGTTGCTGTCTTATCTTGGCTATTGTAAATAATGCTACTGTAAACAGTGAGGTGCATGTATCTTTTCAAATTAGTGTTTTCATTTTCTCTGGATATTTACCCAGGAGTGGGATTGCTGGATCATGTGGTAGTTCTCTTACTAGTATTTTTCAAGGAATCTCCATACTCTTCTCCACAGTGATCCCACCACTTCACATTCCCACCAGCAGTGTACAAGGACTCTCTTTCTCCACATCCTCACCAGCATTTGTTATTTGTGATCATTTTGATGCTAGCCATCTGACAGGTGTGAGGTGTCTTCTTCCAAAGAAGGCATATGTTTTCTTCTGGTCTTACATTTAGGTTTTTAGTCCATTTTGCCTTTTTGTTTAATCATTATTGAGTCTTTATTTTATTTTCATCAAACATTCTTTATCATGTTTACCTAACATTTTAAAAAACCTTTAATTTTACATTGGAGTATAGTTGATTAACAGTGTTAACATTAGGTTCCAGTGTACAACAGAGTGATTCAGTTTTATGTACACACACACACATATATACTTTTTAGGGTTTATTTTGTATATGGTATGAGAAAATGTTCTAATTACATTCTTTCACATGTGTTTGTCCAGTTTTCCCAAGACCACTTATTGAAGAGACTGATTTCCCCCTATTATATTGGGTTGGCCAAAAAGTTTGTTTGGGTTTTTCCGTGAAATTATAGAAAAACCCAAGAAAAATTTTTGGCCAACCCAATGTATCCTTGCCTTCCTTGTCACAGACTAATTGATCATGAGTGCATGTGTTATTTCTGTGCTGTCTGTTCTGTCCCTTTCATCCTAAGTGACTGTCTTGTGTGAATACTATGCTATTTTGATTATTATACTTTTGTAATTAGTCTAAAGTTAGGAAGTGTGACACCTCTAGCTCTGTTCTTCTTTCTCAAGATTGTTTTGGCTATTTAGAGTCTTTTGTGTTTCCATACAAATTTTAAAGTTAGTTGTTCTATTTTTTTGTTTGTTTGCTTCATTCTTTTATTTTTTTCTTTTTAAAAAATTTCATTAATTTTTTTTTTACTTTACAATATTGTATTAGTTTTGCCATGCATTGACAAGAATCTGCCATAAAAAATAAATAAATAAAGTTAGTTGTTCTAGTCCTATGAAAAATGCAATTGGATTTTTATAGGGATTGCATTGAATCTACCTTGGGTAGTATGGTCATTTTAAACAATATTAATTCTTCTGATCCAAGAACATGAATTTCCATCTATGATATCTTCAGTTTTTTTCATCAATGTCTTACAGTTTTCTGACTGTGTGTCTTTTACCTCCTTAGGTAAGTTTATTCCTAGATATTTTATTCTGTTTGATTCAATGGAAAATGGGACATTTCCTTAATTTCTCTTTCATGTAGTTCATTGTTAGGTATAGAAGTGCAACTGATCTCTTTCTTCCGTCCTCCCTCCCTCCCTCATGCTCTCCTTTCCTTCCTTCCTTCTATTCCTCTTTTCTTCTTTCCTGCTTTTTGGCCATGCTGGGTGGCATGCCGGATCTTAGTTCCCTGACCCTCAGAGATCAAACCTGTGACCCTTGCAATGAAGTGTGGACTCCTAACCACTGGATCACCAGGGAAACCCCCACTGATTTCTATATATTAATTTTGTATCCTGCAACTTTACCAAATTAATTGATGAGTTCCAGTATTTTTTTTTTTTTTTTGGTGATGCCTTTAGGATACTCTACATCTAATATCATGTCATTTGCAAGCAGTAACCGTTTTATTTCTTTCTTTACAATTTGGATTCTTCTTATTTCTTTTTTCTTGTCTGATTGTTATGCTTAGGACTTTCAGTACTATGTTGAATAAAAGCAGTGAGAGGGCATCCTTGTATTATTCCTTATCTTACTGGAAATGCTCTAACTTTTACCATTGACTATGATACTACATGTTGGCTTGTTATGTATGTCCTTTATTATGTCCTTTATTATAGAGGGTATATTCCCTCTATACCTATTTTGTGGGTTTTTAAAATCATAAATGGATGTTGAATTTTGTCATATAATTTTTATTCTTCAATTTGTTAATGTGGTATATCACATTGATTGATAGGTAGATATTGAAACTTTTGCATCTCTAGGGTAAATCCCACTTGATCATGGTGTATGATCAATCCTTTTAATGTATTGTTGAATTTGGTTTGTTAATATTTTGTTGAGGATTTTTTAATCCATATTCATTGGTGATATTTACATGTAGTATTTTTTAATGCCTGATACCTGTGTATTATTTTGATATCAGAGTGATGCTGGCCTCATAAAATGAATTTGGAAGCCTTACTTCTTCAGTTTTTTGTAATAACTTCAGGAGACTAGGTGTTAACTCTTCTCTAGATATTTGACAGAATTCACTTGTGAAGCCATCTGGTCCTAGGCTTTTGTTTGTTGGAAGTTTTTTAAATTACTGATTCAATATCATTATTGGTGCTTGGTCTGTTCATATTTTGTATTTCTTCCTAGTGCAATCTTGAGAGAGTATACTTCTCTATTTTGTTGGTGTATTGCTATTTGTAGTAATCTCTTATGAGTCTTTGTGTTTCTGTGGTGTTGATCAGTAACTTTTCCTTTTTTCATTTCTGATTTTATCAGTTTGTGTCCTCCTTTTTTTTCTTTTTTTGATATGTCCTGCTAAAGGCTTATCAATTTTGTTTATCTTTTCAAAGATTGCATTCTTAGTTTCTTTGCTCTTTTCTATTGTTTTAAGTCTCTGTTTCATTTGTTTCTGCTCTGATATTTATGATTTCTCTTCTTCTACTAACTTTGGGATTTTTATGTCTTTCTAGTTCCTTTAGGCATAACATTAGGTTGTCTATTTGAGATTTTTTTTTTCCCCAAGGTAAGCTTATATTGCTTTACACTTCTTTCTTAGAACTGCATTTACTGCATCCTGTAGATTATGGATCATTGTGTTTTCATTTTCATTTGTTTCCAGGTATTTTTTAATTTCATCTTTAATTTCTTCAGTGATCCATTGGTTGTTTAGTAGTATGTTGTTTAGCCTCCACATTTTCTGTTTTGGTTTTTTTAATAGTTAATTTTTAGTCTCAGAGCATCGTGGTCAGGAAAGATGCTTCATTTGCTATCAGTGACCGTAAGTATGCTGAGACTTGTTTTGTGACCTAGAATGCGATCTATCCTGGAGAAAGTATATTTTGCTGCCTTTGGATAGAATGTTCTAGATACATCTGTGGAGTCCATCAGGACTAAAGTGTCAGTTAAGGCTAGTGTTTCCTTACTGACTTTCTGTCTGGATGATCTGTCCGTTATAGTCTCCTGGTATTTCTGTGTTGCTGTCAATCTCTCCCTTTATGTTCGTTAATATTTGCTGTATGACTAAGTGTTCCCATGTTGCGTGCGTGTATGTTTATATTATATCTTCTTGGGTTGATCCCTCGATCGTTCTGTTTTGTCCTTCTTTGTCTCTTGTTCTGCTCTTTGTTTTCAAGTCTGTTTTCTCTGATACGGTTACTGCTACCATGACTTTCTTCTGATTTCTGTTTGCATGGAATACTTTTTTCCATTCCTTCACTTTTGGTCTGTGTGTCTCTTTAGATTTGAAGTGAGTTTCTTGTAAGCAGCATATGTATGGGCCTTATTTTTGTATCTAGTCAGCCAACTTACATATTTTGATTGAAGCACGTAGTCCATTTACATTTAAAGTAATTAAATATATACTTATTGCCATTTTGTTAATTTTGGGGAACTTTTGTTTTTGTAGTTCTTTTTTGTTCCTTCCTTCTTTTATTCTCTTCCCTTGTGATTTGATAACTATCTTTAGTGTTATATTTGGATTCCTTTCTAAACCTTTGTGTGTGAGTATCTATTATCGAGCTTTGGTTTGCAGTTACCATGAGGTTTATATATCTGAAGACCTTGCATGTTTACTACCCTTCCCCACAATTACTGCTTCTGACGCCGTATTTTACATCTATGTGTTTAATGTATCTCATAACTACTGCTTGGGCTTCCCAGGTGGTGCAGTGGTAAAGAACCCACCTGCCAATGCAGGAGAATCAGTAGATGATGGAGCAATTTCTGGGTTGGGAAGATCCCCTGGAGAAGGAAATAGCAACCCACTCATTATTATTCCATGGACAGAAGAGCTTGGGGTCTCAAAGATTTGAACATGACTTACCACACACACACACACACACACAGAATTACTATTGTGGATATAGATGATTTTACTGCCCTAGTCTCTTAACCTTCTTACCAGCTTTATCTGTGGATTATTATTATTATTATTTTGGCCATGCCACACAGCTTGTGGGATCTTATTTCTAGGGACTGAACACAGGCCCTTGGCAATGAAATTGCCTAGTTCTAACTGCTGGACAGCCAGGGACTTCCCAATATATGTGATTGATTTAATTACTTTATATTTGCTTTTACCAATGAGTCTTTCCTTTCACAATTTTCATTTTTCTAAGTATAGTCTTTCTTTTTTTTTTGTTTAGAGATTTAACATTTTTTTTTTGTAAAGCTGACTTGGTAGTATTGAACTCGTTTAGCTTTTGCTTATTTGTAAAACTTCTGATTTTGCTATCAAATCTGAATGAAAGCCTTGCCATGTATTCTTTTAATTTTTAAGGAAAGTTGTTTTGAATTTTGTCTCTTGTATTTATGTATTTATTTGTTTATGGCTGTTCCTGCCCTTAGTTGCTGTGCAGGCTTCCTCCAGCTGCAACAAGCAGGGCTGCTCCCCAGGCTCCGTGCATAGGCTTCCCACTGTGGTGGTCTCTCCCGTGCAGCCCATGGACTCTAGAGTGCACAGGCTCTAGGGTGTGTGGGCTTCATTGTTTATGGCATGTGGGCTCTGGAGATGCAGCTCACTGGCTCCAGAGTACAGGCTCAGTAGTCGCGCATGGGCTTAGTTGCCCCATGGCATTTGGAGTCTTCCTGGACCATAGATTGATTCTTGCATTGGTGATCAGATTGTTTATCACTGGACCATGGGGCAAGTCCAGGGTGGAGTGTTTTGGGTTGTAAGTTTTTCCCTTTCAGCACTTTAAATAACTCTTCTGATCTGCAGAGTTTCTGCTGAAAATTCAACTGATAGCCTTAAATGAGTCCGCTTCTATATAACCTGTTGCTTTTACCTTGTTGCTTTTAATAGTCTGTGTTTAACTTTTCCCATTTTAATTGCAAGGTGTCTTGGTGTTCTCCTCTTTGGGTTGATATTGTTTGGGACTCCTTGTGCTTCCTGGACCTGGATGTGTGCTTCCCTAGGTTAGGGAAGTTTTCAGCTGTTGTCTTCAAATATGTTCCGTGATCTTTTCTCTCTCTTCTTCTGTGACTCCTATGAGACAAATGTTAGCTTGATGTCTTTTCAGAGGTCTCTTAAACTGTCCTTCTTTCTTTTTTTTTTCTCTTCAGCCTCAGTGATTTCCACCACACTTCTTCCATCTCTCTTATCTGTTCCTCTGTATCATTTAATCCACCATTGATTCCTTCTAGTATATTTTTCATGTCAGGTATTGTATCTCCGTTTCACCCTTTATATTTTCTAACTCTTTTTAAAAATGCCAACTTCTCATTCTTTTCATCCATTCTTCTTCTGAGTTCTTTAATCATTTTTGTGCTCATTACCTTGAACTCTTTTTTCAAAAATTATTTTTATTTATGTGTTTGGCTGCGCTGGATCTTAACTGTGACGTGTGGGATCTAGTTCCCTGACCAGGGATTGAACCTGGGCCCCCTGCATTGCAAGTGCAGTCATAGCCACTGGACTACCAGGGAGGTTCCACCTTGAACTCTTATTTTGGGTAGATTGCCTGTTTCCACTTTACTTAGTTCTTATTCTGGAGTTATCTTATTCCTTCATTTAGAACATGTGCCTCTGTTGCCTCATTTTGACTGATTTACAGTTTTTATTTCTATGTATCTGGTATGTTGGCTGTGTTTCCTGACCTTGGGTAACCCAGGATGGTCCTCTGTAGGAGACATCCTATTCATCTCAGCAGTGCACTCCCCCCGACTCCGGTCACCAGAGCTGTATTCTCTAGGGTGCCCCTTCATAAGTGCTTCTGTTGTGGCAGACCCTTGTGTTGTGGGTGGTCTGGTAAGTGTGACCGGCCCCCAGTCTGGTTGATTGCCTGACTCTGCATGTGAGGAGGCTGCTGACTGCTGGCTAGCAGAGCCTAGTCTACAGGTGGCTGGATGAGGAGCCCCGAGGCTTCTGAGGCTAGTGCTGGCTCACTGGTTGGTCCAGCTGGATTCTGGGGTTTTGGGGCCAGTGTTCCTGGATCTAGTGCTGGCCTCCAGTGAGTGGGGCTGTTTCCTGACTTGGCTGACTGCAGGTTCTGCATGTCCTAAGGCTGGTGCTAGCCTGGTGGTGGGTGGGACTGGATCCTAGGGGATTGGCTGAGAAGTCCACAGTATCTCAGAGCTGGTATTTGCCTGCTGGTTGGTGGAGCTGGGACTTAGGGGCTCCTGTGGCTGGTGTCTGCCCACTTCTGGGTAAAGCTGGGTCCTGATGCTAGTGCCAGTCCCCTGGTGGGCAGAACTGGGTCCTGAAATCTCTGGCTGCAGGGGCTTGGTGATCCTGGCGCTTATGTTGTCGTCCTAGTGGGCAGAGCTGCTTCCTGACACAGCTGGCTGTGGGGTCCAGGATTTCCTGAGACTTGGGTCAGCCTGCTTGTGGGTGGAACAAAATCCTTGGGCAGCTTGCTTATGGGTCCAATGTGTACTAGAGCTGGTATTAGCCTGCTGGTGAGTGGGGGCAAAGGCTGCGGCCTCTGGGGCTAGTTCCAGCCTGTTGGTGGGTGGTCTGTGCTCTGCCGTGGCAGGCTGCAGGGCTGATGTCTGCACACTGGTGTGTGAGGCTGGTCCTGGGGCTAGTGCTGTTCCTCTGGTGGGTATACTGAGGCAGGTGGTAGCTCACTGATGTGTGGAGCTCGGTCCTGGGGTTTCTGGCTGCAGGGCTCTAGCGGTTCTGGAGTTGGGGAGTGGGACTGGAGCCTAGAGGGTCTGGGGCTGGTGCCTGCCCACTGGAGGGTAGAGCTGGGTCCTGTGGTCTCTGACTGGAGGGCCTGAGAGTCTCAGGGCTGTTGCCTTTGCAGTAGTGTGTAGGATTGGGTCCTGGACCCTGTGACAGGCAGAGCTGTGTTCCAGGGTAAAGGGTCTTAAGACAACCTCCTTGCTACTGAGTGAGGCTGTGTTCCTACCCAGCTAGTTGGTTGGCCTGAGGCACCCCAATATTGGTGCTGACCTCCTGGTGGTTGGGGCTGGGTCCCAGTGCTAATGAGTTAGAGAGAGGATTCCCAAATGGCACTTGGCAGCCCCAGGGTCCTCATGATAGAAGGAGCTCTCCAGAATGGCTGCCCACAGTGTCTGTGCCCTTAAGGGAGCCCTGATTGCCTTCCATCTTCCCAGGAGACTCCAAGATCAGCTAGGAGGGTGACCAGGCTCCTTTCAAATTACTGCTTCTTCCCTGGGTCCTGAAGCATGTCAGCTTTTCTGTTCTTCTTTTAGGAATGGAGTCTCTATTTCCCACAACCCTTTGGGTCTCCTGAAAGTAAGCCTCATTGGCCTTTAGTTTTTTAATTTATCTTTTAATTTTTTTGGCCATGCCCAGTGACTTGTGGAATCTTAGTTACTGGACCAGGAATTGAACCTGTGTGCCCTACAGTGGAAGACCAGGGCTCTAACGACTGGACTGTCAGGGATTTCCCAACACTTGTAGATTTTTTAAATGTAGGTAAGGGTGCACACGCAGCAAGCATTAAGCCTTGTAACTCATCCAGGCTCTGTCCACTGGCAGAGAACAGGGACATAAATTCAGATATAGCGCCATCCGTTGACATGTAATCATTATGGGCAGAATCTAATCAGGTGCAAATGCTGAGGTCTGTGAGAGACAGAGAAGGAGGGAGGCAGAGGCAGAGGGAGAGAGCGCATGCGCACAGCTGAACGATGCAGACTCTAGGGAGAGTATGTGTGTGGGTGGGGGAAGGAGCACAAGGCTGGGAAAAGATACTGGAGAATTCAAGCGGCCAACAGGTCAGCATCAGGCTGCTTTTGGCTTCAGGGAACAGATCTGCAGATCTGCAGCGATTCTGAAAATCTTTATAGTTTCTAGACTTAGTGTTAACTAACTTAAGATTTTGGCTGCTCTCTATTTTGCTGGGGTTAGAATAGGAATTGCATTACACCTACAGAGCATTTTGGGGAAACCTCACCTGTCCTGTGAAAAAAAGTGATAGTCTTAACCCCAGAGGTTCTGTGTGGCCCTGGTAGCCCTGTCCACCCACCCTACGGTGGATCTTCTGCTCTTTGGGTTTTTGTGCTTAAAGTGTTGATAAAGCACTTTAAGTTCTCTCCAGGAATCCATGCCCTCTGATGACAGTTTTTCTGGCTTTCAGTTAGAAGATGACACCACACGGGGTAAGCCTGGCAGCTAAGCACCAAGGATGGACCAAAGCCCCACCAACTGCCAGACTGAGCATCTTCATGACCCACAAGGGTGGGCACAATGGAGTTGTGTGTTCCAGACCGACTTGGCAAGCAGGGCCACGGGGGTAAATCAGGATGCAGGGACATCTCAGGAACTGTGGACCTGGCCACAGCTGCTGCCAGGCTTACCCCGTGTGGTGTCATCTTCTAACTGAAAGCCAGAAAAACTGTCATCAGAGGGCATGGATTCCTGGAAAACTCAGCAGTGGCCACAGGACTGGAAAAGGTCAGAGTTCATTCCAATCCCAAAGAAAGGCAATGCCAAAGAATGCTCAAACTACTGCGCAATTGCACTCATCTCACACGCTAGTAAAGCAGTGCTCAAAATTCTCCAAGCCAGGCTTCAACACTATGTGAATGGTGAACTTCCAGATGTTCAAGCTGGTTTTAGTAAAGGCAGAGGAACCAGAGCTCAAATTGCCAACATCTGCTGGATTATCAAAAAAGCAAGAGAGCTCCAGAAAAACGTCTATTTCTGCTTTATTGACTATGCGAAAGCTTTTGACTGTGTGGATCACAATAAACTGCACAATTCTTAAAGAGATGGGAATACTGACCTGTATGCAGGTCAGAAAGCAACAGTTAGAACTGGACATGGAACAACAGACTGGTTCCAAATAGGAAAAGGAGTACGTCAAGGCTGTATATTGTCACCCTGCTTATTTACCTTATATGCAGAGTACATCATGAGAAACGCTGGGCTGGAAGAAGCACAAGCTGGAATCAAGATTGCCGGGAGAAATATCAGTAACCTCAGATATGCAGACAACACCACTCTTATGGCAGAAAGTGAAGAGGAACTAAAAAGCCTCTTGATGAAAGTGAAAGAGGAGAGTGAAAAAGTTGGCTTTAAGCTCAACATTCAGAAAACTAAGATCATGACATCCGGTCCCATCACTTCATGGGAAATAGATGGGGAAACAGTGGAAACAGTGTCAGACTTCATTTTTTTGGGCTCCAAAATCACTGCAGATGGTAATTGCAGCCATGAAATTAAAAGATGCTTACTCCTTGGAAGGAAAGTTATGACCAACCTAGACAGCATATTGAAAAGCAGAGACATTACTTTGCCAACAAAGGTCCATCTAGTCAAGGCTATGGTTTTTCCAGTAGTTATGTATGGATGTGAGAGTTGGACTATAAACAAAGCTGAGCACTGAAGAATTGATGCTTTTGAACCAGTGGTGTTGGAGAAGACTCTTGAGAGTCCCTTGGACTGCAAAGAGATCCAACCAGTCCATCCTAAAGGAGATCAGTCCTAGGTATACATTGGAAGGACTGATGTTGAAGCTGAAACTCCAATACTTTGGCCACCTCATGCAAAGAGCTGATTCATTGGAAAAGACCTTAATGCTGGGAAGGATTGGGGGCAGGAGGAGAAGGGGACGACAGAGGATGAGATGGCTGGATGGCATCACCGACTCAATTGACATGAGTTTAGGTGGACTCTGGGAGCTGGTGATGGACAGGGAGGCCTGGCGTGCTGCATTTCATGAGGTCGCAAAGATTCGGACACGACTGAGCTACTGAACTGAACTGAATTTGCCTTGATTCATGGACCTAACATTCCAGGTTCCTATGCAATACTGCTCTTTACAGCATCGGACTTTGCTTCTATCACCAGTTACATCCACAACTGGGTGTTATTTTTGCTTTGTCTCCGTCTCTTCATTCTTTTTGGAGTTACTTCTCCACTGATCTCCAGTAGCATATAGGGCACCTACTGACTTGGGAGTTCCTCTTTCAGTGTCCTATCTTTTTGCCTTTCATACTATTCATGGTGTTCTCAAGGCAGGAACACTGAAATGGTTTGCCATTCCCTTTCCAGTGGACCACATTTTGTCAGAACTCTCCACCATGACCCATCAGTCTTGGGTGGCCCTACACGGTATAAAGTGGCCCTTATAGGTATACATATAACCCTCTCTTTTGGACCTCCCTCCCATCTTCCATCCCATCCCACCCCTCTAGATTGATACAGAGCCACTGTTTGAGTTTCCTGAGCTGTACAGCAAATTCCCCTTTGCTATCTCTTTTACATATAATGTGAGTTTCCATGGTACTCTTTCTGTACATCTCACCCTCTCCTTCCCTCTCCCCATGTCCATATATCTATTCTCTATGTCTGTTTCTCCATTTCTGTCCTGTAAGTAATTTCTTCAGTACCATTTTCTAGATTTTGTATATATGCATTAGAATACCATGTTTATCTTTCTCTCTGAATTACTTCACTCTGTATGATAGGCTCTAGGTTCATCCACCTCATTAGAACTGATTCAAATGTGTTCTTTTTTTTTATTTGGAAAGAAAGGCATTTCCTTTAATAGCATGTTAAAAGAAAGACAGAAACACAACCAAGTGGGGCTCACTCCAAATGTGTTCTTTTTTATGGCTGAGTAATATTCCATTGTGTATATGTACCACAATTTCTTTATCCATTCATCTGTTGATGTACATCTAAGTTGCTTCCATGTTCTAGCTTTTATAAATAGTGCTGCAGTGAACATTGGGGTACATGTGTCTTTTTCAATTTTGGTTTCCTCAGGGTACATGTCTAGGAGTGGGATTGTTGGGTCATATGGTGGTTTTATTCCTAGTTTTTTAAGGAATCTCCACACTGTCTTCCATAGTGGCTGTATCGATTTACATTCCCACCAACAGTGCAAGAGCATTCCCTTTTCTCTACACCCTCTCCAGCATTTATTGTTTGTAGACTTTTGGATGAGAGCCATTCTCACTGATGTGGGGTGATATCTCATTGTAGTTTTGGTTTGCATTTCTCTAATAATGAGTGATGTTGAGCATCTTTTCATGTGTTTGTTAGCCATCTGTATGTCTTCTTTGGAGAAATGTCTGTTTAGATCTTTTCCCCACTTTTTGATTGGGTTGTTTGTTTTTCTGGCATTGAGTTATATAAGCTGTTTATATATTTTGGAAATTAATCCTTTGTTGGTTGTTTCAGTTGCTATTATTTTCTCCCATTCTGAGAGTTGTGTTTTCACCTTGCTTACAATTTCTTTTGCTGTTGAAAAGCTTTTAAGTTTAATCAGGTCCCACTTATTTACTTTTATTTTTATTTCCATACTATGTTTTCTTCCACGTTTTATAGTTTCTGGTCTTATTTAGGTCTTTAACCCATTTTGAGTTTATCTTCATGTATGGTGTTAGGAAGTGTTCTAATTTCATTCTTTTACATGTAACCGTCCAGTTTTCCCAGCACCACATATAGAAGAGGCTGTCTTTGCCCCATTGTATATTTTTGCCTCCTTTGTGAAAAATAAGGTACCCATATGTGCATGGGTTTATTTCTGGACTTTCTATCTTGTTCATTGGTCTATCGTTCTGTTTTTGTGCCGGAGGTCATGGAACTGTGTTCTTTATTTCTCTTTCTGATTGTTGTTAGTGTGTAGAAATGCAACAAATTTCTGTATATTGAATTTTGTATCCTGCAACTTTACTTGTATTTTGGCTATTATTGTTGCTTTGCTTATTTATGTGAATTTTAGAGCCTGATTGTTTATAATAGGTTGACGCACACTTGGGCACACACATAGAACACAGGATTTTGCTCAACACTTCATTAATTTGTAGGTCAAATTAGGGAAACTGTCACCTTAGTGTTACTGAATTTTCAATACCATGAACTTCATGTGTCTCTTCATTTGTTTAGACCTTCTTTGATGTTTTTCACAACAGTGTTATAATTTTCCTAAAGTTTTTATATGTCTTTTGTTAATTTTATTCATGTGTTGTTAAAAAATAATTTTAATACTGTTGCAAACAGCATTCTTTTTTTATGTTAAAATAAATTTTTATTAAAAAATTGTATTAAATGTTAGAAGAAATTTATACAGAATTCATAAGTTCTTTATAAAACAATTGCCAATCTTTCTCCAATTATAATTGTTTTTATGCAGATTCGGAAATTTTGCAGTGAAATAAGGTCTACAAAATATTTCTTTTAAAGCATCACAATGCTAATTTTAGGCAAAATAATCTTTAAAATCGAAATTTTTGCATGCAAGCGAGTGAGCTCTCAAACACCCGTATTCTTTATCCCAATGACAAACGGGAAAATGAACATTAAACTGACTTACTGAGGAAACAATGAACAAGTATTCTGTAAACCTTAAATTCACTCAAATTTTTAAATTACTTTCAAAAGCAGTACCGTTACAAGGTACTGACAATCACACTATGTACTCAAAATTAATGTTAATCAAACTAACATTCAAAAAAATGTTGAGAAGAGGTACCCCTTGTAAGATATGTTAAAGGTGCCTTCATTACACTGAGGACCTAAACCCTACAGGGGACAGTACCCTCACACACAAAAAATTATAATTCATCCCTTTTAGAAGTGATTAATATCTCTTTAGTAGTGTTGCTGGTTTAAAAAAAAAAGACATAAGTTCAAAATATGACGGCAATATACAAAAGTGGCCCATAGTTTTGGTCTTTGTCCAAGAGGTACATTCTGTAATTCAACAAACAAAGTCTCGTTTTAAATTTTCAGTTCAAAAGCACACTTCTTTTCTAATTGGATGACTGCCCACTGATGCCATTCCAAACAGCAAAATCCCAATCACCAACTTGAAAAGGGGATGGCTCAATGAAGACAAAAACAGTGACTGATTTACCTCAAAGATTAGGAAATAAAATTGATATCAAAGTATTTGAAATCATAAAATGTTCAGTTCAGTTCAGTTGCTCATTCATGTCCGACTCTGTGTGACCCCGTAGATGGCAGCCTACCAGGCTCCACAGTCCCTGGGATTCTCCAGGCAAGAATACTGGAGTGGGTTGCCATTTCTTTCTCCAATGCATGAAAGTGAAGTTGCTCAGTCGTGTCCGGCTCTTAGTGGCCCTGTGGACTGCAGCCTACCAGGCTCCACCATCCATGGGATTTTCCAGGCAAGAGTACTGGAGTGGGTCGCCAGTGCCTTCTCTTGCAAACAGCACTCTTGTGAAACTGCATTTATCTAAATTTTTGTTCACAAATATATGAGAAATAAATTTGCAAAATTATAAATGAGTCTTTTCTGTAAGTGATTTGGGGCTTTATCTATAGATGGTCAAAATCTGAGATAAACAGCAATTTTGTTTCTTTCTTGAAATCCGTACACCTCTACCTTTTTAGTTGTGTAGAGATGTGTTACCACACCCCATTTGTGATCTTAGGAGAGATGCTGTTGTGATTTTACCACTTGGTCTGATTGTTGCTGAGATTTTGGGGTAGACATCTCTTTTCAGGTTAAGATAGTTTTCATAACTGAAGTTCTAGTTTGCTAAGGTTTTTAAAAAATCATGGATGTTAAAGTTTATTGATTTTAAGAGGGATATGAATGGAAATAATTGTGTTTTCTAAGAATTTGTCTGTAGCATCTAAGTTTTCAAAGTTGTTACAGTAACATTTTCATAATGTTTTATACTTTAAAAGTCTATATTAAGGTATAGTTGATATGCAATAAACTTCATCCATTTAAAGTATATAATCCAATCAGTTCCATAAAGTATCGTCTCTACAAAAATCATGCTATAGATTAGAAACTCTTATAACTGAACGTTTCTATGCTTCAACCTTAACTCCTTTTTCCTCCATTCCCACAATCCCTACCAACCATCATTCTATTCTCTGTTACTATGAGTTCAACTTTAAACATTTTTTTAAAGATTCTACATATAAGTGATATCATATGGTATTTGTCTTTCTCTGTCTGACTTATTTCCCTTATCATGATGTCCTCCAGGGCCATTCATTTTTGTCACAAAAGGCCAAGATTTCCTTCTTTATGGCTGAATAGTATTTCACTGTATGTGCACACCACATTTGTCCATTTATCAGTCAGTAAACACTTTGGTCATTTCCGTATCTTGGATTTGTGAACAGTGCTGCAATGAAGATGGATGTGCGGATATCTCTCTGAGACACTGATTCTGTTTCCTTCGGATGAACACCCAGTAGCATTGCTGGATCATCTGGTAGTTCTGTTTTTAATTTTCGAGGGCCCACCCTACTGTTTTCCACAGTGCTGCACCAGTGTACACTCCGATCAGCAGTGCATGGAGCTTCCTTTTCCTCTACATCCTCACCAGTGTTTCTTATCTCTTGTAGCTGGATGGCAGCCATTCTCCCAGGTGTGAGGTGACCTCTCATTGTGGTTTTGGTTTGTACTTCAGTGATGGTTAGATAGTGGTGATGGTTAGCGATGCTGAACATCTTCCATGTGTCTGTTGTCTTCTTCAGAACATGTCTTCAAGTCCTTTGCCATTTTAAAAATCAGACTTTGTGTGTGGGTTGTTTTTGCTATTAAGTTGTATAAGTTCGTTAGCTATTTTGGATACTAACCCCTCATCAGTTGTATGGCTTACAAATACTTCCTCCCATTCTGTAGATTGTCTTTTCAAGTTCTTGACTGTTTCCTTTGGTGTACCGAAGTTTCTGGTTTGATATAATCCCAGTTGCTTATTTTTGTTTTTGTTGTTCGTGCTTTAGGTGTCATTCAAAAGATCATTACAGGGTGCGCAGGGCTGGTGCACCGGGATGACCCAGAAGGATGGAATTGGGAGGGAGGTGGGAGGGGGGTTCTGGAAGGGGAACACATGTATACCTGTGGTGGATTCATGTCAATGTATGGCAAAACCAACACGATAATTTAAAGAAAAAAAGAATAAACATTAAAAAAAAATCATTGCTAAGATCAAAGAAATTTTCCTGTCTTTTCTTCTAGGAGTTCTATGGTTTCAGGTCTTACATTTATGTCTTTATTCCATTTTGAGTTAATTATTCTGTATGATGTAAGATAATGGTTCATTTTCATTTTTTTGCATGCAGATATCCTGTTTTCCCAACCACATTTTTGAAGAAACTGTCTGCTCCCTGCAGTGTGTTCTTGTATTGTCAAAGATGAGTTGACTGTAATTGTGAGAGCTTATTTCAGGCTCTTGATTTCGTTCCATGGGTCTGCTTGTCTTTTTTAAAAAAATGCCAATACCATTGCTGTTTCAATTACTATAGCTTTATAGTATAGTTTATTTTATTTTATTTTATTTTTACATCTGCTTCACAGTTTATTTATTTATTTATTTATTTATTGTTTTTGCCATACAATGTCATGATATCACCATGGGTTTACATATGCTTCCCCTCCAGAACTCCCCTCCCTCCTCCCTCCCCCCCGGGAAATCTCGCAGCACCAGCCCCGAGCATCAATCCTGGGCTGGCAATTGATTAGACATATGATAATTAACTTGTTTCAATGTCCTTCTCCCATATCATCCCACCCTTACCCTCATCCCCAAAGTCCACGAGTCTATTCTATACATCTGCGTTCCTTTTGCTGTCTCGCATGTTGGGTTCTCGTTACCGTCTTTCTAAATTCCATATATATGTGTTAATATACTGTATTGTTGTTTTTGTATAGCTTTATAGTATAGTTTAAATCGGTTTAGACATCTCTGGGTCTTCCAGCGTTGACCCTCCTAGCATCTCCTCATGACTGAGTTCTCCAGGTTTCTGCTGGCACCCGTACCTGTTCACCCCTCTCTCCTTGTCACACTTAGTTTCCTTTGCCCAGGGCTGCACTGCCTGGAAGATGTCCCTGGTGGAGTTGCATGAGTTGAAGGAAAAGTTTCCCTCAACTTTTCTTTTATTGTTTTTTGACCGCAAATGTGATGTATGCCTGTTGCATATAGTTTAATGGCACAGAAGCCCAAAGAATGAAAAGCCTGTGTTCTCCCTTCCACCCTCCCAAAAGTCACCATAATCAGCCCTCTGTGTTCACTTTCAGATAATCCTGTGCCCTTACAGACATAGATTTATCTGTATGCTTGTAGCCACACACAGTGTTTTGTGTTGTACTTTTCCAAGCTTAAACGGGATCATGTCCTCCACATCCTTCAAGTCGGATTTCTACACTGGATACAGGTGTTGTGAAGGCTGATTTCATGTGTCAACCTGAATAGGCCACGGGGAGCCCAAACACTTGGCCCAACGTGATTCAGGGAGTATCTGTGAGGGTGTTTCTGGATGAAGTTGACGTTGAATTGGTGGACTCTATAAAGCAAATGGCTCTCCCCCATGTGGGTGTGCCTTGTCAAACCATTTGAAGGCCGGAATGGAACGAACAGGTGGCGGAAGAGGAAACTTCCTGTCTGACTATGTGAGCTGGGACATCAGTCATCTGTCCTTGGACTTGGACTGGAGTATTGGCTCCGCTGGGTCTTCAGCTGATTCAGATGAACATACGTGTGCGTGTTGGTTTTGTCTCTAGAGGATCCTAGTACTGATGTCTTCCTGTGTCAGTGGGGACGACTTCCTGCATTCTCTCTCTAACTTCACCCTGCCAGCTTTACCAGGTATGTCCCTGCGACTTATCTGATCCTCCCACTGGCAGCTGAGTTTGTTGACAGTTTTTTGCTGCCATGAACATCCTTGTATCTGTATTGTAGTGCATGTGTAGAAATTCCTGCACTTCATACGTGTGGCAGGCATTCTTTCTGAAGTTTGATCTCTTTCTTTAATGAATTAAAAAATGATTTGTTTTCTGCCATGCTGGGTCTTTGTGGTCACGTGGGCTTTTCTTTATTTGCGGAGAGCAGAGTCTACTCTAGTTGCGGGGCATGGGCTTCTCACTGACGTGGCTTCTCCTGTTGCAGAGGGTGGGCTCTAGGGTATGCAGGCTTCGGTAGCGGTGGCTCCTGGGCTCCACAGAACAGGCTCACGAGCTGGGACGCACAGGCTTTGTTGCTCTGCAGCATGTGGGATCTTCCTGGATCAGGGCTCAAACCTGTGTCTCCTGCATCAAAGGGTGAATTCTTTATCACTGAACCATCAGGGTGTCCCTGAAGTTTGTTTTTTGGTGTCTTTTTTTGGGGGGCAACCATCATGAATTTTATTTTATTATTATTATTTTTTTAGCCATACTGTGCAGCTTGTAGCATCTTACTCCCCTCACCAGGGATTGAACCCAGGCCACCACGCTGAAAGCATGGAATCCTAACCATTGGACTTCCAGGGAATTCCCCATCATGAATTTTAATCTAGTCCAAGCAATTATTTTCCTTTTAGAATGTCTGTTGTCTTGTTTAAGAAATATTTGTATATATGTGTTCTCAATTTTCTTCTAAAATTTTTTTGTTTTTGTTTTTTCGCTCTGCTGCGTGGCTTGTGAGATCTTAGTTCACTGGCCAGGCATCAAACCTGGGCCCCAGCAGTGGAAGCGCCAAGTCCTAACCACTGGACCACCAGGGAATTCCCATGTGTTGGTTTTTTTAGTTAAGTTTTTAAATTCATCTCAGCTTGATTTTCTTTAAATTGAAGTAAGATTTGTATAACATAAAATTAGCTATTTTAAAATATACCCTTCAGAGGTATTTAATCCTTGGTGGCTCAGAGGTAAAGCATCTGCCTGCAGTTCAGGAGCTGTAGGAGATGTGAGTTCAATCCCTGGGTTGGGAAGATCCCCTGGAGGAGGGCATGGCTATCCATTCCAGTATTTTTGCCTGGAGAATCCCATGGCCAGAGGAGCCTGGTGGGCTACGCAGGGTTGCAAAGAGTCGGACACGACTGAGGGACTTAGCACAATACATCCAACCTTAAGTGGATTCACAACATTTTCATGTTTTACCTTAAAAGGAAACTCTGTACCCGTTTAACAGTCTCCTCCCCCAGATCCTGGTAACCAGAGATCCACTTTCTGTCTCTGGATTTGCCTGTTCTGCACATTTCATATGAAGGAACCATATAGTATATGGCTTTTTGTGTCTGCCTTCTATGACTGAGCATAACGTTTACAAAACCATCCACACTGTAACATGTATCAATGTTCATTGCTCTTTATGACTGTGCACCATCCAGTCGCAAGCACTGAGCACATTTTGTTTATCCACGCATCAGTTAATCAGTTAATGGGCATTTGTGTTGTTCGACTTTCTAGATGCTGTGGACAGTTGCTGTGGAAGTTTTTGTGTGGGCATGCTTCAGTTCTCTTTAAAATATATCCCTAGGAATGGAATGGATGTGTCATAAGGCAATTCCCTGTTTAGTCAGCTTGAATTTTGTGTATAACACCATGTTAGTGTCCTACAGTTGCTGTAATAAATTACCACAAACTGGGTGGCTTTAAAACAGCAGAAATGTATTCTCCTACAGAAGTACAGAATCAAAGTGTCAGCAGGTCAAGCTCCCTCCAGAGGCTCTAGGGGACGATCCCTTCTGCTTCTTCAACTCCTGGTGGCCCAGGAGGTCTGGACTTGTGGCTGCATCACTCCAGTCTCTACCTTTGTCTTCAAAAGGGCCTCTTCTGAATCGCTACACCATCTCCACCCTGTGCGTATATGCCTCTGTCTCTACCTTTCCCCTTATAAGGACACCAGCTATTAGGTCAGGGCCCGTCCTCATGACCTCATCTTAACCAGCTTGCATCTGCAAAGACTCTACCTCTGAATAAGGTCCCATGCACAGATTCTGGGGGTGAGGACTTTGACATATGTTTTTTGGAGATGCCATTCATCCTATGAGAGGTGCAAATTAGTGATCTCGCTTCCACTGTTTTTCAGAGGAGAGCTGCTTATCTAGAAAATTCTTTCCAGTCCTCTGTAGGGACATCACAGTGTCTGAATGTGTGCATTTCTAGGCTCTCTATTCTCTCTTTTCTTCTGATCTATTCCTTAATCACTAGTTTCCTACTAGAGCTCTCAGCATATCCAAGAATCAGTGGTTAGAAAAATAGGGTCTATTTCTGTTTGGACAGATTTTTCTGTTCTTGTGACCCTTGTACATGTGCTAAACCTTGGCTCTGGCCATTGAAGATCCAACAGTGACCACATGGAGGCTGTGGAACAGCTTTGTGGTGTTTCCTGTAAATGACTTTGTCCAGAGCATCTCCAGTACAGCCTTGGGACAAGATGACGAGGATATTGTATGAACTGATGCCCAGAATATAATGCCCAGGAGAAAATGAGTGGGGTCTTGGAGGTCTTCAGAAAGGCCAAGACGAGTGGTTGAACTGAAGTAACTGAGTCACTTTGTAGCAAAACCATGGGCGTGAGAAGGGCCAGTTTCTAACCATGATAAAAGGGCAAGATTGCCAAATTAAGTCACCCAGTTAATTGTGGCCCTTAATTTCTACTCTAGGAATTTGTGCAACCCTAATATTAGCATTTGCAGGGAGGGAAGGCAGCTGTTGGGGGCAGGAGGTAGCTCCATATTCCATGGTGACTCCCAGGCCCCACGGGCTCTAATTTTAAACCATGAGAGGGGGAGGGAGGGCTCACTGCTATACTGCTGACACCAGTACAAGGGCATCCAGAAGTTCAGTTTCCTTGGACATGTAAAAGAGATTTTCCATAAGTCTTTTCAAAGGTTTGGCAAATACTTTTGAGCAAAAAAAGTGTTTTTCATATGCATTTCTTGTCATTCATTTTAGTGGCGATAGAATATATTATTAAAATCCTTGTGTTTACTTTAAGTTGTTTAAATTCTTACATCAATGTTGCTTCCTGCTTTACTCTCTCAGATATGCAGTATCATTTTGGGATTTTCACCTGAGTTAGTCGTCACTCCTGAATTCCTCGTGAACACTGAAAAAAACCTCAAGGACCAATGAGAGAATTTCTAGGATTTAACCAATAGCATTACCATTCCCACTAGCAGGTGGTCTAAAGCACTGCTCAGATTTGAAGTCAGTTTTAAAGATAGTTCCTAATTTGATTAATAGTAACATAATTTTAAACATGCTGTATTTATTTTAATGTTTTGAGTCAGCATTTTTAAAGATCCTGTTTTGTTTAATATACTGTTTTGGTGGCAGAGAATGATTTACCCACTCTCTGCTACCTATCTCCACTGCCTTGTAGCATCCATTGTTTCTGATGAGAAATAAACTATAAATCATATTAGGCTTCTCTTGTATACGATGAGTTGTTTTTATTGTGTGTGCATTGGTGCACTTAATGGTGTCCACATTTCTCCAAGAGTGTCCGTTTTTCTTCATTCTTTATTCTCCTTGTTCTTTGGATTGCATAATCTCTATCAATTTCTGTCTTCAAGTTCATCACAGACTCTTTCTTTTGCCATTGACATCTGCCGTTGGATCCCTCTAATGCATGTTTCATTTTATATTAACTAATTATATTAATTAATGCATGTCTTTTTATTGCTATTCTCTATTTAATGAGACATCATCATGAAACCTTCCTTTTCTTCTTTCAGCTGCTACTGCTGCTGCTGCTAAGTCGCTTCAGTCGTGTCCAACTCTGTGCGCCCCCATAGATGGCAGCCCACCAGGCTCCGCTGTCCCCATGCCTTCCTTAAGTTCTTTGAACAGTTGTAACTGCTGCTGTGAAATTTTGTTTGCTAAGTATGACGTCTGGGCCCTCTCACAGTCTCTGTTGCCTGATTTCTCCCTGCTGTGTATGGGTCACTTTGCTGTTCTTTGCATGTCATAATTTTTTGGTTGAAAGCCATTTATTTTAGGTAACATATTTTAGCAACTCGAGATACTGATTCCCTCCTTTGCTCTGGGCTTGTTTTTACAGTTGTTCGTCTATTTATTTGCTTAGTGGTGTGGCTAGACTGTTTTAGTGAGACTGTCTCCCCTGCAGTGTGAAGTCCTTTGGTGTCACTCTTCAGAGGGTGCACATTCAGCATGAACAAGGTCACCCTGGGATTTCCAGAGGGCTCTCTGTCTCTTCCCTGATCCCTCTATTAAGCCATTTCAGTAGATATCACACCCAGCTGTTGGGCTCCATTAATTGTTGGCTGCCTGGTCTGCTATTTTCAGCAATACCCATAAACTGCTCAGAGAAGGCACTGGCACCCCACTCCAGTCTTCTTGCCTGGAAAATCCCATGGACAGAGGAGCCTGGTAGGCTGCAGTCCATGGGTCGCTAAGAGTCGGACACGACTGAGCAACTTCACTTTCACTTTTCACTTTACTGAATTGGAGAAGGAAATGGCAACCCACTCCAGTGTTCTTGCCTGGAGAATCCCAGGGATGGAGGAGCCTGGTGGGCTGCCGTCTGTGGGGTCGCACAGAGTCGGACACGACTGAGCGACTTAGCAGCAGCATAAACTGCTGCACAGTCTTCTGGCTAGTGCTCAGTTTTGAGGCCAGTCACTGAGGTTTGTTCTTACCAGGAGGCTCTTCTTAGTGGTCTCTTTCCGTGGTTCTCCCTGGTGAACTGACTTGGTTTACGTTTTTGCTCTTAATTAACAGAGGAGCTGTTTTTGTTTCATTTTTTTTTTCAAGAGAACCCTGAGGCTTGCATGTCTGTTTCAAATGAGGTCAGTTCCTTTGTGGAGAGCTTTGGAACCTTCTGTGAACTGCCTTTCTCCTGGGAAGACTCTTTGAGCCAGCGCTGTGAAGTGGTAGGCTCTGCTCTTCTTGATTTGCTTCTCTTGGTATGGAACCTCTGCTCTGAAAGTGATCAGCGGTAGGGACAGTCAGGACTCGCACATGCTCAGTTTGCCATGCCTTCATTCAGGGGGCAGGCACTGCTTGGAGGAAGGGTGCCCCCAAGCTCTCAGCCACACTCACCAGGAATTTAGCTGCTTCAACTCGGAGTTGGGAGAATGAGAACTGCTGATGTCCTGCCCCATTGGTAAGATGCCATATCCTTTGATCAGGAGCTGGGCTTCTCTCTAGGGCTTCTCTCCAGTCGTGGTACACGGGCTCCAGAGCACGTGGGCTTTGTGGTTGTGGTGCTCAGGCTAGTTGCCCTGAGGCATGTGATATCTTAGTTGCTCGACCAGGGATCAGACCTCCGTCTCCTGCATTAGAAGGTGAATTCCTAACCCATGGATGACCAGTGAAGCCCCAGCAAGTGACTAGTATTTTGCAAAGAAAAAAATAGCTAATTAATTTAAGTGTTCGATATTTATAATTCTCCAGGCAAGAATACTTGATGGAGTGGGTAGCCATTCCCTTATTCAGGGTATCTTCCTGACCCAGGGATCTAACCCGGGTCTCTTGCATTGCAGGCAGATTCTTTACTGTCTGAGCCACCAGGGAGAGGTTGGCGGCCTATAAATCTGGAAGCAAGCTGTCGCCAGACATCACCATGCCAACACTTTGATCCCAGACTTCCAGCCTTCAAATGTGTGACATATCTGTTGTTTATAAGACAGCCAATCTACGGTATTTGGCTATAACAACCCAAACTAAAACACCGACTACAGAAGTAGTAGTATTGGAAAGGCGATATCTGCATGCTCAAAGTTGTAGTTTTTATATCCTTGTGATGAAAGAGTTTATAAAATGATTTTAATGGATTAACCAACTTTAATCTATTAAAGTTGTGTTTTGTTCTGATGTAAAGAGTCTGCCTGCAATGTGGGAGACCCAGGTTTGATCCCTGTGTCAGCAAGATCCCCTGGAGAATGAAATGGCTACCCACTCCAGTATTCTTGCCTGGAGCATCCCATGAATGGAGGAGCCTGGCAGGTGTCACAAAGAGTCAGACACGACTGAGAGACTAACACTTTTGTTCTGATGAGGTGACTCTCGGTGAGTTCTTGGATGGTTTGGGGATAGAGGCTGGTCATCAGAAAAATCAAGCCATGATTAGAAACTTGGAATTTTCAACTCCACCCCAGCCCCATTCTCCAGAGAAGAATGAAAGGCTGGAAATGGAGTTAATAAATGATCATGCCTCCTTTGATCTCCTTTATTATATAATGAACCAGTAAATACACATAACTGTTTCCAGAGTTCTGTGAACCATTCCAGCAAATGACTGAACCTAAGAAGGGGGTCTTGGGAACTCTGATTTATGGCCAGTAGGTAAGAAGTTTGGGTGGCTCTGGACTTGCAACTGGCATTAGAAATGGGAGTGGTTTTGTGGGACTGAGCCCTTAACCCGTGAGGTCTGATGTTACTGCACCCAGGTGTCTACCTCTAAACGTCAGGTACTGTCACACTGTAGGGACACCCAGCTTATATCCACCGAGAATGGGAGGACTGGATGCGGTTGTTGGGAAACACCCCAGGTCTGTCTGTTTACAAATCTGAAGGGGCATTGTACCAGGAACAGAAAACTCCTGAGGATCTGAGCTTGGACTGTGAAGAGGCCACCTGCAGTGCTGGAGGCCAGGGTCCAATCCCCGGGTCAGGAGGATCCCCTGGAGAAGGGAGTGGCACCCCACTCTGGTACTCTTGCCTGGAGAATCCCATGGACGGAGGAGCCTGGCGGGCTATACAGTCCATAGGGTCGCAAAGAGTCGGGCACGACTGAGCAGCTGACTTATCTTTTTACTGAGTATACCTATGAAAAAACAAAACATAAAGTTACACTTATTGATCATGTTACCTGCACATCCACAGCCATCCTTCATATCCATTTAAACGTTCAAGCTAAATTCAACTAATTTAGTATTTCAAGCTCTAATTCTGTTAACACCCTGATTAAATGCTATCATACAATAGAGAGTTCCATGGACAGAGGAGCCTGGCAGACTACAGTCCGTGGGGTCGTGGAGTCAGACACGACTAAGGGACTAACACTTTCACTTAATTCTTCAACCTCTCACTATGTCCTTCTGTGGTGCAAGGGGCAAGGGCACTCTCTGGGGTCTCTTTCATAAGGACACTAATCCCATTCCTGAGAGCTCCATCCACATGACCTAATCACCCCAAAGCCTCACCTCCTAATACCAACACATTGGGGGTTAGATTTCCGCATTTTGGGGGGAAACGAATGTTAGCCTATGGCAGCTGATTTAGCTCCCAGTATCATGCTGTGCTGCCCCTAATTAATGGATCAACATTTGGTCTAAAACAAGACCCCTTTGTGAGTCCATTAAGTCTGCACTGTGGGCTCAGAGCTTTCTCAGATTCCTTCTGGAATAAAGGGATCTCTAAGAGTCTCCCTGCCCGGGCTGCCAATGAAGAAGGGCACCAGATTGCTCGCCCCAAACACGCGTGCTTGAATGGGAGTGGGCACAGCTGACTCCCGTGGGGGACAGGCCAGCCCCACCCGCCAGCCCCCAGGTGAAGGAGCCACCCTTTGTCAGCTCACGAGGCCACCAGACTATCTTAGGAGAGGCCGAGGCTGTGGCTTCGCTTTCTTTGGGTCTGGCTCAGGATTTTAAAATCAAGCCATCACTTTTCCTGCACACTTGTAATGAAGAGTGAGGAGACTCAGGAAACTCTCACTCAATTTCCTGGAACTAATTTTTGTCTTTCACTTCTTTTTTCTTGGCCATGCCATGCAGCATGAAGGATCTTAGTTCCCTGACCAAGAAGTGAACCCGTGCTCCCTGCAGTGGAAGTGTGGAGTCTTAATCACTGGACTGCCAGGGAAGTCTTGTCTTTCACTTGTTTTCCTTGCAAAAGAAACAAGCTTAGTGTTCAAATTTTAAATCATATACAAGTACGTCCAGTTAAAACATCTCCCACTTCTAATGATAACCACAGTTACCAGTTTACCGAGAGTTTTTCCCAGTTGTTTGATGGTTTCTGACCTTAGAACTTGGGTAGTGGTGGGTTCCATTCCTGCCCTGGGCAAGTGTTTACTCCCTGGTGATTTTCAAGGCTTCTCTTAAAAGCAGTCTTACCTACACTGACCATGAATGATGTTATGAACCACTTAATTTTTTTCTCGGCTATCAATTCTCCTAACATCTTTGAAGGGTATCAGTCACTGAGGCAGCCCCTTTGGGCTGTTGCTGAGGTCATCAGGTGCTTAATTTTCCAAGTAACAGTGGTTTCTTGTGTGGTGTTTTCTCGAAACCAAGTCTGGGCCTCCCTCTTTCTTATATTGGACATGGTGTGGTTTTAGAAGCACTAGTCTTGTCTCTTGAGTTTCGCAGCTGCCTTGCAGTGGGCCTGCCCCTGGGGAGCTCAGGTCCTTGGACTGGGGAAAAGCAGTCTCCCGCCTTGGAACTCACTGTGGTCCTGGGAGGGATGCTGAGCTCAGGGCTGGAGGTGCCTGGCGTGTATCCTGGAGCAAGGTCCCCAGATGGGGACCAGGACACTTCCAGCCTTGGCGTGGCGAATACACTCAGATCACAAAGAGATCATTCATCACATGAGTGGAAAGACAAATGGAGTGCTGATAAGCCCCTCACCCCTTTGGTCTCTCCCCTTTGGTTGTGAGAGTCCCTAAGGTTCTAGATTTGCCTCTCAGAGTGCCAGCTCTCCTTGGACCCAGGGGCTCACGGATGCTTCTCCCAGAGGCCTGTCCCACCCAGAGTGCTCAGAGCCTGCTCACTTTTCTTGGTGCCTCCTCCTGCTTCCACCTGAGGAGCAAAGCCATCCCCTGCACAGAGCCCGGCCAGCCCACTCGCCTGTCCTGCTGCCTGCGCAGCTGGTGGTCAGCAGTCAGTCCAGGGTCTCCCTTGGGTCCCTTTCTTCCTCCTGGCCCCCTTCTGGACCTGCCATGCAGAGGACATCCTGGAGCGGTTTCCAGGGCCTGCACTTCTGAGTGTGGAGTCCCAAAGGCCCTGTGGGCAGATGAAGGCCCCAGGAGGTCCCTGCAGGTCCTGCAGTCCTCACCTAGGCTAGGACTAGCCACCAGCCTAGCCACCTGGCAGAGGCTCCTTCCCTTGTCATTCTGGCACATTCTTCTTCCCTGCTTAGCTCTGGCCTCAGCTCCTCTCTGACCCACCTCCTGCCCCTCCTCCCCCCGCCTGAGCTTCCAGCTGTAGGGTTAGCCTCTTGTGGCCAAAGGGAGGTGGTGGGTACACCAGGAGCCAGCAGAGGCTCAAGGAAGTGGGAGCCCCCAACTTCCGATTGATTTCTTTCCATTTGATTACTTTCCTTATTTACTGACATCGTGGATACAATTCCAGTTTACTTTTTAAACTGATGTGTAGCACTCACTGCCCAATGACACAATCGTTTCTTTATTATAATATAGGCGGGCATTTAGGTTCTTTCCAAAGTTTCTCCATTAAAAGCAGTTGTTGTTGTTTACAGTCACTCAGTCGTGTCTGACTCTTCTGCAGCCCCATAGACTCGTCTGTCAGGCTCCTCTGTCCATGGAGTTATCCAGGCAAGAATACTGGAGTGGGTTGCCATTTCTTTCTCCAGGGGATCTTCCTGACCCAGGAATCGAACCTGCATCTCCTGCTTTGCAGGTGGGTTCTTTACTACTGAGCCACCAGGAAAGTCTCTATTAAAAGCAATAGTATGATCTGAAAACTCTTATCTACCTAAATACATGCAGAATTTTCATCTGGTCCTCTGTCTTCAAGCTTTCTGCCTCTGCATCCTCCCCACCCCCAACCCCTTACCCCATCCCATCCGCCACCCATCTCTCCACCAAGGAATTTTTAACCATTTACATATGTTTTCAAAGCCGAACTTCAGACTTTATTTGGATCTCACCAGCTTTCCCGTTTATGTCCCCTTTTTGTTCCAGGATGTTATGCAGGCCGTGGTGATGCACTGAGTTGTTATATCTCCCTGGTTTTACCAACTGTTTGTCATTTATTCTTAGGAGAAACTTGGTTAAGTTTCTTGGTCAGTTGTGTAAACCTAAACAAATTATTCTAACTTCTCTGAGCCTCAGGTCTCTGCTGTAAAATTAGAAGAAAAAAACACTTTTGGGAAGATCCAATAGACTCTTGATACGAAACACTAAAAAGTGTTATTATGTGTGTTTGTTTTCCGTATGAGAGTTTGCATTTCCTTCATCTGTGTTATTCATAAGCTGATCAAACATCATAAATGTTTTCCCTTTAAAATGTTCAGAAGGGAAATAAAACCCTCTTTCTCCCCAAAATATACAATTTCCATCTTCACAACTGCACTGAAACCACAGACTTTTGACATGATCACACAAAACTTGTACATGATAACATTTGAGACACCTTGGGGGCCCACTTGGTTTTGCATGTATTCCTCTGCTCACGGGAATGTTAGTACAAGAGTCTCTGGCTAGGTGAAGAAGACAGGGTCCGGGACCCTTGAAGCATGTGGTCCTTCCAGATTGATAGGTAGATGATTTATAAAGAGGTCCTGGTGGATGATAGTTATCCATTCTCTCTGCCAAAGATGATGATGGTGGACGATGCGGGTTTCATGGGGTGCAACAAGTATATGGATTGTTGAAAAATACATTGCTTGGGTGCTGGGCATCTTCCTTGCAGAGAAGGAGAATACCCAGGAGAGAGAGCATCATTCAAGTGCACAGTGATGTATGGATCCATTGATTGTAGCTGGTAACCAGGGACTTGTCTGCAGGCAGTGTGGAGTCAGGCTGGGTTCACAGGACTGGGAGCTGAGGCATGGAGGTGGGTCACAGGACAGGGAGGACAGAGGGGGAGGAGGGGGTGTGTGGAGGACTACAGGCAGGGAGGACAGGGTGGGAGGAGGGGAAGCGTGGAAGACCACAGGCAGGGAGGACAGAGGGGGAGGAGGGGGAGCTATGGAGGATCACAGGCAGGAGAGCATGCGGCTTGGGAAGACAGCGGGTACGATGACTGCCATTAGATGAAGTGAGCGGTGTGTCCCCGTGGTGGGATTGTTGCCCACATGAGAAGCAGAGATATCAGAACTCACCCTCTCTGCCAAGCTGGGACACCGAGAGAATGTGCCATCTGTTTACCAGGAGGAAAGGCTGTTAGCCAAGATGGAGCCCGCCAGTGCCTTCATGTTGAACGTGTAGCATCTAGAACTGGAAAATAAATTTTGTTTAAGTCTCCTAGTCTGTAGTATTTGTTTTGGCAGCCTGAGCTGAGACTTGGGGTAACTCAGGTGACTGGTCTGTGCTCATAGCCTGGGTTTTCCCACCGGACAGAGGCCTGGGTGCAGAGAGCATAGATGAGTGAGGGCATGGCTCAGGCCCCAGGCTGTGGGTGCTGGGCAAGAACACAATGCCCTGGAGCTGGCTCAGGGGAAGGGTGATGATGGGCAGAGAGCAGCACCCAACACCCCCCTGGTGGGTCAGCCTCTTCCCAGGAGAGGCCCCTGGACTTCTACCAGATCTCTGATTCCCATCCTCTCATTCTCCTAAAGGTAGCAAAACTGCTTTCACTGGCTCCCCAGGAGACCCCTGCTAAGTGAAGCCCACCTTCTCACCTGGGTGGGCCCAGCATCCTGTTCACCCTTGTCTCTGTGCCAGGGTCATGGGAATGGGGGGCAGCCATCCTGGGGTGGGACGTGGCTTGTGTCATCCTCACCCCCTGCCCTTGTCCTGTCTGCCCACCTCCCAGGGCTGGGTCCTTGGTCCCTGGGAAGTGAAGGTCCCGGGATGGGATGTCAGGAACCCTCACTCCCATGTAAAGATGCCACGGACACCCAGCCAGGCCAAGTGTGGCCAGCAGGGACCAGGGATAATGAACCCATCCCAGTCACGTGTGTGGTTAGAGTGGAGTGGGCGCTGACCTTGGGCACCTGTGCTAGGCACCCAGCTGCTCGTTCTGTTCCCCTCTGGGTGGTGGTCCTTGATCCCCCTTTTTCTGTCCCTCCCTGTACTCCAGGTGGCTGGTCTGAACAGGGGTCCCCATGAGCAGGGGCCCTACCCCACCCACACCATCACTGGCACACACAGGCCCCCCCTTCCCCAGCAGCCCTGAGCCTCTGCCCTCTGCCTCCCTGGGACCAGGGGTGAGACCCAATCTGGGGCAGTGACACCCAGGCTATTTTGGAGCTGGGCTGGGCTGGGCGGGCTGGCGGCGGTGGGGGCGGGGTGGGGGCGGGCCCAGTCTTCTTCAGCTGATAGTATCCGCCTGTCCTTTTGTCCCTGTCCAGTTTGAGGACCGGCAGGCGTGCGGGCTGCTGGGTGGGAACCTTGTCGGTCCTGGGCCCCCAGAGGGAGGTGAGACCCAGCAGCCCCTGCCACACCACCTGAGCACCTCGCCTGGGTGCTGCCCAGTGCCCCCAGGAGAGACAGGTGAGGAGGCAGAGTGCAGGAGGGGTGGGGGGCCAGCCAGGGCCCCTGAGGACAGCAAAGCTGAAGGTCATGGCTCTGGGGGATGGAGGGACCTGGGGTAGAATTTCAGCCAGGCCACGCTGCTCCTGGGGTTGGGGCTGTGGATTCCAGCCCCAGGCATGTTGTTGAATGCAGCCAGACCCGCATATGGGGAGGGAGCAGCTGGGGCAGGTGGGGGGGCGTCAGAAGTGCCCACCTCTTCCTTTGCCTAGTGCCCTGAGGGTCTGGCTGGCCCTGCCCCCAGCTCTGTTGAGATGGATGCCCGCTGACAGCTGGGGCTATTTTGGGCCTGTTGGCTCAGCGAGGGAACAGCCAGAGGGGCAGTGACACCTGACTCCAGGAAAGAATTTCCCCTGGAGTTTGGGAAGCTGGAAGGCCCAGAGGTCTAGGGGCAAAGCATGGACTGCAGGAGCTGCCCTTTGAAGTCTTTCCTGGGAGGGTGTGGGGGCAACACAGTGGGAGAGGAAAGCGGGGGACACAGGGCCTCTGGGGGGGGGGCTGGCCAAGGTACTGTGTGGCTGCGAACCACTTCTCACTCTGGGCTCATCTGGAAAATGGCCCAAGTCCCACCAGGACCCAAGAGTGGCCAAGTTCTGGAAAAGCAAGGGGCTGTAGTTGTGATACGGGTCAGCCACAGGCTCCCTGGTACGCTTGCAAGGGGGGAAGGTCTTGGCCTCAGGGTGAGGATCCTGCCAGTGCCAAGATGGGGGCTCCAAGGGGCTGAGGAACCCAAGCAGGGTCCACAGGTGGGCATCCGAGGGAGGAAGGGGCTTCCCTGAGATGCTGGGGCTCAGGTCCCGGCTTGGTCTCTCCTCCTGAAACCCCTGTGGCTGCAGCTCCCGTGGCCCCAGCTCCCGACATAGCAGGGGAGGAGGAGGATACGGTGGATGAATCGGCCCACAAGGGCCTTGGGTGGTCCCCACCCCACACTCAGCTTGAAGCAGGGTGGCTCCAGAGTCCTCTGGCATACCTCGGGCTACCTTGGGCCTGCTGTCCAGTGAGGATGCCTGCCTGGCGTGGGGGTGTCAAGGGGGGTCTTGTCTTAGACCTCCATGGTTCTGCTGCATTGGGAGTGAGGCATGCAGGCCCCGGACAGAGGAGTCATCTCCATGACTTTAGAGGGTCTCGGAGCCCCTGCCTGCCCTTGCACACCTGCTGAGAGGGGGCTCCCCCTAAGCATGTGCAGAGATGAGACCTCCGCATCCTTCTTTTCTAGGGCCCAAGGGGCTGCCAGCTGCGGCAGTGGCCCCTGACCCCGCACAGACTTGCTCACGAGCTCAGAGCAGGTGTCTTCCTCCCCACACCTGCTCGGGGTGTGGCAGGGGCAGGGTGCCGTGTCCTGCCTTGGGGAGCCCACAGATTGACTGCATAATTCAGGAAGCAGTGGTGCGTTGGGAAGAGGTCAGAACTCAGGCCCCTGGGGAAGTGGCGTCAAAGTGATTCTTCCACAGAGGGACGCTGAGGCCCAGGAGGTTGTCCATGGAGGCGCGTGGCCACCCGCCCAGGTCCTTCTCAGGCCAAGAGCCCAGCCAGGCCATGGGGGAGCTAGTGAAGGGGGGGAAGTGGGCAGGGCAGAGGTGCTGACTGCACAGTGAGTCAGCAGGCTGGTCCCAGTTTACCTCCTTGAGGGGGATTAAGCGGGTTAGGTCCCGAATCACAGGATGGGGAGCTGGAGGGCCTGGGAACCTTCCCCTGTCTGTCCCACGGTGGGCAGCCCCATGCTGAAGGCCCAGCTCCCGGGGTGAAGAGTTAAGGCACTTGGGGACAGCCCAGGGCCCACGGGGCCCATTTGTGCTGGCTCTCCTCACAGAAGCCGCTGTGTAGTCAAGGCCCAGTTTCACCTCACCCATCGGTGCTGGGGGCCAGCAGGATCCAACCTGGAGTTGGCAGAGGCCAGTCAGTCAGAGGCGTTTGGCACTGCTTGTGCCAAACCCACCCCTGCAAGGTGTCCAGTCGGCAGAGCCAGAGCCAGTGGCGCCTCGGCCAAGACCTGCACTGGCTGGGCTACAGTCCCCCCATAGCCCCCTGGTTGGGCCTGGCTAGCTGGCCCACCCCTTCTCAGCCTTGACATCCTTGACGCTTCTTGCAGGATTCTCAACTGTCCTCCAGAGACACACCATCGACCTTCCCCATTTTGACTTCTGATGAAAGGAGGCAGGCACTCATAGCAAGAGCTCGTGGGCACCCCTCCAGCTGTAGAATTTCCATTCTTGGCTTGTTGATGAGCACCCCCCTTCAGGGGTCGAGGGGATGTGTGGCGGGACCCCAGGAGGGGTGAGGTGTGACCCAGGACAGTGGCAGGAGGGACAGGCCCTCTGTTGTGGAATGTCCAGTGAGGAGGGCTGGACGGCTGTGCACACAGCCTGCAGGGCAGCCCGATGCTTGAGCAGGCAAAGCCACTGAGGTGAATGGGGAGCAAAGGGGGCAGGCCAAGCAGGGGGCTCAGAGGAGCGCCTGCTGGAGTAGAGAACACCTCTACTGATGGGCCTTAGAGAGGACAGGCCAGCAGTGGGCACCTCATGAGCCAGGGCCTGCCAGGGTGCAGAGGGTTGCCTCTCTGTGCCTGGGAGACTTTAGGTAGATTGGAGTTTCAGGCTCCAGGAAGCACCACTGTGTGGGAGACAGGACACCTGATGGAAACTGGAGTGGCCCAGGAGGGACGGGGAAGGTGCTGGTGGTGACATATAGCATGGCAGAGGCCGCACAGGGAGGAGGGCAAGCTTGGTGCTGGTGTAGTGTCTGCAGACAGGTGCTCAGCTGGATCCTGAGTTGGGGCAGCAGGCCTGGAGCTGGGACAAGAGGGAGGAGATGCTCCAGCCAATTAAAAAGAGCCCATTACGGGAGTGGAGGTGGAGCCAGACTCCAAAGCCCAGAAAGAGGCAAACTGGCACTTCTGGACCACCATAGCGTCTGGTGATGCCACCTGCAGGGATGGGGTGTGTGGGAGATGGCAGCAGAATGGAGAGGAAGAGCCATGTGGACACGTTCACCCTGTATTAAGCTGAATTTTCCAGGTAGCACTGGGCAGGTGACATAGCCAAGGGGGGCTCTGAGCACACCAGGGACTCAGCCCCTCCGTGCCCTCCCCCCACCCCACTCACAGGCTCTCCTGCCTCTCCCACACCACCATGGATCACTCCTCGTTCAGCGGCGCACCCCGCTTCCTAACCCGGCCCAAGGCCTTCGTGGTATCGGTGGGCAAAGATGCCACGCTGAGCTGCCAGATCGTGGGCAACCCCACGCCGCAAGTGAGCTGGGAAAAAGACCGGCAGCTGGTGGAGGCGGGTGGTCGCTTCCGCTTGGCGCAGGACGGCGACCTGTACCGCCTGACCATCCTGGACCTGGCGCTGGGCGACAGCGGGCAGTACGTCTGCCGTGCGCGCAACGCCATCGGCGAGGCCTTCGCGGCCGTCGGCCTGCAGGTGGACGCCGAGGCCGCGTGCGCCGAGCAGGCGCCCCACTTCCTGCTGCGGCCCACCTCCATCCGCGTGCGCGAGGGCGCCGAGGCCACCTTCCGCTGCCGCGTGCGCGGCTCGCCGCCCCTGTCGGTGAGCTGGGCCAAGGACGGGCGGCGCCTGGGCGCGCAAGACGGCCCCCGAGTGCGCGTGGAGGAGAGCGGCGAGGCGAGCGCTCTGCGCATCTGGGCCGCACAGCCGAGGGACAGCGGCACCTACACGGTGCACGCCGAGAACCCGCTGGGCGCCGCCAGCGCCGCAGCCGGGCTCACGGTGGACACGGAGGCCGAGGGGGCCAGCCCGCCCGGGGCCTCCACCGCCATGCTCCTGGCGCACCTGCAGCGGCGGCGCGAGGCCATGCGCGCCGGGGGCGCCCCCGCCTCACCCCCGAGCACCGGCACGCGCACGTGCACCGTGACCGAGGGCAAACACGCGCGCCTCAGCTGCTTCGTGACGGGCGAGCCCAAGCCTGAGATCGTGTGGAAGAAGGACGGGCAGGTGGTGGCGGAGGGCCGGCGACACGTGGTGTACGAGGACGAGCAGGAGAACTTCGTGCTGAAGATCCTCTTCTGCAAGCAGGCCGACTGTGGCCTCTACACGTGCACGGCGTCCAACCTCGTGGGCCAGACCTACAGCTCGGTGCTCGTCGTCGTGAGAGGTGAGCTCCTGGTGGCTGGCACGAAGCTGCTGTGCGCAGTGAGCACAGGCGGAGCGTCCTCCCCAGGCCTCCTATCCCTCCTTTCTAGCGGCGGCTGCTGCTGCTGCCAGTTCCCTGTCGTGTAGAGGAATCCGTGGCAAGGGCAGCTCTTGCTGTTGTGTTTCATTGTCTTTGTGAAAGTAACACGCGTGTACAATCGAGTGCTTGTCACTAACACACACATACACACACACACCCGCCTCGGGAGATGGTTGCCCAGTGGCAGAGGCTGCCCTGTCCAGGCTGAGGGTGACCCAGGCTCTCCCCCTCTCCTACAGGGTGCTAGGGGAGGGGGGTGTCTCCCCAGCAGAGCTGAGGGGAGGCAGGAGCAAGGACAGACCTGGTGGTGTCAGAGGCCTCAAGCTGGGGCTGCACCAGGATGCAGCCTGAACGTGATTCTGGGTCAGTTTGCAGGCTCCTGGCCCCAGCGCACCGGGGCAGCCATAGACAGCACCGTCAGAACTTGCTGGGGGACTGTTCCTTCTTGTTTCCTAAGACCAGCCTCGATGTGGTCGGAGTACCAGCTCCGCTTTTTACCAGCTGTAGGATCTCCAGCAGGGCGCTTCAAGCTTTGTGTGCGTGTCTGCTTCTCCTTTTTTTTCTTTCTTTTTTTGCAAGGAAGTGTGCTGGGGTTGAGCAGTTTTTCAGGCCAGTACTTGTCCAACGGCCTTACTGCTGTGTGGGTCCAACCACCAGCTTAGGGGACTGGCCCAGCGGTGCTGCTTGCCATGACTTCACGTGCATCATTTTCCCTTTTTTCGTCCAAATGTCTCCCTGATTCTTGGAGGAAGGGATCTTTCCTTTAAGTGCTGTTCCCTCTTCACTGTTCTCCCTCCTCTGCTCTTCCCCTACCTCCCTCTGTCCCCTCTCCCTGAAGCTCCTCTGCCCTCTTACCCACCCTCTGCCCGCAAAGCCCCTCCAACCCCTATCCTGGCTGCCTGCCCCCACCCCAGCCTTATACCTACCTTACCCCGTCTCCTTCCTTTCTTTCACCCTCTTCCCTGCCCCTCTGCACTTCCCCCTCGTCCCCCACTCTCTGGCACCCCTCCAGCCTGCCCCTCTTCCCTCTCCCCTCCCTACTCATCTGAGCCTTTCTTCTGCAGAGCCCACAGTGCCCTTCAAAAAGCGCCTGCAGGACCTGGAGGTGCCAGAGAAGGCATCAGCCACATTCCAGTGTGAGGTGCCAGTGCCAGCCATGGAATCTGCATGGTATAAGGAGGAAACGCGGCTGTGGGCCAGTGCCAAGTACCTCATCGAGGAGGCAGGCACTGAGCGCAGACTGACCGTGCTCAACGTCTCCTCTGACGACGATGCTGTGTACATCTGTGAGACGGCAGAGGGCAGTCGCACGGTGGCTGAGCTGGCAGTGCAAGGTGAGCAGGCAGCGGGCCAAGAGGCTGGACAGGGTATGGGTCTCCCAGGATATGGGCAAGCAACTGAGGTCCTGGGTGGCGGGGCGGGCAGGATCCCTGGACAAAGGGTGGGTCAGGGAGAGGTGAAGTGGGAACTCTGGATGCAGGGACAGGAAGGAAGTATGTAGGGGGCAGGCCTGTGGGGGTCGCTCTGACCAGCTCTACCCTCTTCCCCCTCGCCCTCTGCTCCTCTGCCCACCCCAGGCAACCTCCTTCGGAAACTCCCGAGGAAGACAGCTGTGCGAGTGGGAGACACGGCCATGTTCTGTGTGGAGCTGGCCAAGCCCGAGGGCCCCATTCAGTGGCTGTGGAATGGGAAGGCGGTGGTGGCTGGGGGCCGGGTGGCCATCACTGTTGAAGGCACGCGCCACACGCTGACCATCTCCCAGTGCGGCCTGGAGGACGTGGGTGAGGTGGTCTTTGTGGCTGGGGACTGCCGGACGTCTACCCAGTTCTGCGTGGCAGGTAAGGGCCGTGGGAGCACCCGTTGGACGGAGGGCGCCTGGCCCCTGCCCGCGGTGCGCTGGGCCCTGCTCTGACTTTTTGCCTGCTGTGGGGAGCATCTTGCATTGTAGACTGCCTAGGTTGTAGGGAACGCCTAGGTTGTAGATCTGGTTCTGTGGGGTGCGTGATTTGTCTGACACCCTCCTCCACGATGGTCACACTAGGCGTCCGCAAAGTGGGAGTCCTAGTGGCCCCCCTGACCTGTGAACCGACTTAAACAGTGCAGGTGGTTCTAGAAGCTCAGCCTGCAGGGGAGCGTTGTGTGTATCCTCTTTCTTGGCCTTTGGTGCTCTGGCCAGCTGGCACAGGGTCAGGGGTGTGCCCCTGTACATGGGTCTCAGCACCCTTGGAAGGGTCCTTGTGCCCAAGATCCCAGTGCACAGAAGGGGTCAAGGCTGAGAACTGGAAGTGGGTGGGCAGCTCGTGGTGGCCCTCGGCCAAGTGTGGCCTCCGAGACCCGGGTGCTCTTTCCACTGCAGACAGAGAAACGGCCGCAGGGCTGAGACTGGGGTGCTCGGCCCGCAGCACGCTGGTGGGCTGGCAGGCCCCTTGGGCTGTGGCCATTCCAGACCACCAGGGCAGTGTCCCCCCGGGAGGGCTGGGAATTCGGTCACAAGAACTTTTCCCTCCTGTGGTATTGGACCCAGGGCTTGGGGAGGGGGTTCCCAGCTGGTGACATGGGCCCGTGCTCTGCTCAGCCCCCAGGAGGCCACCCCTGCATGCTCCTGAAGCCCCCGTGGTGAAGGCCCGGACAGAGACCTCCGTGACTCTTGGCTGGTCCCCACCACCCCCCGGGGACCGCCCTGCTGCCATCGAGGGCTACCTGGTGGAGAAGAAGAGACTGGGAGCCTACACCTGGAGCCGGTGCCATGAAGATGAGTGGGTGACCACGCCTGAGCTGACCGTGGCTGGCGTGGCCGAGGAGGGGGAATTCCAGTTCAGGGTGTCAGCTGTGAACAGCTTTGGCCAGAGCCCCTACCTCGAGTTCCCAGGAACTGTACACCTGGGTGAGTGCTGAAGGTTCTCTTCTGCACGGCCCCTGGGAGCAGCCTGTGGGGCCATCTGCCTCTGAATCGCCCAGACCCAGAGTGTAGCCCAGTGTTGGAGAGGCCAGCATGGCTCCTGGGTCCTCTTTGTGGTAGGGGGCGGGCCCGGGATCCTGATGCTCTTGAAGGCTCTTTGGTGGGAAGGCCAGGTGACCCCAACACAGGACTCAAGCCCCCAGGGACTGTCTGTGCCCGCCGGCCCCAGGGCACTGGGCTACCCACTGGGCCTGTGTTCTCACTCCACCTGGGTCTGGCTTTCACTCGGTCTCCATGTGCTTGCCCAGTGGACTTCCTAGAGAAGGGGTTATTTGGGGCTAGGCATTGGAGGAGGGGAGGGGAGGGGCCCAACTACTTCCTGAAGCTCTCATTCCACAGCTCCCCAGCTGGCTGTGAAGACACCTCTGAAGGCAGTGGAGGCAGTGGAGGGCGGCGAGGTGACCTTCTCTGTGGACCTCACCACGGCCTCCTCAGGGGAGTGGTTCCTGGACGGGCGGGTCCTGAAGGCCAGCAGCGTGTATGTGATACACCGGGATGGCACCCGCCACACGCTCACCATCCGCTCGGTGCCTGTCAGCCTGCACGGGGCGGAGCTCAAGTTCGTGGCTGATGGCATCGAGAGCAGCATCCGCATGGAGGTCCGAGGTAGGGACCCTGTCTGGCGACCCCAGGGCTTCTCCAAGCCATGTTTCCTTGAGGGATAGGGGTGGGATGGAGTCCCTGCAGTCACAGGGATCCTGGGAGAGCTGTTGCTCTCAGAGCAACTGGATCAAGTGGGCCAGGTGGTGGGGTGTGCAAGGCCGTGCAAGGCCACTAGGTGTGAGAGGAGGAGGGTCTAAAGAGCCTGACGGTGCCAGGCTTCAGTTCTGTGTTCTGTGCCCCTGCCACTTCCCTCCCCTCTCCCCTCCCCCCTTCTTATTGATGCCTTCTGTTACTACACTTCTTGTCTCCTGTTTTCTTTTCTTGCCTCTCGGAGTCCATTCCACCATATCCGGCTCTTGCTTCTCTGTCTGCTGTCTCTTCCTACCCGCGTCCCCTTCCTCCCATCCACACCCTGCCGTCCAGGCCTTCATCCCACTTCCCCACCCTCCTCCTCTGATCACGCTCCTTCTTCCATAACCCTCTTCACTTACACCCGCTTTGTCGCCTGTCTGTGACTTCCAGCAGCTCTGGAGCTGACGGCCAAGCGTCCGGCACCAGCAGCGGCCGCTCGGGAGGTGCTGGCCCGGCTCCACGAGGAGGCCCAGCTCCTGGCCGAGCTGTCGGACCAGGCTGCAGCCGTGACATGGCTCAAGGATGGGCACACACTGTCTCCAGGCCCCAAGTATGAGGTGCAGGCTTCAGCGGGGCAGCGGGTGCTGCTCGTGCGGGACGTGAAGCAAGAAGACGCGGGCCTGTATGAGTGCGTCAGCCGCGGGGGCCGCATTGCCTACCAGCTGTTGGTGCAAGGTGACACGAGTGTGTGTGTGTGTTCCTCTCTTCCCTCAACTCTGGATAAGCCCTGGAGGGTCTGAGTGGCAGGAGCCGCTGTCCTCCGTCCCTGTGGGGAAGGAGGGGGAGAGAGCAGCTCTGCCAACCCCGAGGGGAGGAGGGGAGTCAGATCGGCTCAGGTTACCCTGTGGGAGGTCAGAAGTGAGTTGGGGGGTGCTCAGCCCACCTGGTGGAGACAGTGGGGGAATGGGATGGTGTCAGGTGACCACGTGGGGAGGGCAGAGGCCTGGACAGCTCTGCCAACCTCCTGAGGAGGCTAGGCGATCAGGTCACCCCTGAGGATAGGGTGGGGAACCAGGAGCCCTGCCAACCCTGGTGGGGGGTGGTGAGGACCTCTGCTCAGGAGGGGGGGAGCTTCCTGTGAGTGGGCGGCACTTGGTGGTTCAAAGTCAGCCGCTGAGGCTGCTCAATCTCCAGGTCTGGGCGAGGGCTGCCGTCTACCGTGATCCTGAGGCACGAGCATCTTTACTAGCTGCGTGGGCACGTGTGTGGTTAGGGCTGTCAGCCCCTGACCTGCCTGTGTGCCCTTGTAGGCCTCACACCCTTTTTGCACAAGGACACGGCTGTGGATGCCGTGGCGGGGAGCCTAGCCTACTTGGAACTCGAGACCTCAGATGCCCACGTGCATGCTCCCTGGTACAAGGATGGCGTGGAGCGCGGTTGCTCCTGCCAGCACTTCTCCCAGGAGGATGTAGGCACACGGCACTGGTTGGTGGCTACCTCGGTCACTGCAGGGTGAGGGTACCTACTGTGCTGAGTGGGTGAGGACTCTGGACTCCTTATTGTGTCTGTGGTGAATGCACTGCCTTCTAGGCTTGGTTTGTGGGGAGCAGTTCTGGCTGCTTCCAACTTTGTTGCACTTGCAAGGCCAAGCCCTCTCACTTCATTTCTTCTGAGAATACTTAGGAGTAGGGGTAGTTACTCCTGGATTGGGGTAAAGAAACTGCCCACAAGACATACGTATGTATATGTGTGTGTGTGTGTGTGTGTGTGTATGAAGAATATATATTTATAATGTAAACAATAAGAAGGAAATTTAAAACCCATATCTTCTTTGTAAAGATGAGGAACTGAGGCAGAGCAGACCTGGAAAAGGTTGGAAGTGTTCTTGGAAGGTTAGATTTTGACCTTGGTAAGTCTGAGGCCCTGGCTCTTTCTTGAAGCCATTGAGGTCTCTTGGCAGATTCTCCAAGTCCAGCTCTGCCCCATCCTGGCTTTTAGGAGGGTCTCTGCCTTGTCCCTGATGCGTCCTTCCACAGACCATCAGGAGCTCTGAGGCTGCTTCCCATCGCACCCAGGAGGGCTTGGAGTACCAGGACCACCTGTGCCCATGGAGGGTCGCACGTGCAGCCCCTAATCACAAGGGATTTTCATGGTGGATCTGAGACTGCCAGGGTCTAGAGCACAGCTCTGTCATGACTCCAGGACTTGGAAAACCTCTCCTTGGCAGAACCTCTGATTGTTTTTCCCTCCTTGTCCCTGGAGTCCTCATGCTGTTTGCCAGGGAGCAGCCAGCAGTCCGGGAGGTACAGGCCGAGGCGGGGGCCAAGGCCACGCTGAGCTGTGAGGTGGCCAGGCCCCGACGGAGATGATGTGGTACAAGGATGGGAAGAAGCTGAGTGTACGCTCAGAAGTGTGCCTGGGGACCAAAGGCTGTCCCTAGAGTCTGGTAGTGCAGCAGGTGGGGAAGAGAGATGCTGAGGAGTACAGCTGTGAGACCGGGGGCCAGAAGGTCTCCTTCCACCTGGGTATCACAAGTCAGTTGATGAAGCAGACATACAGCCATTGAATAACAAAAGGCCTGGAGGAACCATTTCAGTGTGGATGATGACAGTGCTCAGCAGACTCAGCAGGTCTGTATCAGTCAGTCAGACAGGTAGCCCTAGAACTTAGTGGCCCAATGGAACAGTCCATAGGCAGCAATTCAAGCAGTATCAGTATGAGTGGCTCATCTCTGCTCCACATGGTGTTGGCCAGGGCAGGAGGATCCAGTCTGGCTTCGTCTGTGTGTCTGATGTCCCAGGCCTCTCTCTTCTAGTAATGTCGTCTGTCTGGGACCGTGCTTTTCTCTCTCCTGAGGCCACGCTCTCCTTGTGACATCTCATTCTGAAGGCCTCTTTCTCCATGTGGGTGGTCTGAGCTCCTTCATATAGCGGCAGGGTTCCCTTCAGGGAATAGGGGATACTACAAGGTTTGCTAAGGGTTGTTTTCACCAGCCCCAGAGTGTTCCATTCTGCATGTTATATTGAACAAAGCGAGACATAAGGTCAGCCTAGTTCCAAGGGATTGGAAAAGACTTTGCTGTTAATGAGGGGTCCCTGACTCATTCAGGACAGTTTCTTACAGTCTACTATGGGAACATGGCTCTATCTGTCTAGATCTTTCTTGAGCGTGGGACAAAGATCTTTCTAATGCTTATTGCCTCATGATCACAAGATGGCTTCCACAGCTCCAGCCATTTTGTTCAAGGTGGGAAGAACACGTGAGGATTCTGTATGTGTTTTGTTTTTTGCCTTTTCACTACTATGTTGTAAATTATCACAAACTCAGCAGCTTAAAATAATGCCCGTATGTTAGTTCATAGTCCTATAAATCAGAATCCTATAGATCGGGATTCTCTTTTCAGGGTCTCAAGAGCTGGAATCCATGTGGCTGAATTCTCCCAGGATCTTTTCCAAGCTCATCTATGTTGCTAGCAGAATTCATTTCCTTGAGATTCTGGGCTGTTTTCAGGCTGGCTGGGCCCTAGGGGCTGTTCTTAGGTCCTTTGCCACATGGCATCTCATGTCCATTCACTCTTATGCTTAAAATCTCTTTGGCCAGGAAGAGCCCCCTCCCTTGTAAGGTCTTACCTGATTAGGTCAGCTCCAACCAGGAGAATCTCCTTGTTAGTGAGTAAACTCATAGTCAACTGATCTGGGACCTAACTTCCTTCTGGAGAGTCCCTTCACAGCGGCACCTGGAGTGGTGTTTGGTGGAATAGCTCAGAGAGGGGCATGCCCACTGTGGGTCAGGGATCTTGGGACAGTCCAGCCTCGGACAGAGTGCCACCTGCTCGTTCGTCTCTTCAGAGAACAGACACTCTCTGAGGAACCCACAACAGGTTTTCCCCATGCCTCCCATGTTGCCTGGGTCCGATAGCCACGCCTTGCTCAGGAGCCTGGGAAAGTGAGTCCCTAACTTCCCAGGTTCAGCAGTGTGACGCTGAGGGTGGTGTGGCTGGCCTGACCCTGCTGAGGGACCTGTCTTGCAGGACCAGCCCATGCCCACACCAGGGTGACTGTGCCTTGGTTTTAGACACTGACTTCGAGGCAGGCTGTGGAGGAATCAGCGTGTAGACAGGGTCAGCCCTCACCCTGGCTTCTTAGGAGCCAGGTGACCTTAGGCAAGTTGTCGGTGTGTATCCCCGTGAAGTTCGTGTCTGCCTAGAAACTCAGAGTGGGGGCTTGACTGGAAATGGGGTCCATGCAGATGACATCAAGGAAGGCATCACAAGGTGAGATAACCATGGATTAGGAGGGCCTTGAATCCTTTGAGAGAAAGAAGAGGAAAGCTGGCGATACAGAGACACAGAGAAATGGCCAGTGATAGTGAAGGCAGAGATTGGGGTGATGCAGTCACAAAGCCATGGATGGCTGGTACCAGAAGCTGGAAGCACTTAGAAAGATCTGCCCATGTTGCCTCAGGAGGCAGCTCGGCCTGCTTACACCTTGAGCTCAGACTTCTGGTGTCCAAAACTGGAAGAGAACAAATTCCTGTTGTCTTAAGCCCCCTATTTGTGGTCATTTGTTCTGGCCATTCTAAGACCGCATATAGTTGCCTCCCACCCCCGTTTTCTCATCTTTCAGTCAGTTCAGTCGCTCAATCATGTCCGACTCTTTGCGACCCTGTGGACTGCAGCACGCCAGGCTTTCCTATCCATCACTAACTCCTGAAGCTTGCTCACACTCATGTCTGTAGAGTCGGTGATGCCATCCAACCAACTCATCCTCTGTCATCCCCTTCTCCTGCCCCTTTAGTCTTTCCCAGCATCAGGGTCTCTTCCAGTGAGTCAGTTCTTCGCATCAGGTGGCAAAAGTATCTGTGCAGTGAGGGGTAGTGGTAGAACTACCGGAGCTGTCCTGAGGATACCCCTGGAGGAGTGGTATGGGGTGGCTCCCTCGGGCACTGCTGGATTGAGATTCTTGGAGTGAGGTAGGAGCAGGGTGAAGCTTTCATGGTGGGCCAGAGCCCCAGGCATCAGGGCCCTGTGTCTGGTACTGGAGGGTGAACCCAAGCATGTCAGGCAGGGTGGCACTCCACTGAATGCACATCAGGGCCTCCAGAAGGTCCTGGATGGTGATGTGGGAGCATCTGGGCACGCGCTTGGCCCCTGACCCTGCTGAACAGTGTGTGCCCCCGTGCCTGAATCCTGAAGCCCTTGCTCGCAGTGGGGCCCCAGGGGGGCTGCGTGATTACCTTGCCTGGTATCAGCTTTTCACCTGCATGATGGGCATAATGAGACCCACAGTTGGAGGGCTGTCTGGGGAATCAGGTTGAGATGGCACTTGTCAAGGGGTGCACGCAGCACCCGGTCTACGCTAATGCTCTGTCTGTTCTGCCTGCCCCCACGTGGTTCCTCTGGGACACACTGCTCTAAATGTGAGACAAAAGCTGTGTGTCCACAGGCTTCCATGGCTTTGTCAGATGTGTACACTTGAGTGATAAGCAGTGATGCCCTTTTGCATGGGCTCTGGGGTTCTTTGTGGCTGTGCAGAGGAAGCCAGGGCCCTGTGGGCCTCCAGGGTCTTATCCCAAATTGGTGGTCACTGCATAAGACTTTTCTTTAAATTGACTCCTTGAAAAAGTTAATGTTGTCCATCTAAGTCCTCCTTAGCAATGGCATCTTTGCAGTTTGGATTTGTTGTTCAGTAGCTCAGTTGTGTCTGACTCTTTGTGAACCCATGAATCGCAGCACGCTAGGCCTCCCTGTCCATCACCAACTCCCAGAGTTTACCCAAACCCATGTCCATCGAGTCAGTGATGCCATCCAGCCATCTCATCCTCTGTCGTCCCCTTCTCCTCCTGCCCCCAATCCTTTCCAGCATCAGGGTCTTTTCCAGTGAGTCAACTCTTCGCATGAGATGGCCAAAGTATTGGAGTTTCAGATTCAACATCGGTCCTTCCAATGAACACCCATGACTGATCTCCTTTAGGATGGACTGGTTGGATCTTCTTACAGTCCAAGGGATTCTCAAGAGTCGTCTCCAACACCACAGTTCAAAAGCATCAATTCTTCTGCATTCAGCTTTCTTCACAGTCCAACTCTCACATCCATACATGACCACTGGAAAAACCATAGCCTTGACTAGATGGACCTTTGTTGGCAAAGTAATGTCTCTGCTTTTTAATATGCTGTCTAGGTTGGTCATAACTTTCCTTCCAAGGAGTAAGCGTCTTTTGATTTCATGGCTGCAATCACCATCTGCAGTGATTTTGGAGCCCCCCAAATTAAAATCTGACACTTTTCCCACTGTTTCCCCATCTTTTTGTCATGAAGTGATGGGACTGGATGCCATGATCTTAGCGTTCTGAATGTTGAGCTTTAAGCAAACTTTTTCACTCTCCTCTTTCACTTTCATCAAAAGGCTTTTTAGTTCCTCTTCACTTTCTGCCATAAGGGTAGTGTCATCTGCATACCTGAGGTTATTGATATTTCTCCTGGCTATCTTGATTCCAGCTTGTGCTTCTTCCAGCCCAGCGTTTCTCATGATGTACTCTGCATATAAGTTAAATAAGCAGGGTAACAATATACAGCCTTGACGTACTCCTTTTCCTATTTGGAACCAGTCTGTTGTTCCATGTCCAGTGCTAACTGTTGCTTCCCAATCTGCATACAGGTTTCTCAAGAGACAGGTCAGGTGGTCTGGTATTCCCATCTCTTGAAGGATTTTGCACCGTTTATAGTGATCCACACAGTCAAAGGCTCTTGTCCTTCACCATCTCCTGAAACTTGCTCAAGCTCATGTCCATTGAGTCGGTGAGGCCATCCAACCATCTCATCCCCTGTTGTCCCCTTCTCCTCCTGCCTTCAGTCCTTCCCAGCTTCAGGGTCTTTTCTAATGAGTCAGCCCTTTGCATCAGGTGGCCAAAGGACTGGAGCTTTAGCTTCAGCATCAGTCCTTCCAGTGAATATTCAGGACTGATTTGCTTTAGGATTGACTGGTTTGATATCCTTGCTGTCCAAAGAACTCTCAAGAGTCTTCTCCAACTCTGCCATAGTTAAAAAGCATCAGTTCTTCAGTGCTCAGCCTTCTTTACGGTCCAACTCTCCGTACATGACTACCAGAAAAACCATAGCTTTGACTATATGGACCTTTATCGGCAAAGTAATGTATCTGCTTTTTAATATCCTGTCTAGGTTTGTCATAGCTTTTCTTTTGAGGAGCAAGCAGTTTGGATTAGAGAGGATAATTCTGTTTTTTTTTCTGATATTTGATTTAAATATTTAAATTCATACACAACTGTTGAGACAGGTTCCATTTGCTCTCATTCCACTGGGGCCCTGCCATCCACTTCAGAGAGTTGGATACGTGTCTTTAGCCCAGATGAGGAGAAGTTGGGAACTGGGGTTTCTCGGTTACAAAGGGAAGTCTAAACTGTTAGTTTCTACCAAGAGAGTTTGATGTACTATAATACATGCAGGGCTTCTCATGCGCCATTAATTTCATGTCGTGCCTTTTTCTTTCTCCTAAAGCATTTTTACTTAATTGGTTTTGCTCCACTTCCTTGCCCTAGGGAGGTCTTTGATAACACAGTAGTGTCAGGTAATGTGGGGACTTTATTTCAGCATCCCTCTGCATTTAAATTTAAAAAACAGAAGCCTGTAAGAGGTGATTAAAACTAGCCAGGCTGATCGATGAACTTGTGAAGTTTAATAGACTCATTTCTCTAAGTCTCCTTGCAGTAAACCGAGCAGAGCCCCCATGCCAAGGGGTCTGATGTCAAATGCAGTCCTGATGTCAAATTCAGTCCAGAGTTGTCCTCGGTGAGCTTTATTGGGCATCTGTTGATAGGACCATGGGCTTTCTATTTTGGACTATTAATATGGAGGACTGTGTTGGCTGATTTTTTAAATTGAGTAATTCACGTGATGGGGCTTTTTTGTGGTTCAGTGGTAAAGAATGCATCTGCTGATGCAGGAAATGTGGGTTCCATCCCTGGGTCAGGAAGATCCCTTGGAGAAGGACTGGCAGCCCACTCCAGTACTCTTGCCTGGAAAATTCCATGGACAGAGGAGCCTGGTAGGCTACAGCCCATGGGGCTGCATATGAGTCAGACACAGCTTAGTGACTGAACAGCAACAGATTCACATGCATCAGATCCACCCTCTTACAGCGCACAGTTCTGTAGTTTTTAGTATATTCATGGGTCGTGCGACCATGCCGCAGTCTAATTCTAGACCATTTTTATGATCCCCCCAAAGCAACCCTGAACCCATTGTTAGTCACTCCCTTTCCTCAGTCTTTGGTAACTACCAGTCTACTTTTTGTCTCTGTGGATTTGACTCCTCTGAACATTTCATTTAAATGGGATCATATGATAATATGACTTTTTGTGTCTGCAGTGAAAACAGAGTCCTTTCCTTTTTGGCTGTGCCGTGTGGCTTGCACTTAGTTCCGCGACCAGGGATTAAACTAAGGCCACAGCAATGAAAGTGCCGTGTCCTAACCAGTGGACGCCAAGGCATTCCCTGATATGTGGTGTCTGTGTCTGCTTCTTCCATGTAATGCTCACAGGGTCCATCCATACTATAGCATGCGTTAGTATTCCATTCCTTTTTATGGCCAAACAACGTTCCATTGATGGATGTGTCACATTTTTTCTATCCATTCATTGGCTAATAGACAATTAAATTGTTTCCACTTTTTGACTGTTGTGAATAGTGTTGCTCTGAACATTCTTATCCATGGGTCTGTGTGAACATATAGTTCCAGTTCTCTTGGAATTGCTGGGTCATATAGTAACTCTGTGCTTGACTTTCTAAGGAGCTGCCAAACTGTTTTCCCGAGTGACTGCACCATTTTGCATTCCCAGCAAAGTGTCTCAAGGTTCTGTTTTCTCCACATCCCTACTAACACTTGTTATTTTCAGTTTGTTTAATTATAGTCATCCTGGTAGATGTGAAGTGGTATCTTATTGTGGGTTTGATTTATATTTCCCTGATGACTGATGATGTTGAGCATCTTTTCATATGCATTTGGCCCTCTGCACATCTTCTTTGGAGAAATGTCTATTCAAATTCTTTGCTTGTTTTTAGTTCTACTTATCTTTTTATTACTGAGTTGTAAGAGTTCTTTATGTAGTCTGAATAGTAGAGCCATATCAGATTGATGATTTGCAAATATTTTCTTCCATTTACTTTCTTAATTGTGCCTCTTGACACACAAAAGCTTTAAAATTGTGGTGAAGTCCAGTTTATTCTCTTTGGTTGCTTGTGTGTTAGGTGTCACATCCACAAAATCTTTGCCTAATCCAGGGTCGAGTAGGATGATACCTATGTTCTAATGATTTTCCAGTTTTAGCCCTTGTAAGTAGGTCTTTGATCCATTTTATGCTAATTTTTGTGTATGGTGTGAGGTCGGGGGTACAACTTCATTCATTCCATATGGATATCCAGTTGTCCTAGCACTGTTTGTTGAAAAGAGGTTTTTCCCATTGAATTTGGCATCCTTGTTGAAACATCAGTTAACCGTTAATTAAGGATTTACTTCTGGAGACTCTTATCTCTTTCCATGTTTCTGAGTCTTTTTTTCCATCTCTGGTCCCCTTTACTCCAGCAGTCTCCACCCACTCCTGCCTGGCCCTGCCAGAACAGGAATCTCCTCACCCCACTGTGGGGCCCTGCCTGAGTCATTCTTCTCTTCTTCTTTCCCTACCCCCACCAAGCACTGGGGGCCAGGAGACAGTCTGAGCTAGTCTGAGGGAGCGAGGAAGCCAACATCGCCTAGTCCCTTCCACTGTCCAGGCTGTGTCCTGTAGGATCAGAAGGGAAGTGGGGAGATGGGGGGGACAGGGTAAGACTTTTGCCCAGAATAGGTAAAAGAGGCTGGACTCTTCTGCCAAAGGAAGGATCTCAGCCAAATGACTAAACGTTGTTGTTCATTTGCTAAGTCATGTCCAGCTCTTTGCTATGCCATGGACTACAGCACGCCAGGCTCCCCTGTCCTTCACTCTCACCCAGAGTTTACTCAGATTTGTGTCCATTGATTTAGTGATGCTCTCTAACTGTCGCATCCTCTGCTAACCCCTTCTCCTTTTACCTTCAGTCTTTCCCATCATCAGGGCCTTTTCCAGTGACTTGGCTCTTAGACCCTTCAGGGTTGATTTCCTTTAGGATTGACTGGTTTGATCTCCTTGCTGTCTAAGGGGCTCTCAAGAGTCTTCTCCAGCACCGCAGTTCAAAAGCATCAATTCTTTGACAATCAACCTCTCACATCTGTACACGACTACTGGAAGAACTGTAGCTTTGACTATATGAACCTTAGTAGGCAAAGTGATGTGTCTGCGTTTTAATAAGCTGTCTACATTTGTTGTTGCTCCTTTCTCCTGGGTCCTGGTGCACACAGCTTTTGTTTGTGCCCTGCAAGAGCCTTGTTTCCCCAGTCCTGTGTAAGTTCTGTAATCAAATCCCCCTTGCCTCCAAAGAAAAATTCCCTGGGAATTCTCAGTCCCTTTGCCAGATCCCCAGGTTGGCAAATCTGTTGTGGGACCTAGAACTTTCTTAACAGTGCGAGAATTTATTTGGTATAATTGTTCTGCAGTTTGTGGGTCGTCTGCTCGGTAGCTCTGTGTTGGGTTAGTGATGACCTCCTCCAAGAGGGCTTATCCAACAGGCTGTGTGACCCAGGCCTGCTGCACCCAGAGCCCCTGCGAGAGGCCATTGCTGACCCATGTGAATGCAGGAGACACCGTGTGGATCACAACAAACTGCCGAAAATTCTTAAAGAGATGGGAACACCAGACCATCTTATGCGCCTCCTGAGAAATCTGTATACAAGTTAAGGAGCAACAGTTAGAACCAGACATGGAACAATGGACTGGTTCCAAATTGGGAAAGGAGTACGTCATGGCTGTATATTGTCAGTCAGTTCAGTTCAGTTCAGTCGCTTAGTTGTGTCCGACTCTGCGACTCCATGAACCACAGCGCGCCAGGCCTCCCTGTCCATCACCAACTCATCCAACCTCTCATTCTCTGTCATCCCCTTCTCCTCCTGCCCTCAATCTTTCCCAGCATCAGGGTCTTTTCAAATGAGTCAGCCGTTCACATCAGGTGGCCAAAATATTGAGTTTCAGCTTCCATAACTTTCCTTCCAAGGAATAAGTGCCTTTTAATTTCATGGCTGCAGTCACAATCTGCAGGGATTTTGGAGCCCAGAAAAATAAAGTCAGCCACTGTTTCCCCACCTATTTGCCATGACGTGATGGGACCGGATGCCATGATCTTAGTTTTCTGAATGTTGAGCTTTAAGCCACATACTCTGCATAAGTTAAATAAACAGGGTGATAATAATTCTGATGTATATTGTCACCCTGCTTGTTTAACTCATGCATAGTACATCATGCAAAATGCCGGGCTAGATGAAGCACAACCTGGAATCAAGATTGCTGGGAGAAACATCAACAACCTCAGATATACAGATGACACCACAGAAAGTGAAGAGGAAATAAAGAGCCTTTTGATGAAAGTGAAAGAGGAGAGTGAAAAAGCTGGCTTAAAACTCAACATTCAGAAAACTAAGATCATGGCATCTGGTCCCATCACTTCATGGCAGATAGATGGGGAAACAATGTAAACAGTGACAGACTTTATGTTCTTGGGCTCCGGAATCACTGCAGATGGTGTTTTTGCACCCATGGTGACTGTAGCCATGAAATTAAAAGACGCTTGCTCCTTGAAGAAAAGCTATGACCAACCTAGACAGCATATTAAAAAGCAGAGACATTACTTTGCCAACAAAGGTCCGTCTAGTCAAAGCTATGGTTTATCCAATAATCATGTATGGATGTGAGTGTTGAACTATAGTAAAGCTGAGTGCCAAAGAATTGATGCTTTTGAACTGTGGTGTTGGAGAAGACTCTTTGAGAGTCCCTTGGACTGCAAGGAGATCCAACCAGTCAATTCTAAAGGAAATCAGTCCTGAATATTTATTAGAAGGACTGATGCTGAAACTCCAGTACTTTGGCCACCTGATGCAAAGCACTGACTCACTGGAAAAGACCCTGATGCTGGGAAGGATTGAGGACAGGAGGAGAAGGGGACAACAGAGGATGAGATGGTTGGATGGCCTCACTAACTCGATGGATATGAGTTTGAGTAAGCTCCAGGAGTTGGTGATGGACAGGGAAGCCTGGCGTGCTACAGTCCATGGGGTTGCAGAGTCAGACACGGCTGACTGACCAGACTGAACTGAGGTTTGTCATAGCTTTCCGTCTAAGGAGCAAGGATCTTTTAATTTCATGGCTGCAGTCAGCATCTGCAGTGATTTTGGAGCCCAGAAAAATAAAATCTGTCACTGCTTCTACTTCTTCCTATTCTATTTGCCATGAAGTGGATGCCATGATCTTACTTCTTTTTGATGTTGGTTTTTTTCTTTTTCTTTTAATTGAAGGATAATTGCTTTACAGAATTTTGTTGTTTTCTGTCAAATCTCAACATGAATCAGCCATAGGTATACATATTTCCCCTCCCTTTTGAACCTCTCTCCTTATCATGGAACAATGGACCGGTTCCAAATTGGGAATGGAGACCTTTGTTGACAAAGTAATGTATTGTGTTAGGAAGTGTTTTAATTTCATTCTTTTACATGTAGCTGTCCAGTTTTCCCAGCACCCTTTATAGAAGAGGCTGTCTTTGCCCCATTGTATATTCTTGCCTCCTTTGTCAAAAATAAGGTACCCATAGGTGCATGGGTTTATTAACATTGAGTTTTAAGCCAGCTTTTTCACTTTCCTCTTTCACTTTCATCAAGAGGCTCTTTAGTTCCTCTTCACTTTCTGTGGTATCATCTGCATATCTGAGGTTGTTGATGTTTCTCTCAGCAGTCTTGATCCCAGCTTGTGATTCATCCAGCCTGGCATTTCCCCTATGTACTCTGCATGGAAGTTAAATAAGCAGGGTGACAATATACAGCTTTGACACACTCCTTTCCCAATTTTGAACCAGTCCATTTTTCCATTTCCAGTTCTAACTGTTGCTTCTTGATCTGCATACAGATTTCTCAGAAGGCAGGTAAGGTGGTCTGGTATTCTCATCTCTTTTTTCCAGTTTGTTGTGATCCACACAGTCAAAGGCTTTAGAACAGTTAATGAAACAGAAGTAGATTTTTTTTCTGAAATTCCCTTGGTTTCCCTATGAGCCAATGAATTTTGGCAGTTTGACCTCTAGTTCCTCTGCCTTTTCTATATCCCTTGTGTACATCTGGAAGTCCTGTTCACATACTGCTAAAGCCTAGCTTGTAGGATTTTGAGTATAACCTTTCTAGCATGTGAAATGAATGCAGTTGTATGGCAGTTTGAACATTCTTTGGTGTTGCCTTTCTTAGGGATCGGACTGAAAACTGACCTTTTCCGGTCCTGTGCATACTGCTTAGTTTTCCAAATTTGCTGATATATTGAATGCAGCACTTTGACAGCATCATCTTTTAGGATTTCAAATAGTTCAGCTGGAATTCCATCACCTCCATTAGCTTTGGTTATAGTGATGCTTCCTAAAGCCCACTTGAGTTCACATTCCAGGATGTCTGACTCTAGGTGAGTGATCACATCATGGTTACCCAGGTCATTAAAACCTTTTTAATATAGTTCTTCGTGTGTTATTGCCACCTCTTGTTAATCTCTGTTAAGTCCTTACCATTTCTGTCCTTTATCATGCCCATCCTTGCATGGAATGTTCCCTTGATTTCTCCAGTTTTCAGGAAGAGAGCTCTAATTTTTCACATTCTATTGTTTTCCTCTTTTTCTTTGCATTGTTTGTTAGAGAAGTCCTTCTTATCTCTCCTTGCTATTCTCTTGAACTCTGTAATCAGTGGGTATATATTTTCCTTTCTACCTTGCCTTTCACTTCTCTTCTATTTGTAAAATGACTTAGACAACCACTTTGCCTTCAGCATTTCTTTTTCTTGGGGATGATTTTGGTCACTGCGTCCTCTACAATGTTAAGAACTTCTGTCCATAGTTCTTCAGGCATTCTGTCTACAAGATTGAATCCCCTGAATCTCTTCGTCACCTCCACTGTATAATCATAAGGGATTTGATTTAGGTCATACCTGAACGGCCTGGTGGTTTTCCTTACTTTCTTCTCCTGAATTTTGTAATAATGCACACAATGTCAAAATATCAGTCTGAAAATCTCTACCCCTATCCTTTCTAAGGCTGGAAATCAACCAAGTATTTGCACTAAAGTTACAGTTGCAGAGGAACAAGGAATGTTTAAAAGTCACACGAGCAGACTGATTCGGATGAGAAGGGCCCCAAGGTTGGGTGGATGAAGAGAAACATGGAATGCACTCGGGGGCCAGCTCAACTCCGCTGCTTTTTCTTCTTGTGGGGAGCCTTTGCATTCCAGTAGGAGAGTAGCTGAACAGCAATGAGGCTGTTGCAGGGAGAAGAGACTACAAAGGTTCCAGACGTGAGGGGGTTTCCAGTTTCCTGAATGGAGGTGAAGATGTGGGCCAGGGAAGCCCCGAAGAGCAGAAAGACTCTGACGGCTGAGAGCTGTGCCCATGTGGTCCGTAGTGGCTGCCTGCAGCAGCCTTCTCGCCGCCACAGCAGGCCTGCTGGAGGTCTGGAGCAGGGAGGTAACAGCCTGGGGCGTTAGCGCTGAGGGCAGCATCAGCAGGAGCAGCAGGGCCAGGTGTAGCTCGCTAGGAGAGCAGCACCCCTCACGCCTGTGCTCTGTAGTGCAGGACCAGGACCAGGTGACTGTCTGGGGCATCAGGAGCGGGGCTTCACCCGGAGAATCTCCCCTGGTGGCTCAGCTGGTAAAGAATCCGCCTGCAATGCAGGAGACGTGGGTTCGATCCCAGGGTTGGGAAGGTTCCCCTGGAGGAGGGCATGGCACCCCACTGCAGTATTTTTGCCTGGAGAATGCCATGGCCAGGGGAGCCTGGCGGGCTGCAGTCCATGGGCTCACAAAGAGTCAAACACAGCTGAGCGGCTAAGCACTGACCACGGTCCCAGTCAACGCCGCGGGCTCTTGCATGGGCGACTGAAGACTCAACCCTTCGACTCTCTGCCTCCAAGATTTTAAACACTTAAGAGTAGCTTTACCAGAACTAGGTCAGCCTCCGTGCCCAGCCCCGGGGCTTTGCTGAGGAGACCCTTGAGGCAAGGAGCTTCCTTAGCATAGAAGAGGCCTCACCTGGAGACCGAGTTGTTGGACACGCCCTCCCTGCTGCTCAGATTTTAAAGCACGCCAGAGCTGTACACCTGCTGAGTTCCGTCTCTGCTGCCTTTGTTTACGCTTTAGCAGCAAAGTTGATCCTTGCTCCTTTGCGCTCCTCCTCCTTGACACCATCTTGGTTTTCTGGACTCTTAATTTTACTCCATTGATGTGTATGTCTCCTACAGTCTGGATTATGGTAACTTTGTGGTGAATTTTGAAATTGGGACATGTGAATCCTTTACACTTTTTTTTTTCTCAAACAACATCGATCTCGTTATTTGAGGTCTCTTGCATTTGCACATAAATTTTAGGATCATTTTTAAATTTTGCAAAAATGGCAGGCGGTATTTTGATAGGGATTGCATCCAATGTGTAGATCAGTTTGGGGAATATTGACATCTTAACAGCGTTTGTCTCCTAATCTACAATAGGAAATGACTTGCTATTTATTTTGGTGTTTTAACTTTCAATTATGTTATAGTTGTTTGTGTGCAGGAATTGTACTTATTGTGTTAAGTTTGTTGCTAAATATTTTATTCTTTTTTATGTTACTGTAAATAGGATTATTTTCTTAATTTCCTTTTATTTATTTTTTTCCTTTGCATTTCTTTTTTTAATATATTCATTTATTTATTTTATTTACATTATTGTGTTGATTTTGCCGTACATTAAATTACTCCTTCCTAATACATAGAAATAGACTTGATCAAGAAATAGTCTTGATCCATGTGTACTTGAGCAATAGCAGTTGGTCTGCTATCCTGCAGCCTTTTTGAATCCATTTACTTTGAATTTATTTACTTTGTTAGTTCTTTTGTGAATGCCTTAGGATTTTCAATAGGCAAATCATGTCACCTGCCGATAGTTTTACTTCATTTCCAGTCTGGATGCCTCTCGTTTCGTTTTTGATCGCTGATTAAATCTCTTTACTTGCTCTAGGTCCATTCAGAGTTTTCCTGTTTATTCCTGTGTTAGTTTTGATAGTTTATGTGTTTCTGGGAATTTCTCCGTTTCATCTAGATTGACTAGTTGGTATACAGTTGTTTGTAGTATTCTCTTATAATCCTTCTAATTTTTACCAAGTCTTTATTGTTTTCCCCCAGATTTTAATACTTTTAGTCTTCTATGTTTTTCTTGATCAGCCTTGCTAATGTTTTGTCAATTTTCTTGATCTTTTCAAAAAACCACCTTTTGATTTCCTCAATTCTTTCTGTTGCTTTTGTATTCTCTATTTCGTTTATCTGTGCTCTAATCTTTATTTTTCTCATTCGTCTGAGCTTGGGTTTAACTTAATCTTCTTTTTCTTGTTTCTTAAAGCATGAAGTTAGGTTATGAATTTGTAATTTTTTTTTTAACATAGGCCTGTAATTTATAGCTCTGGATGGCAGGAAACTCTGAACCCTGCTTTCACTGCATCTCATAAGTTTTGGTATGCTGTGCTTTCATTTTCGTTTATCCCCAAATATTTTCGAATTTTCCTTGTAATTCTCTTTTGAGCGTATTGTTTCACTTTGATGTGTGATTGTGAATTTTCTAGTTTTCCTTCAATTATTGATTTTTAGTTTCATTCCATCATAGTCTTGGTATGCTTTCAGCCTTTTAAGATTTATTGAGACTTGTTTTATGGCTTAACATGTATTAGAGAGTGTTCCATATGTGCTTGAGCAGAATGTGTCTTTCGCTATTGTTGGGTGGAGCGTCTGCTGTAATTCAGCGAGGCCTAGTGTCTTGTGTTGTGTTGTTCATGTCGTACTTCTTTACTGATCTGTTGTTCTGTCCCTTATTCAGAGCAGGATACTGAGGTCCTCGGTGCTCTTGGAGAGCTGTCTCTTTAGTCTTCTGGTTTTCACTGCGTGTGTTTCAGAGTTCTCCTGTTGTGCTGTAATGTTTATAGCTGTGTTATCTTCTTCATTAATTGACCCTTTTAATCGACATGTAACATCATTAATCTATGTGCTGTGCTGTGATTAGTTGCTCAGTCATGTCAAACTCTTTGTGACTTCATGGACCGTAGCCCACCAGACTCTGCCCATGGGATTCTCCAGGCAAGGATACTGGGGATCGTCCAACCGCAGGGATTGAACACAGGTCTCCCTCATTGCAGACAGATCCTTTACCTTCAGAGCTACCCAGTCTAAAATTATATACATTATAACATAATGTCTTGTAATGTCTTTTCTCTCTCTCTCTTTTTTTGCCTTAAGCATAGCCACCTCAGGTCTCTATTGGTAGCTGTTTACATGGAGCATCTTTTCACTTGCAACCTATTTGTGTGTCTGGACCTAAAGTGAATCTCTTATAGACAGCACTTAAACAAATTCATTTTGTGTTGTTAATTCTTAAAAAGAAGGGCTTACTTCTGCTATTTTGTTCTCTGCTTCTTGTTTGTCATATCTTTTTGCTGTTGCTTTCTTTCTGCATTACTGTCATTTATGATTGATTTTTTTTCTAGTGTGCCATTTTGCTACTTTTTCATTTCTTTATGTATATATACATTCATTTTTTCTTAAGTGGTTACCCTGGGGATTGTCATTAGCATATAGCTTTATAATAATCAAGTTTGAAATTATATGATTTTAGTTTCAATAAAAACTCTACTTATTTACCACTTGTGCCCCAAGCTGAATGGTCTTATTGTCACAAGTTATGTGTATCCAATAACTTTGTAGTTTTATAATTATTGTTTATACCTTTTTTAAAGTCATATAAAAAACAAGATGAATTTCAAAATAAAAATACTCCTGGCTTTTATATTTACTTGTGTAGCTACGTTTACTGTCATTCTTTGATTTTCATATGGTTTCAAGTTACCATCTTATACCTTTTCATTTTGAGCTGAAAGATTCCTTTAGAATTTTTTGTAGGATAGTTGTAACAGCGAAGAGATCCTTAGATTTTGTTTATCTGGGACTGTGTTAAGTTCTCTCATTTTTGAAGGACGGCTTTGGCAAATCTAAAACCGTTGGTTGATAGTTTTTTCTTTTAGCAGTTTAAATACATCATCCCACAGCCTTCTGGCCTCTGTGGTTTCTGAGGAGAAACCAGCAATTTGCCTTATTGAGGAGCTCATGTGTGTGACAGGTCACTTCTAGCTGCTTTCAGAAGCCTCTCTTTTTTGACCTTTGACAGTTCAACATACATTGTCTTAGTGTGAATCTCTTTTAGCTTATCTTCAGGGAGTTTGTTGAGCTTCTTAGGTGTGTAGATTCATGTCTTTTATCAGTTTTGGAAGTTTCTGACCATCTCTTCAGATGATCTCTTTGCCCCTTTCTCTCCTCTCCTGTGGACTTCCATTATGCACGTATTGGTACAGTCCATGTTGTCCCACAGGTGTCTGAGGCTCTGTCCATTTTCTTCATTGTTTCTTCTTTCTGATCCTCAGACTGGCTAATTTCAAGAGACCTGTCTTTAACTTGAATGATTCTTCCTTTTGCCTGCTTAAATTGGCAGGTTGAATACCTCATTAGTGAAGTTTACGTTTCAGCTATTATACTTTTCAAATGTAGGATTTCTATTTTAAAATATATCTTTTAATGGATGTTATTTATTTGGTGAGCATTGTCCTCATGTATTCCTTTATTTCATTGTAAATCATCTCCTTTAGTTTTTTAAAAGCTTGTTTAAAATAGCTGATGTAAAGACTTTTTCTAATAAGTCCAGTATCTGGATTTTCTCAAGTACAGTTTCTGTTGACTGCTTCTTTGCCTGTGTGTGGGCCAGGATTTCTTGTTTCTTAGCACGTCGTGTAATTCTTTGTTGATAACTGGAATAAGAAGTGATAATGCATGGAAACTCTGAGTTCAGATTCTCCCATCCTCCCTGGTGTTGGTTGGTGTTGCTCTTTGCTTTTGCTGCTGTTGTTTGCATGTTCAGTGACTTTCTGAACTACTTCTGTAAACTCTGGTTTTGTTTGTGTGTGTGTGTGTGTGTCAGATACTGAAGTCTCTCTTCAGTTAGCTTGTTGATTTCATAGTGATTCCCTTCGATGTCTGTAACCTGCAAGTCTCCCGGGTTTTTCCAGGGGACTTTGTGTGGCTGTTGTTGTATGTGCATAACTCACAGCCGCATCGACCTTTGCCTTCACTCCAGGCTTTCGTGAAGCAGAGGTGTGAGGACCTTTTCAGGTGTCTTCTGAGTAGCATGTATGTGTGGCCTTCTAGATGCCCAGGAAGGGGTCAGAGCTGTCCAACGCCATCGACTAACATCTCATAATCCAGCTTTTCCTTTTAAGCCCGTTGATTAGCCTGTTGCCTGCCAGTAGTTATCCACAAACTCAAACAGCCATGTTCAGTAATTGCCTGTGATTATTTTTAACAGATACCCATGGGGAAAAGCTGTTTTTACTTGGTGATCTTCTGTTCAGACTTGGATAATGAATAAATAAAGACAGCCTTGTGATTGGGGTTTTGCAAGGGACCACTAGTCAGCTCAAATAATGACTGTTCTCTGAGAATGAACTTTGAAAGAGCCCTCATTTCATTCTTTACCCTACCAGGGGGCTTCCAGGCTGCTGGTTTTCGTTGTGATAGTGGACTGTTGGTTTTCAAGGCTACGTCAGAACCGGGGAGAAGGGTATGAGGACTGGGAGAGTTAAAACACCACGTCTTGCTGTTCTTACCAAGATGTGGCCGTTTTTCTTGACTGTATCCTCCTCAGATTGCTAATGAGCCTTTGGTTAATTTCCAGAGCTTTGAGAAAGTTGATTACAACGATTTTTGCAAATGTCTTAATTGATTTCATGGAAGAGAGTTTTTTTTTTTAAGTTATTATTTTGCCATTTTTGCTAACATGTCTTGGGGTGATTTTAAAATGTTGAAACCAGCCTCGCATTTCTTGGGTTATGCCCAGTTGGTTGTGATGTGTTGTCCTTTTTATATGTTACCGGATTCAGTTTGAAAATATTTGGTTGAGTACTTTTGTATTTGCGTGCATGAGGAATTTTGGTTTGTAACTTTCTTACACCATCTTTATCTGGCTTTGGTATCAGGATAATGCTGGAATCACAAAATGTGTTGAAAAGTGTTCTCTTTGCTTCTGTTTTCTGGAAGAGATGGTGTAGAATCTATGTTGTTTCTATTCCTTCTTTAATTTCTTTTTTAGTTATTTCACTGGGTAAACCAGTGAAGTCATCCTGGCCCAGAGATTTCTTTTTTAGAAGGTCTAAATAATAAAAACATTTTATCTATACTTATGAAAGTGTATAGTTTATCTGTTTCCTCTTGGCAAGTTTTTTTCTTTTAGTTTTTGGATTTTAAGGAATTGATTGCTTTATCAGATTTGTTTATTTCGTGCTCATAGAGTTGTTTGTAGTATTCCTCTATTCACTTTTAATATCTATAGTATATATAATGATATTTCTTGTTTCATTCCTGGTGTTGTTAGTTTATATCTTCTTTCTTTTTCTTGTTAGAGGTTTATCAATTTTATTGATCTTTTCAAAGAACCAGATGTAGGTTTCATTGATTTTATTTTTAAACTTCATTGATTTCAGTTTTCTTTATTATTTCCTTCTTTCTAATCTCTTCTTTTTTGAATTTCTTAAGGTATAAACTTAGATTTCAGATTGAAATCTTTCTTCTTTTCTAATGTAAATATTTAATACTATAAATTTCCTTTTAAGTGCTGCTTTAACTTTATTCTTCAAATTTTGATATGCTATATTTTCACTGTTATTCAGTCTAAAATATTTACTAATTCTGCTTGAAACCTCTTCAACTGCTGTATTATTCAGAGGTGTGTTGTTTAATTTCCAAGTATTTAGAGATTTTACTTTTACCTCTCTGTTGTTGATTTCTAGTCTATACTAGCACATACTTTATATTTTTTAGATTTTAGAAATTTTTAGAACTTTCTTACGTAAACCACAATATGGTATATGCTGGTGAATGTTCCATGTATACTTGAAAGGAATGTCTAGTTTGCTCTTGGGTGGAATGTCGTACAAGTGTCAGATCCTGCTGGCTACTGGCTCGGCTTCAAGTGACGTTCTGTCTGCTAGTTTTATCAGTTATGGTGTGAAGAGTGTTGAAGGCTCCAGCTATAATTGTGGAATTTCTGGCTTTACTTTCAGTTCTGGCAGTTTCTGGTTCATGTATTTTGAAGCTCTGCTATTTGCTGCTTACTCATTTAGAATTGTTATGTCTTCTTTGTATGTTGACTGGTTTATCTTTAGGTAATACTCTTCTTTATTGCTGGTCATTTTTTTGGCTCAGAAGTCTGTTCTATTTGGTATTAATGTAGATACGCAAGATTTGTCTTGATTAGTGCTTGCATTGTATATATTGTTTCACTCCTTTGTCTACACATATTTGATGTGAGTTTCTTGCAGACAGCATAATGTTGGGTCATTTTTACACATCCCAACAATCTCTTTCTTATAATAGGTGTGTTTAGACTATAGTTGTTATTAATGCAGTAATTGTTTGAATTCTGGTCTGCTGGCTTATTATTTTTGTTTTTTCTCATTTTCTCTTTCCTGTCTTTTTGGGTTATTTGTGATGTTTTTAGTATTCTATTTTAATTTGTCTATTGTGACACAGTAGTTACCTTAGGGATTGCACTAAATATACTCCTCACCATCTGTTTAGACTCCAGAATTTTACTCCTTCAGTTGACTTGTAGAACTTTTATAGAAGTACTTTTATCATCTCTTCTTTATGTTACTAGTTGTCTTATGTATTATCTCTGTGTACATGGTAAACTTGTTCAGACAGTGTGATGATTTTTGGCTTTTAACTATCAAACATATTTTAAAGAATTCAAGAGAAGAGGTTTAGTGTATTTTATTTATCCAGTGTATTAGTCAACTCAGGTTTTTATAGCAAAATACCACAGATTGTATGGCTTGGACAATGAAACTTTATTTTCCCTTGCAGTTCTGGAGGTTGGACATCCAATATCAAGGTGCCATCACGATCAGTTTCTTGTGAGAGCTCTCTTCCTCTATCTTCACATGGCCTTTCCTTGTGGACAAAATGTAGCAAAGTTAGGTTAAGTTAATATCTGAACTGGGAGGAAAGAAAAAGGGAAATTTCTAGGTGTTGGAAGCAAAGATGGAATGAAAGACTGATGCAGCCGGTGATGAGCTGGTGCACTGATGTCCTTGTGGGGTTTGGGTTTCAGGGACCTGGGTCTGACTGGTACATAGGCAGTAGGTCCTTGGGTTCAAGAGAGTTGGAGGAGTGGCACCGAGACAGCTATACAAATCTGAGAATCTTACAGAACCACATATTTAAGGAAAAGCTGGACCAGAAAAGTAAACTACCCATAGCCCAGGGAGGTGTCAAAGTATTTTTCTATTTTCCTTGGCTTGGGTGTGAAAAAAAATGTATTGGAATGTGAATTTATCATATTTGGGACCCCAGATTAAGAAGTTAAGCTAAAAATGATGCTCTAGGCCAATCATACTCCTGGAATACCTGACAGGAGTAAATGTAAAGCATTCAGGAGAGATGCCCCTCCACTATTGGGCCATGCTTAATGAATCCCTGGGGAATTCCTTGGTGGTCCAGTGGTTGGGACTCCTCACTTTCACTTTCAAGGGCCCGAGTTCAGTCCCTGGTTGGGGAATTAAGATCCCATAAGCCGCGTGGCATGGCCAAATATATAAATAAAAGTCTTTTAAAAAATATCCTTGGTAAATATGCTCTCACAATAAAAATCTAAGTATCAGAGGAATGGTCCAATATAAATGAGAGTTGGAACTTACAAACATAAGCAAGATTAGACCACCCAGGAACTTCAGATGATAGAACAACAATCTGAAAGAGAATATAAATCTATTTAAAATGATTAAAGGATGTATGGAGGACTTGAAAACGTAAGACAGCGTGTAATACTAGGAAAAAGAACAGGCAGATTTAGCAGACCAAATGAAATTTCTTGGAAAGGAAACATAAAATTTATAATGAATTATTTAGAAGAGGGATAAACAGCAAATTAAACATAGTTGAACATAAAATTACTGAATTAGAAGATAGACCTCAGAAAGTTTCTCAGAATGAATCACAAAGTAGTAAAAAAAAAAGTTAATAACAGAATAGAGATGAGAAGCAGGCCACATGTATGTCTAAAAAGACTTCTAGGAGAGGCTGGAAATAATGAGGAAAATGAAATAATGGAAGAAATAATTGGAAAAATTTTAGAAATGGTAAAAGACATGACTCCTAAACTGTAAGATTTGTAAGTAATAACGGATATTGTAAAAACAATCACAGCTAGACACATCATAGTGAATTGCAGAAGGTCAGAAACCAAGAGGAGATCTTCAGTTCAGTTCAGTCACTCAGTCATGTCCTGCTGTTTGCGACCCCATGGACTGTAGCATGCCAAGCTTCCCTGTCCATCACCAACTCCCAAAGTTTACTCAAACTCATGTCCATTGAGTCGGTGATGCCATCCAACCATCTCATCCTCTGTCGTCCCCTTCTCCTCCTGTCTTCAATCTTTCCCAGCATCAGGGTCTTTTCAAATGAGTCAGCTCTTTGCATCAGGTGGCCAGAGTATTGGAGTTTCAGCTTCAACATCAGTCCTTCCAATGAACATTCAGAACTGATTTCCTTCATGGTTGGGTCTCCTTGCAGTCCAAGGGACTCTCAAGAGTTTTCTCCAGCACCACAGTTCAAAAGCATCAATTCTTTGGTGCTCAGCTTTCATCACAGTCCAACTCTCACATCCATACATGACCACTGGAAAAACCATAGCCTTGACTAGATGGACCTTTGTTGGCAAAGTAATGTCTCTGTTTTTTAATATGCTGTCTAGGTTGGTCATAACTTTCCTTCCAAGGAGTAAGCTGCAGTCACCATCTACAGTGATTTTGGAGCCCAAGAAAATAAAGTCTGCCACTGTTTTCACTGTTTCTCCATCTATTTCCAAAGAGAAAAAAGATTAATGGATAATATTTATTCTTCTGTAGGTTTATCAATAGCAATGAAGAGCTCAGAGTAAATGGAGAGAATTTATCATTCACAAAATCTCACTGAAAGAATTACTGATGCATTTATTTTATAAAGAAGAAAACCAAATCTGGAGTAATAGAATGGGTTCTAGAGTAATGTGATATGAAACAAATACAATAAGTTAATAAAAAAAAACAACATCTGATTACAAGGCCAAGGATTTAATTACACGATTTGATTACACCAGTGGTGGTTGGCCTGCTAGAAGTTGTAGACTGTTTAGCATATTAATGTTCCTGTGACAAGAGTATCTATCGCCTGTTTTTGGTGACATGGTATAAGAAACTCTCCCTGAGAATACCAGTTCTTTGATGTGCCACCCTCAAATCATGCCTCCCTTTGTTAGAGTAATTATGAGATCACAGCTGATGAGTAAACCTGAACTGTAGCATCTATCAGCCTGAACCTGATTGAACTGGGAGTGTTCAGATTCCAAGAACTATCCTGTTCCCTGCTTTGTGCATCTCTGCATGTGAAGTTCAGGCCCAGACAGAGATTACATGATTCAAAGAGGGAAGAAGCTTGACAGTGTATGTGGAGGCCAAGGTCTGTACCTGGAGCCTGGTGGTGCAGCAGATGGGCAAGGTAGATCCTGAGGAGTCTGGTTGAGAAGTCAGGAACTGGAAGGTTTCCTTCCAACTCAGTGTCACAGGTGGGTTCCTTGAAGTCCTTCTCAGTGTTCCTCAAGTTAACTATTAGGGGGTGAGGAGTGTCTGATCATGCCACCTAGAAGCCTGTTTCCTCACAAAACTTATGACATAGCAGCTGACAGGTATTAATTGTATGCCTAGGGCCAGGTTTTATGAGTGCTTCTTCTCTTATTACTTGTGTAAGCATCACAACCACTTCGGGAAGAGGAATTCCCATTTTAAGATAAGGCACACAAAGAAACTCCATAACTTGCCAAAGTTCATGTAGCCAGAGAAATACAGAGTCAGAGTTTAGCTTAATATTCTGAAGGTTATTTTCTCTCAATATCAAATTACAGTTTTACAGCCCACTCTCAAAACTATATTAATTTTTTTTTAAAGAGACTATTCCACCATCTTCCAATTCCATGTATGTTTTGGAATATCAACTGTCAGATTTATCTTCCCTCAAGGTCCCAGTTTTCTTTACCTGTTGTTTTTAAGATACTGTTTTTGACTTTCGGCAATTTATACTGATGCACCTAGGTATGATTTTCTTTGTATTCATCCTGGTTAGGTTTCCAGAGCATTTTGAGTCTGCAGATTTTTGTCTTTGCTCAGTCGTGGAGTAAGTTTTCCCATGTGTGTCACGAACCTCTCTTTCTCTCCACCTCAGTTCTTTTTCTCCCTTTCTCTCTACCTCAATTCTTTTTCTGTCTCTACTTTAGTCTGGATATTTTCTTTAGCTCTGTCTTCTAGTTGAATTAGTTTTCTGTTCCTTTGTATCTAATCTGTTGTCAAATCCATTTATAGTGTGTTTACTTTCAGGTATATTTTCCCATTTTATAATTTCTGTTTGTTTAATTTCTTATAGAGTCTATAGATTCTAGAGATGGTAGTAAAATTTTCATATTTGATCTGTTTTCTTTCATATTAAAGAAATATTATCATGTTTATATATCAGCTTCCCAGGTGGCTCAGAGGTAAAGAATCGACCTGCCAGTGCAGGAGACACAAGAGACATGGGTTCAGTCCCTGGGTTGGGAAGATGCCCTGGAGGAGGAAATGGCAGCCCACTCCAGTGTTATTGCCTGGGAAATCCTATGGATAGAGGGGCCTGGTGGGCTACTACATGGGGTCACTAAGAGTCAAACACAGCTTAGCAGCCGAGTACATGGACACATCATGGTTATATCCTGGTCTGATAGCCATGAAACTGGTCGTCTAATATTGCCTTTTTAAAAATTTCTATTTACTCCTGTCCTTGGCATGCCAGTGATTTTTCAGTTGATTGTCAGATATTTTTTTGTTTTGAACATGGAGGTTGCTATCTTCCTTTAGAAAGAAGATCAATATTTCTTTTGCTAGGATAAAGGAAACAACTAAGAATTTTAGTCTGTCCCAGTACTGCACTGACTCAAGGCTGCACTGCAGTTTTGATCAGGGTCGTCTGTCTCTTGTTGGCTTCCAGTCCTGGGCATCCTCCAAGGATGGGGTAGGGGTGAGGGTCTCTTTCCAAGCAGAGACTCAACTCTAATCTTCGTCTCTCTGTTACTGCAAGGTGCTAAAATGTCTGCTATAGTTTTCAGAGATCTTCTGCTTGGCTTCGTAGTCACCTGGGCCATGCAGCTGGGGAACTCATCAAACATCTTGGAGGGAATGTGACTCAGCGTGGGGCTCAATTCCTCAAAGTCTCTTTTCCCTGGAGGCTTGCCTCCTCAACCTCTAACTTCATCTCTCTAGTCACACAAGGTGTCCACAGCATGATCAGTATTCCTGTTTCATAGTAGCGGCCCTATGCCTTTTATTGGCATGCCGTATCAAGGAGCAACAATGTCCACAGGAGAAAATCAGATACCCAGTGTGATTCTAAACCTTTTACCTTCCTCATTCAGACCATATTTTTCCCTTTAGGAGAGCTCTGGCTCTAGGTCTCATCTCTGTTATAATGACCCACTCAGCTTTCTTCAAGGCTACCTTCCTTCTATCATTTAGCCTTCACCTAAGCATCCCTCCTTAGCAAGGTTTGCTCTGACCACCATATCTAAGCCACCCATCAGTCCCTTTTCTCTAGCAAATAACTTCCTTCCTTACAGCACTCAGCTTAGCATTACTTCATCAGGTTTATATGTTTGTTTGTCTTTCCTCAACAGAAAGTAGGATCTGTAAGAACAGAGACTGTGTTGTACACGTTTCCAGCTGTGGTGTAGCGTTCCCTGCTACTACCATAGTGCCTGCAGATAATGGACCCTTCACTGACAGCAGTTTCACCAGTGGTTGAGTGAATAATGAAGGACTGCATGTACAGCATGGACTCTCTGAGATCCTGTCTGTATTTATTTGAATTTAATGGCATATGCACAGTTATTAACATTGATGATATAAGCTGTTGATAAGGATGTGGAGAACTGGAACTCCACGCTTAGGTTGGCAGCATAAGTTGGTAAAACCGTTTTGGTAAACTGGAAATGTCTGCGAAAGCCGAAAGCAGATGCTTCTGTGCTCCAGCAGTTGTAGTGCTCTAAAAGATGCATAAGAGAATGTTCACAGCAACTTCACACATCCTATCACCAGATTGGAGCCAACCCAGATGAACCACAAGAGAAAAAGGAGGAAGTCGATTGTGGTGCCTGCTCATACAACAGATCCTGTTCTTCAGCATGAGAGAGCAGGTTGCTGCTACATGCATAGCACAGACAGACCTTACAGACACTGTGTTGAGTGAGAGAAAACAGACCCAAAGAACGTATGATGTTTAATTCCATTCATGTGAAATCGAAAAACAGATGGAAGTAGTTGATGGTGATAAAGGTCAAAAGGTGACTTTTGGGGAGTGGTCAGTCGTGAATGGGGAGCTGGAAATGTTGTTTGCTGATGTGTTTTGGTCACATGGGGATAGGTACACTTAAATTTTATGGAGCTGTAAATGAATTAGTGTACTTTACATGTGCGTTATACCTTGAAAAATGGAGACTAGTTTGTGGGGAGTATACCATATGCCTGGTTCTGGGCATACAAGAGCACACAATTCAGTCTGTCCACCAGAGGTGCCTGTCATGTGGGAAGGACAGTGAACTAGCTGTGACAGATGCTGGGATAACTGTGGCCATCTTCTTCCAGCCTTAGGAATTACTTCTGAGTTAGAACACGAGTATAATACATGTGAGGTGCTGACATAGGAGACATATCAGACTCTTTACCTGTGCACCCTTCTGGGCGCAGGACCTCAGTGGCTCCAAGGAGAAGATTTCCTGAACTCTGAAGTTTTGGTCTCATAGGCTGGTTTGGGCTTCCCAGGTGGTGCTAGAGGAAAAGAATCTGCCTGCCCATGCAGGAGACACCAGAGATGTGTGTTCGACCCCTGGGTTGGGAGGATCCCCTGGAATAGGATCAGATTTGTGTCTCTGACACTGTGTATCCCTTCCTGTGCCCAGAGTCCTCTGCAGTGTTTATCAAGGGGCAGCCAATGCGTAAGGAGGTGCAGGCCGTGGCGGGAACCAGTGCCACGCTGAGCTGCGAGGTGGCCCAGGCCCAGACGGAGGTGACGTGGTTCAAGGACGGCAAGAAGCTGAGTGCGAGCTCGAAAGTGCGTGTGGAGGCCAAAGGCTGCACCCGGCGGCTGGTGGTTCAGCAGGCGGGCAAGGCGGACGCCGGGGAGTACAGCTGCGAGGCCGGGGGCCAGAAGGTCTCCTTCCACCTGGACGTCACAGGTCAGTCCTTGAGGTAGTAAGTGAGCCTCACGTGGAGGTGATGGGGCGGGCTTGCACCCCTGACAGATCCGATGATCTTTCCCCTAGACTTCCTCTCTTTGGGTCTTCTGTCCTCCCACCCCCATTTTCATACCCAAGGCTGGGCAGAGGGAGCTGGATG